>JAJTJO010000108.1:2406959-2487698 GCA_024550625.1 Dendroctonus valens
AACTCCGAATGTAACGGTATATACAGGGAAAAAAGAAAAGCGCGTTTTATAAAATCCTTTATATCGTGTTTTTTATAAAAGCTACAATAAGCGAAATTTCCAGGTGGCGGTACAAAGGAGTCCGTGATTTGAAAAAATGTAAAAATAATCTAGGCCCATTTATGTTCCTGAGGCCCGAAGTCAACTTTGTGTTCTTATTATGGCGCCATATTGAATTTCTGCATTTTAAATTTCCCTTTAAATATGCTCTTCCCCAGTAAATGTTTATGTTCGGTCAAGATATAATTAAATAAGAAATTTACTGATTAATAGTAGTAGGCATTGATATTTCTATGAATTATTATATTAATTATTATTGATCATACTCGAACACTGCAAAAGAACAAAAAACATTTTAGATTTAAAGTAGGGTGTTTAAATATAGCTACCGTGTTCACGCACGCTCACGTACATCGTCCTCATTAACTGTTCACAGGATTTTACTGATCATTTCTGGGGGTAATTTGTTAACAGAATTGCCCCTCAAAAAATCAAGCGGTGTATGTCGGGGTCTCGCAGGGCATCTACTGTCTCAGGTTGCCTATCTACTGTGTGGGAAATTCGTGATTTAAAAATTCCTGTATAATACGTCCATCTATGTGGCGCGCGCCTCTGTTGAAATACAAGTGTTTGCAGGGTAGCTTACTGGAAACATCCATAAGTGCGTATCCGCTAGGTGAGTTGTAAGGTCAAATATCTCTCGGAATTTCAGTTCTCATAAAAAAAAAATGGTCCATCACGTGGGACCACAATACCTAACCAGACGTAAATCCAAACTAACTTGGTTTCCTAACTTGACGAACTAGCCGGGCAATTTTCATCTGACCAAAAAACGGTATTTTTCACGAGTAAATTGTCCACATTAGGAATTGGCTCTCATCTGACCAAAGAATTTAAGGAAAGTTTGGTATATCGTTGTTCTTTTGAATAAAACCATGACAAAATGACATTTTCTAATCGCATCGCCATTCTGGAGTCCTCGCTAGGCTTTAAAATACTATTCGCCATTGACCGCGCAACACCTGTTGTGGCTTCAATTTGACGCAAAGACGTACGAGGTGTCTCAACCACGCTTTTCATTACCAAATTTTGTTTATTTTCGTCTGGAAGTTTGTTTTTCTTTACCTTAGGCAAACTCTCGTAAGCTACAAGGTTGTCTTCCAGACGCCTAAATATAGTTCTACCAGGTTGTCGCCTTTCTGGATATTTATTTAATACACATTTCTTCAGCTTTCGCTTCATTTCGACGACAGAGAATAAAACACTCCAACATATCGTATTTTTCACAATTTGAAAAGTGATTCATTTTGAAACACCATATTAATTACAAACACTTGACACTGACAATAAATTCTACTTTGACAGTTACCTAGGTAATTAAAACAGACTACGAACGTCACTATGGGGAAATTGAAGAGAAATATCAAGGCCTACTACAATAAAATCTTAATTTTGTTAATTTTAATTATTTATCTTGACGAACATAAACATGTTATACATGGTTGAAGAGCATATTTAAAGGGGAATTTAAAAATGCAGAAATTCAATATGGCGCCCATAAGAAAACAAAAGTTGACTTCGGCCTCATTGAACATAGTGGGCCTAGATTAATTTTTACTTATTTTCAAATTCACGCTCATTTCTTACCCCCACCCGGAAATTTGGTTATTGTATCTTTTATAATAAACACGATATAAAGGATTTTATAAAAACGCACATTTTTCTTTTTTCCCTGTATATCCGTTGCTATTCCGAGTCCAAAGAAGTTGATGACAGACTATTTATAGGCACTTGATTGCGCAACTTTTTCCCCATTTGGTCCACCCTGTAACTCTAACGGTTTCCAATATCCCCATGTACATCATTTTATACTGGACACACTGTATATATAATCTTTATTTCCCAATAGGCTATCGGCCCTCGGCCTTTCTGTCCTTGCATATATACATGTTTTGTGTTAATTTTCTAACTTAAACTATCTTAACTGTAAACTTAAATTATTACAAAGCAAAAAGAAACTCTCTTCTATGTCATGCCTTTTCATCGTCTAGCAGTTGGTTCCATCGTGTTGGAAGTGTTCAAGTAGTGTTTGTTGTTGGGAAGCGGAAGCGGGATTGTCTCGTTTGTCTCGTGAGGCAAAGGGGATTCAGTAGGGCCCAGTTGTAGGGATTGTTTTTCCATTTCGTTTGCAATTTTCGCTTGTCTTTCTGTTATTCGCGTTATTTGTGTCGTTCGTAGAGTAGTTGGTTTGAGGGGTTGTGTAGTTGGTTTTGAGGATGTCTTATTTTCGTTATTGATCTCAGGGCAATCTGTTCTGTTATTTGAATGTGTTGTTTAGTTTTTCTAGATGCATTCGCTGTCAGTATCTGTTCGTAGTCAAGCAGAGGTCTACATATTGATTGGTAAAATTTTTGTGGCGGTCTTGTACTAATTCCTTTGTCTTTGTACGTCAGTGATCGGAAGTGTTTTGTCCGTTGAATGATTTTTGTTCTTACGTTCTGTGCGTGTTCTATAAATTTTAGTTTTTGGTCCAGTGTCATTCCTAGATATTTTGTCTCTTGTTTTGGACTAATTCTGTTTCCGTCTGTTGTTATTGATGGAGAGTCGTGTTTAATTTGGTGGTTTGGTAAAGTAGTTGATTTTTCGTGGGGTTTGGTGTAAGTCTCCATTTGTAGAACCAAGCAATTGTATTGTCTGTTAGTATTTGAAGTTTTTGTACTGCTTTTACTGTAGTTTGTCGTGCACGATCAACGCAGTGTCGTCGGCGTACTGTAGTATGTAAGCAGATTTGTCAATGTGTCTTTTGTCGTGGAGACTGTGATTGCATATGTCGTGGCAATATATATATTGTAAAGAAGGGGTGATAGCGGGGATCCTTGTGGGAGTCCTTGTTCAGGGGAGAAAGCAAAGGAGAGGGGTGTTGTCTATGCGTACTTCTAGGTGTCTGTTTGTGAGTAGGTTTCTGATTGCGTGAATTATGTATTTGGGGGTTTTCAGCTGGTAAAGTTTATATAAAAGTCCTTTGTGCCAACTCTGTCAAAGGCCTTATTGATGTCCATGAAGAGACATGCTGTTTTCTGTTCGTGAGGTGAGTTGTTTGTATGTTGCTGGTTAGTATAAAAAGTGGGTGAACAGTTGAGTGTTTAGGTTTAAATCCGAGTTGGTATTGTGGCATGTGTTGTCCAACTGATTGTTGCAGTCTATTTTTTATTATGGTTTCAAAATTTTACTCAGTACAGGGAGTAGTGTGATAGGTCTGTAGTTTTGTGTTGTGTATTGTCTAGTCCGGTTTAGGAATTGGTATTATTATTCTTGTTTTCCAGATATCTGTATCGTGTTAGTTTCAATACAGTTGTGGAATAGGTTCAGTATGTGTATATGTGTGTTTGTGGAGTAAGATTTTTCAGTAGTTTGCCTTTTATATTGTCTTTTCCCGGCGCGTGTTTTCGTGTTCGCGGCGGCGGTTTTTAATGTGTGCGGATTTAGACGTATTATTCTACCGATTGTGCTTCTATTAAATTTCGAACCGTGAATTTGCGTCGACTGCACACGTATATTACCACATTATTTTGCGATCAAAAGGGTCTTTTAAACTTTCACTACTTCCAATATTTAAAAAGTTGAATCTAATTGTTACTTTTTTCAGGTGTTACTACAATGCTCAATTTTTTCACAACTTCAAATGGATTTCGTTCGACACTTCCCGTTGTCTCCAACTTGACTGCGATGAACGTATGGGACGGGGTGTGTATGTGCTTCATATATGCTTCGCTTCTGGAATTTGTATGTGTCAACTACGTGGGTCGAAAGAGACCTTTACACAACGTCGTTTATCGTCCAGGAGAAAACCCATTCACTCAGGTAAGGCATAGTTTACCTTCCTCATTTGAAATCAGTGTGATTTTGATATAAATAGTTTCCAGCAATTCGTTTAAAAGTCGGAAATAAGAACTGAAACACCAATATGTATACATTAGCGGTTTTTTTTTGTTCATTTGATTTGTAAAATATTAAGAGAATCCAGGATGGTCCAGGCTTTATTTAGCAATAGTCCATAGAAATGCTTACTTGAAAATAAGTTTTCCAGTTTTTGTCCTAAAAAATATTTTAACATTACGTCGATTTTTTAAATAAATTTTTAAAAAGTTTGGAAACGAGTGTCACAATGTGTACGACCACATTCATTGATTATATCACAGCGCAAGAAATGAAAGTGTTTTTACTTCACTTTCATATTAACAATCCGAGGTGTCTATTTCATCCTAATTGCTTGCTCGAATAAAACTATCAAAGTTTTTCAAATGGATTTCGTGATCTTAGATGGACACCATTCTGACCAATTCTTCTCGTCTCGTCTCTCGTCTCATCATCTTCTAAGACCTCCATCATCAAATGTTATTCATCATCACCTCATTCCCATTTTTAACTTCTCTTTTATTTATCGAATCATTGCCACGATTTACATTGTTTATTAACTCCCCAAAAGTATTAAATCTTCATCATCACACTTCTCCGTAACTTTGGCAAAACGTTTTTCACACAATTTCAGGCTCTTACTCACTCAATGACCCATTCTTCAAACATTACCATTTTTTTTCTTCTTGTGATAGATCTCTTGTAGCGACCTTTTCGAAATGTTCCAAATCAAAAAAGCCATTTTTAATGGAATTTTATCCAGTGTGTACACACCCACTTTTCCTCATTTGTTCAAAAATTAATATTGTCAATGGAGCTTTCGTTTAAATTTAATATGTACATACTACAGCCCGAAGAGTTCAACTCATAAAACAACCAAACAACGGGATGTCTTCCAAAGTTGTATTTATATGTTGCTGTTATTTTATTATTAACTTTCTTTTGGATTGGTTAAGGCTTACTTTTTGTCGTATGAGTTTAGATGACGATAACCTGTCGTTTTGCTTTTACAAGCCCGCACAGTTAAGTTGATTCTGAGGAAATATTTCCAAAAAATAAAAAAAATATAATGCAATTGAGACGAGATGAGAGAATGAGAGATGAGAAAAGAAAACAATGAGTTTATCATCGAAGCAAACAAGCGAACAAAGATCCTGAAATATCTCGATCTAGAAAACAAAATAAATAACTGGATTCTTTGGGTATGTAACTATATCAAATGCCATCGAGATATTGTTAACAGTAATGATTATTTCGAAATTTATTATTATTTTTGCTCTGAACGTTAGTTCTTGCTTTGATTGTGAACGCCTGATTCAAAAGGCAAATAACCTTTGTGTTTTAATTCGTTCCACAATCATGTTACTTTAATCTCATTTAAAATTATACAGGATGGTCCAGTTTCCAGAGGGCAAACTTCTGTGAGTTTGCATTATTAACTATATTCGAGAGACGCTTCGTTAACAAATTACAATATGTTTAAGTTTGACTTAAAAAATCAAATTTATTACTTTCACGAAATATTAAACGAATTTTTGCAGGCATGTGTTTTTTTTAATGATACGCGACTACTTTTTCGTCAAATAAAAACAACTTTTGGTTTCTTCATTCAGATTTAAAGAAAAAAATTCATTTCAGTTTCTCTGTACAACTCAGCGTTTCAAGTAAAAATAATTGATAATCATGTAATAAAAGAGTATAAAATCACAACATCAATCTGTGATGTTCCTCATCAACAAAGACTATATGAATTGATTGAAATGAAGAACAGGTAATATTTCTATTGTACCTAAATCAATTATTTTGAATATGACAAACCGTTAAACTCTGACAACGCAATTGCCTGAAAGAGAACGGCCAACCTGAAGAGAATGGCTAAAAACTAATTAGTCGCGACGTTCGTTTGGTCGGGCAGGAAGGAATGAATACAAGACAATTTGATTAAAGTAATTCGACCAGTGGCCTGGCCACCTAGATCATCGGATCTTAATCCACTGCACTTTTACGTTTGTGGACATGTAAAAGGCAAAAAGACAAGGTTTGTTCTATTCCAGTTTTTTGAATTCCGGAAGCGTGCAATGATATACGGCAAAATCCCAATCAAGTATAAGTATCAGCTGCAATAAATTCATTAGTTAAACGATCTCCAAAAAAGTATTGACGTATTCGGACTGCACCGATTCAATTTGCGATTTTGTTATGTTACAATTTGTCCAGTGAATTGAGTTTTTATTGCAAAATCTCCACAGTCGTTTGGCAACAATTAATACATTTGATTGTTTCCAAGCCGAACCTAAATACCCTGTATTTCCTTAACGAAGCATTTCTCGAATATAGCTTATAATGTAAGAATACACCTTGTAAAGCAAAATCATATTGTTTGTCTATTCTCTATCTCTATATGGGAATATTGGTGATAAAACGCCATAATATCCTTTATTATCTACGCTTTTATGCCCGTTTTTATTGATATAGAATCGGGAGCACCTAAGCTAATTGTTCTCGTTCCAAAAATGCAATTACCCAGTCCAGAGTCCAGTTCTAAATAAATTTTTAATATGTCTGGATCAATCTCTAATAAGGGTAACTTTTAAAAGCCCTTTAAACACTTGCTGGCGGCTATCCAACTTTAATATGTGAGTTTTCCAGATGAAAAGAAAATCTATGATATCAAACCAATTAGTAATGAAAAATGTAATTACTCTCGATCTCCTAAGGAAAGAGATTTTTCAATATCGGAAATCTAGTTAGTGACTGGCAAATGAAACGTTCAACTTTGCTGCTAGTTGTATCCAAAATAACTTTTCTTTCTATACAATTTCTAGTAATTAATGCTATTGTTTCAATTTCAAGTGATTAATAAAATTGTTTTACTTAAGGTAAAGGACCTTAAGTTTACCTGTAGCAATTACTAAACTTGCTGCCTTACTATAATCCTGACTACGGGAAAACAGTCCTGCTAGACAATATTTTATTTTATTTGGATACATTTAACATAAACTATTTCTGACACCTTTGACAATATGAATGATTTCTGCCAATATAAACTATTGTAGATTTTCTTATGGCTACTGTTCTACTTCCTACGTCGTTACTATAAAGCAAACACAAAAATAAACGTACTCTACTGACACGTTTTCTGCCTGGGCCTTTTCCGCAATATATTTTTTCTTCGTTCTTGTTGCATGTCTAGAGTCGCATGACTTCACAACTGTTTACAGTATGCGACAGATTGCCAAATATGCATTATCAATTTTGTGATAGCTTTTATGTGCATTGATCTAATTTAAATAAGTAGAGATATTTAGAAAAAAATATCATATACATGTCAGGCGAAAATGTATTAATATTTTAGAAAAACATGGAAGACGAATTTAACTCAATTTCTGACTATTACTTATACTCCAAAAGCAGATCGTGTTTTCCCCAAATTCCCATTGATATAGATACTTATTGAAGTGTGTGGTACGCATTTTTTTTTATTTTCGTAGGCTAAGTGGCACAGTTTTCAAAACATTCAGCGATCATTCGTCATCAATCACCTGAGAATAATACATTTTGAGAAAACTAATAAATTAAAAAAGTTAAATTAGTCGAAAGATAGGCTTTTGCAGTTTATAATTCTACATATTTTAATTGATGCAAAATTATGCTAAATGATTTGTTATATAGCGTTCATTAAAAGATATGAATTTTATGTGGGATATTTGAATAAGCCTGTGTAAAATTACAGTTTTTTAAAGCTACGTCCAACGTATATGCTTGGAGTAATCCGACAGTGTCCTGGACGAATACTTAACAAAAATAAACCGCCATGGTTGGATTCTTTGATTCTTTTCAGGTGAATTTGACGCCTAAAAGCGTTCGATTTTTACATTGTCCGAAACTAAGAGTTTGTGTTAACTCGACTGTTTCAATTATTTGTATTTGCAATTACATTTATACCAAAAGAAACATATAACCTCAGAGACAATACTGGTAAGTTGTATGGTGAAAATTGTGCAAATATTATTTTCGAGTTCCTTCGTACTACTAAAATACTCGTAGTTGACGCAATATAAAAGCGTAATTGCTTTGTGAGTTAGAAATAAGTGTTGTGTTCATCAAAACGATGCTTTATTATTATTTACTTAGTACAGTAAAGAGTAATTTCTGATGACAAAATGATTCAATAGTTATTTGCATATAATGTAAAGGTATACCTTCTTCGATTGAAGAAGCCAATATAAACTTCGGCCAATAACCATTGGGTGCTACTTGCCTCCAAATTGAAACGGGATAGGAATATTACAGCGCACTTTTCTATTAGGCATATAAAAGGGTAGTAATTATAATAGGCAAACAAAATTAGAGATGACAAAAATATACTAGTTGCATATGAAATTCACAAAAACAGATAAAAAATCCCATATTGCTAATTAATGTATAACAAAACTTCAAATATCAAAGCGTGTTTGAATCAGTCAGAAATGATTGTAAATAATATAACAAATGCGCTAATGTTTGTGCTATTGTCGCATCTGATTAGAATGTTCCTTGTCCTTTTACAGCGATTGCCGGCTGTGCTGAGCAGGATAGGCATAATACTGGCCAGCCCATTGGTAAGCCTAGCCTTATTTATACCTAAACTAAGCCTAAAAAAGAGCCTATGCATTTTAACGCGTATGTGCGAGCATTTTGCCTTTTGCCAATAATTGCTTTGACCTCAATGAGGACCTATCATGAAGCTTTGCTTACCATACCAACTAATAGCAATGCTTTTAATACATAGATACAGTTATAAATAGTACAACTACTCTAACTAATGTCTTGTGTTGGCATCAAAATACATTTGTTAGAGACACTCTTACTTATGGCGTATTTGTACTTACTGCGATAAAAGCAGTTAAGGGAACACTGAAGGTTTTGTTTGTTTAGTTCTCTGTACTATATTTTGGACATATATAGAGCCAAAAAAAAAAGACCAATGTTTTAAGAATCTTTCATTCTTACGGTTACAGATTTATGGTTTGTTCGCGAAATTTTTTATTTTGGAGAGATTATGGAATTGAAAACAAAATGAAAACGAAAATATTTAGCAGCAGTTTTAGGTGTATATATTGTATAAGTAACTATCGACATGCGAAAACAGTCAATATACCTAGAAAGTTGTTAGATAATATTTTATTGGAAGAACTCATTGGAACATCATAAATATAAACTACCGATATTCCAAAGAGAAAATATTATGAAATTTTACTTAACCAACCAAAAATATTAGAAGTATTTAATATCAATTAATGTGACTTTCATGTTATAATCAGCAAAAAAGTTGAAACATTCGACTATGTGCCAAACTACATAAATTAATTATACAAGGGGTTCCGGAAATAAGTGGATCACTTTTTCGTTTGCCCGTAAAAATGCCACGCAATTCAAAAAACCAACTTCTGCTCACAAACCACAGACTCAAGGCTGACTCCCCTACAATATCTGCAGACGGCCAAACGACACAGCCAAAAAACGACGTAAAATACCTTGGAATCACAATTGACCACAAACTTAAATTCACTAAACACATACGAAACATCAGGGCAGAAACAATAAAGAGAACAAAACACTTCCGATCACTAACCTACAAAGACAGAGGAATTAGCACAAACACCGCCACCAAAATATATAAAGCTATTTGTAGACCCTTGCTAGACTATGGACATATACTCATGACCAACAGAACAGAAAGGACAAAACATTATATACAAACCACAGAACAAATTGCACTAAGACTAATAACACGAATAAGACACCCCCCAAAACCCACTACACAACCCCTCCACCCAACTACTATACGAACGCACAAACATGACAAAGATTTCGGAAAGACTCATACATCGACAGACAAAATGACAAAGAACCCCTACAACTGGACCATACTGAATCCCCTTTGTCTTACTAGACCAACCAGACAATCCCGCTTCCGTTTCCCTACATCAACGCTACTCGAACACTTACAAACGCAACTGACTACTGAACAATAAAATAATTTTTTCTTGTCATTGGAATTTTATTTAATAATATTGTTAACCTAGAATAAGAGAATTTTCATATTTGTTTTTTATTTAGATTAAGACTACATGTATTAAACAAGCGCAGAAAGACCGATAGGTCGATAGCCTTTTTTAGAAATAAAGATGTTTACTACTACTGACACAACATAAAGATATTAAAGAGAGAGGTCTGAAATTTCGTATTTCAAAGCTTGGAAGCAAAATAAAAAATCACACATTTTAGTGCTCCGGATTTGAGACTTTCCTTTTTTTTCTTTTTTTTTTCTTTTTTCATTGCGTTTCATTTTTCATTTTCTTCATTGCGTGGCAGTAGTAGTAGTAGTAGTAAACATCTTTATTTCTAAAAAAGGCTATCGACCTGTCGGTCTTTCTGCCCTTGTTTAATACATGTAGTCTTAATCTAAATAAAAAACAAAGATGAAAATTCTCTTATTCTAGGTTAATAATCTGATTAAATAAACTTTCCAATTCTAATGACAAGAAAAAATTATTTTATTGTCCAGTAGTCAGTTGCGTTTGTTAATGTTCGAGTAGCGTTGATGTAGGGAAACGGAAGCGGGATTGTCTGGTTGGTCTTGTAAGACAAAGGGGATTCAGTATGGTCCAGTTGTAGGGGTTGTTTGTCCATTTTCTCTGTAGATGTATGAGTCTTTCCGAATTCTTTCTTCATAAAGTGTACCTTCACGTGCTCTCGTAATTATTCCACTTATTTTAGACCCATCTTGTTGGTGATCGTTCAGAATGCTTAGGATATATATTTTTATTTTTGTAAAAATTGTTATCCCTAATGGATTTTTTTATTTTCATTGATAGTCAACTTATTATATTTATGTCATAATAATTTTAATTTATACCCTTACAAATTAATAATAAATTTCTACCATACCCTAATTAGATACCAAAACATAAAGGGTGGTCTGCTGAAATTTTAATTCTTCAACCATTTGAATTTATAAAGGTTTAATTTATACTTTATTTGTAATTAATTTTTTTTAGTTTATAAAAGAACATGCGTTTTTTTAATTGTTGTAACTTCGACCACTTGTTCGCAGCACCCCAAATGTTATCAATTAGAAAGTTTTCATACATTCCATTGCAAATAAAAGTAATTAAATATTTTCTTGTGGATTCAACATTTCATTGTTTTCGATCTAAAATTACAAAAACTGAAAAAAACAGAAATTATAAGGAAACTTTTTTCATTAGGACGTAATCAACCATAGTGGATGTCACTTGGTTTAAAAAGTACGTTACTTCTCAAGAGAGCGTATGAATGAATAAAAGTGTAAATTTTAAATATAACGACATAATTCAGCAAAAAAAGTAGATATAAAAATCTCATTATGAGAATAAAGCACAATGAAAACAATGCAATTGAGGCACTTGGATGGGAATGTTTAATTTTCAAACAATTCCAGATAGATAAATCAGCAAAACGCACCGTTTAGGTTCCTTATTGTAGGAGATATAAATATAAAGTATAAAATATTCATATCCATCATTTGGAAGGAAAATTGTATTCTAATTTTATGTTCGTTAATATGTGCTTTGGCGTCTCAGCCGCAAGTTTTAAATGTAAATGATACAGGAATAATTTTAGAGTTCTTCTTTTCCGTAATTGTATAAATCAAACCTTTCAAAAGATTATGTTACTTACTCGCTGAATTAATATCGTTCCGCTTGTTTACCATTAATACGTTACATTTTGGAACAATTACCAATATATGTAGGATTTTCAAACAGTAAATATTAAAATATGTAGTTATCGTTGTTAGCAGTATCAATTAATGTTCACATGTTAGTCAAGAGACCCGAGCGAAAAATATTTTCTTGGTTCAAGTAAAATTTTATAAATAGGTTGCCATAAAGCAAAATAAATAGCAAAAATTATATATTTGGAATAGGAATGATAATAAAATAACTAACTAACCGTTACAGCAAAATTTATTTAGAAACTAAATTTAAAAAACAGAACTGAAAATATAAACTATTGTAAATCTGAGGGTTTGAGAAATTAATTTGACAAAAGCATAGGAGGGTTTGGCTCAGCAAAATTAAGCCAACATTAGCAATTTAAAAAATCTACAGCTGCTTCTTCTCAGTGAATCCTTTCTGGTTGTTATTTAATAAAAATCACTCGCAGGTTCCAGGTTTTTGTAGTTTTTATCTAATATCCAAATGATTGGTAAATTGATTGGCAGATTTATGCACACATTTGAAAGACAATGTTATTATACAACATTTCAAAATGTTTCAAGATATGATACCGTAATTTTTTTAACAAAAACGAAAACCGTAGAAAACGAACGCTAAAAAAATAACAAACGTACATTTTAGTTATTTATATCAATTGTAGATTCACAATTATGTCCATCTTCGGAAACAGGACGACAGTAACACGAGGATACTGTAATTTCAATGCTGTCACTTGAATTGGCAAACTAACGGACAATAAGGTTTCGAGTAAATTAAAATAAAAGTAATGAGATTAATATTTGCCGAAGTAAATAATTAAATAAATAAAAACAATTATACAGTGGGGCAAATCTCTTTCAATTCAATGTAGTATACCTGCTTCATTAAGATTGCCCTGAACTAAATTTCGTGCAAATAAAGAATTGTTTTCAGCATTCAAAATGACTTTTGGATTATGTAGCCCCTAGAAGGTCCAGGTGAAATCGAATGAGCTCATGTATGATGATTGTTGTAATAAATCATCAAATAGTTATTCAAATCGGCTAGAACTTTTCTAAAATTTCGATTTAAAAACTGTATTTACTTTATTTATCGGCCTGTGTGTGCGCAATGAATTGTAAGGTCACGATTTGGCAGATTTAATAAAGCTACTAGACGTTATGCAAAACTTGAAATTTGCATTATAAAGTAAATAATATTTTCTGATTATCATTTAGTAACGAGGCTTTTCGTTTTAACTGTTGAAAACTCATTACGTTTTAACATGTGATAATGCTCTGGCGATAATAATTCAAAACTGCCTCGTTTTCTTTGAAATGGCATATTAATTTAGTTCATAATTTTAAAATAACGTTCATCTGATTAGAAAGCCAACTATTCTCAACTCTAGCTAAATGGACATTCGAACTAACGAAAAAAATCGACATTATACCAAACAAAAACATACAAAAACTGATAGTGTTCTGATTCTGTTCTATCTGATTGAATTAGTGTCTGGTGGATTTCAGTAAATGTTGTTCGAGAAAAAATCTCTAAGCGCTCTGAAAGATGTTGCTGAGTAACAATATTAGTAATGCTGCACATATAAAAACTCAAACTCTCGGCAATTTCAGTTATGTTGAAAAAAATAATTATCCATATTTATTTAAAAAGAGATAGTTATTTGAATTTAATAAATTTGAGATATTTGCCTTAAAAAGCCATTTTATGTTCTTTTTAATTTATAATATTACACTTGTTCTAAATTGAGTTCTATTTGAGTTCCAAATTGAGAATATTTTAATAATTAGTAGTCAGTAACTACATTTAAAAAAGCATAACTTCTAAATTAAGACATTTTATCATTTTACTTATATCAGAAAATGGTATAACCATATATTATTTTATATCGAGGAAAACTGAGAATTTTTATGACGGACTCATAGTTAGCCGGACGAAGTAGGTCTGATAATAGAGCAAACCGGGAAAAGTCACTTATCTTGTCGTTTTATTTCTTGCTCAATTATACGTCTCACTTGATTCGACTGCTAAACGAAATACCTATAGAAGTATCACATTTCCCTCATATAAAATAATATTATATTTTTTAAAAACTATTTGTATTTAATTCTAATAATGAGCACAGCATTTAATTATGTTGTCAATAGTTTTGGGTCCTACCCTAAAATTAAGAGTGGTAAATCACGGAACAAGAAAAATTCGAGGAAATGTAGAAAAGCATTGCCATTAGTACCTTAGCAAAGCTTTATGATGCTTAACATCAGACATGCACGGCCAGTATTTTAGGTATATTGCATGGGCATGCTTCCTAATCATGCTCAGCGCTTGCCAGCAGAGCATGACAAACATGATTCCATCTTAACAACATATGAGATTTTCCAATACCATAATTATCACCCAATAATTATATAATAAATTCGAAATATGTCATGAAAATTGGTGAGTATTTTCAATTTGAAGCAAGCACCTCTTGGTTATTCACTACTCTTGATAAAATTTTAGTGTGATGTTTTGATGGACCTGGATATTTACTTCCATTCATTCTCATATTCTCACATGCAAGTTTTCTCCACATATTTAACAGAATGTTGTTTAGAGAAGAACATATATGAGTAATACCAGGTTGATATTATTATACAGTAGTGTACTTTCAGACAGAAGAAGAGCGAAGGTGGAAATTAGTCTATTATATGTTTACAAAATTTACCATATTCCAAATAAAAATGGTTAATGTGGTTTCCATTCAAAATAATAAAAAAAATAAACCAGCAAAATATCGTTTTTAAATAAACATATTAGAAACAGTATATTGCTATCTCAAGGAAATTGTTATTTAACCAATGGGAAATTTAATCGTCCGGTATATATAATTACAGTCTTTGATAAAAAAAAAACTGAGTATGAGATTAAACAATATTTAATAGGATCCATACTTTACGTTAACACTGTTTATATCAAATAAAATTCAACACACATTGGATTAAATATGTTATCGTCGTATTAAATATATTATGAGAGGAAACAAGAATTATTCCATTCATTGGAACGTGGTAGACAATGTTGAGCGTAAATAACCTGATGTTTAAAAGTGTGAATGGCAAAGCAACAGAATAATGTGGACAACAAACAAATGGAAGGATGCTAAAGGCTCAGATCAAAAAATATTTGAAGCTGTTTTTATTAACCAAAATCATTCAAATTCAAACTGAAATAAATTACCAAAAATTTAATATATAACTCATTAGGACAATCCAACAAAATCCATAAAACAACAGGAAAAATAACTCTTGATGAATGAAACTAATTGAATTGAAAATAATTTTTTTCAATTGATATTTTATGTATTTCTCATGTAACAGTTTTTTACTTCTTTGCCCAAAATGTTTCTCTTAGTTTAATTTTGATACAATTATTTTTTTGCAATTACGAATTTGTCACAACTTCAATATCGTGGTGCAATTTTCATTGTTCCGGTCTAAAAACTAATTTTTGCGATTGGTCCGTTTCAATTTGGAATCGGTACGAAACGGCAGAAATTACGGTTTTATTAGGGCTTTCATCAAACAGA
The DNA here is from genome assembly GCA_024550625.1 of Dendroctonus valens. Taxonomy (NCBI): domain Eukaryota; kingdom Metazoa; phylum Arthropoda; class Insecta; order Coleoptera; family Curculionidae; genus Dendroctonus; species Dendroctonus valens. The sequence goes on from JAJTJO010000108.1 coordinate 2,422,224, forward strand.
AGCCCAATTGGCAGTAATTTATTTCGTTAAGCTCTAGTTTTTTGGTCAAATATATTTGTTGAAAAGCGGAAAAACCAATTTCTGGAAAGCATAAAATTCGTATTTAGAAGACAAATGCGGATTTCAATAAAAGGAATGGATATTTCTTGTGCTTTGCAAATTTTTTTTGCTTATCCATTGATAATTGATAAAGATGTATTGATTTCATATCTTCAATGGAATCATTACATTGAAAATGTATTGATTTCATATCTTCAATTTAGGGTTAACAAACAAAAATACAGAATGAGTCTAACAAGAAGTAATTCGGACATTCTAACAAGAAGTAAGAAGGCGTTTGGTTTCAACCATTAACCATTTAAGTAAACTTTCTAGATTATTGAGAGGAAAATGTTATTATGCATTTCAACAACTTTGGAAAGAATTGTTAATGGAGATTTTCCTTTGAGTAATTTTTGCTATAAAACTCTTCATATAAAATGCTTCTAGTATAGCAAATGAGATTAATTTGCCTCTGATAATAAAAGTGGCAAAAATATTCTTCATAAATTTGGTTAACAAAAGGAAAAAAGAGTGCTTTAGTAAAGTAAAAATACAATTTGAAAACGTAAAAAAATGCGTATTTACCGCAACACTCTGCGTATAAAGAAGAAAGTAAAGTGTAATTGTAGAGGGTAATTACTTTTCCAACATGGGTAGCTTCTGCGAATTTAAATGCGAAAAAAATATTAATGAACAGAGTAAAGTAGAAGCTGAATTTCTAATTAATTCCGTTTTCAAAATAGAAGCCCCCGAAATCGTTTTATGAAGTAACATGACATTTTTTATTTCCTTTATTCCTGGATATTTTAGAAATGGCATAATCTAGAACATGCCTTTGGTAGATATTTTTAAGCGAAATCTATAAACCAGCACCGATTCGTCATAGTCCATTTAATGTACAAGAAAAGGCATTAACATATTTCTTTCATTACTAGTCATACGATCCCTTACATTTTTTTCTGAGTGAGTTATACTCAAGTTAATGAGAGCGTATTAATTGCCTTAAAAGTTTAACATGTTGTAATACACTTTAGAAAATTTTATATTACTCAAACATATCTTCCAATGGCAGTTTTTTTTCTGCATGGATGAATTTCGAGAATACCTGGACGTACAAATTTTCAATGTTTTAAATGTTCAGATATATTCAGAATCCAATACGCAAGTCGTTTTAAATAGCGAAAAATGTATCTGTTTCATCGAAGGTTTGAGTAAACATTACATCTGTTTATGTTTTAAAATGTAGTTAGTTACCCCAAATAAGATTCAGAAAATAAAAATAGCTTCAACTCTGAATTCTATATCGTTTCGTATATTTTCCTGACTGTACTTCAATTCACTCCAATATATTCCTGGGTTTCAGTCAATTTTATTGTTTATTATTTAAAATGTTACAAATACGTTTCGGTGTCTTTCTCCACCATCATCAGTTTGTCTAAAATATATATTCTTACATTTACAGTTATCATCAATTTAAATAGAAAACTTTCACCAAATTACACATATTAAAATACAAATCACACACATATTAAAAAGTACATCAAGAACATTGGTTTTCAGGTGATGAGTCAGGACAAACATGTCTGGGAAAAGACTAGAATTTATTGTTTAGAGATTTAAATTTAACTTACGTGTATAGTGGTTTCTACCTTCACATTTGACGGGTTATTGAATTCCCTATTTTATTCGATTCGAGCGAGAGAACAAAAAAAACCTGTTTATACTTCGCCTTTTCTTTGCATTCTAGGAATTGCTTGGCAATTCCTCAATATCAGGTGTTTACATTTCATTTGAATTCTATTCTATAATAATAATAATTCTATAAAATATTGTACTGTGCTTCGGCTTCCAGTATAACTGTTCTCGAAATACCCAAATGTATCCCTTTTATGTATCTCAATTTTAGGTATTTATAATTTATTTTCGTTTTGTTGATGTGCCTTTTTTATATTTTTCTGTTAGGAGACCGCTCAACAAGAATATTATTCTGCTTTCTGTGAAAGTCCTACATTTAGTCAACGCATAGTAAGTTCCATAGAGTTGTTTAATACGTTTTTAAGTATCCTACTGTCCTCTAACCTTTAAACAAAAAATGCTTGTGCTTTTTATACTATAAGTACTAATATTCGAATATATTTGCCCATATATTTACTGTGAGTTCTTTTTAGGACAATGTGATTTGCTTGATTTGTAAGTTTGTCTAAACTCTATACTAATTTTAACATTTGTATTTTCTACAAGGTGATCGAGGGCTCCGAAATGTAGTGCATAATTTTTTGCTTGTTTATTAATAAAATATTATTGTATTGAATTCCAGATTATTTAGATCCATTTAAAACTGGAAACGGTAAATAAATTATGAAAGCATTATGCAAACACCCCTATTATTAATTTAATAATGGGTTAAATATGTCGTAACTTTCCATTCGGCAACAAAAAGAACTGTTCATTGGTAAAATCAATTCCCCTTATTAGTCTTCTGAAACGGTCGGTTTACGGTTTTCTCAAATTCATATAAATACCTTTCAACTAATAGAATTGAATTGAATTGAAAAAGTTGTGCTCACAAGCCATAAACTTTGGTTATTTTGCTTCAGTAAACTCAAGAAAAAAATCATTCGGTTATAAAAACCGTGTTTCCTTTCTGAGCTGCATATAAAGTTGCTTATATCTCTTCTTTAAATATAATACCTACTTGTAACCATTTTCCTTCGAACAGAGTCCAATTTATCGATACAAGCTAAGCAAATATAAAAACTTCAACTTCAGCTTTCTCATGCTATTAAGCAGGAATTTAATCCCGAAGCTATGATCTCATCCATTTTTGTTTCGATTTTAAATGTTTTACGATTAGTCAATAAATCCTCCTTCTCAGTGTTTATTCCGAAGTGGATAATTTCTTCTTGCATATTCTGGGAGAATGCTTTGCAACAGCACTTGCAGGGCAGTGACATGCAAAGTTTTTCAAGCTCGTTCACAACTTTCAACGATAGGATCGTTATTGGAAAACAAATTGATAAAATTTCCATATCAATCTCGATATTTATTCAATCAATTTATTATTTTCTGATTATATTTGATCGAGACGACCTGACCGAGACGATGATCTAACATAATTGAGCTGATATTCATTGCTGTTCCAATAAAAAGATCTTTGTGTAAATCCGCATTTTTCACTTATACAACGGTTTCAACTGTGACTAAATTTCGATTTTATCGACATTGATTCCGAATTAGCTATTTGAAGAATATTGGCAATTTTGATTTCCTAGCAATTAAACAATATATTTTCTTCTTTTATTTTGTATCTAGCTTTTTTTGTCTCAATATGCTTACTCTTTCCATCTCAGATTTGTGTCCAGATTAGTTTCCGGGTACTTTCATTTCCAGCAATTTTCGTATGTACTATTGAGGTACTCGGAGTAATTGAGATGTAATTTTCTTGGGTCTGATTAGTGAAGTGCTCTGAATGAATTTTATCTCATGCAGCTTTCTCTTTCTTTATTTTTCGGTTCATGTTGCTTGCTTCAGCAGCACATTGTAAGTTATTTGTCGACTCTTCAGCTGGAAATTTGAGTATTATCCAATTTTAAACACTCCAAACGTACAAATTCGCTTCGGCAATATTACCGTATACTGATGGCGTCGTTCTTCAAAATGTCGCTTCATTTGATTTTATACCAAAATTCTCGAGGAAAAACATTTGTCAAAATGTCCATCTCGAAATGCTTACCCAATTTGGGGCAGTTGCAATTTTTTGCATTCCTTTGTAGGATTATTTAGTAAATAAAATAATTGTTTACAAGCGAGTAAAAAGGAAATTACATAGTATATTAGAAAGAATATTGGCATATAGAAAAGAGCATCTAGAAATTAAGATTTACACGCTGAATGTAAAAAGGTTTTACATGTACCTTTTGAACTTGGGTGACTAACATATTGTAGTAACTTCTGAGAAAACCGAATAACGTTATTTATTTCGTTAATAATATCAGTTAATCTGCTGTGAAAATCCTTGACTATCTACACATGTAAGTAATGCCAAGTTTGTACCATGCGGTGGTGGATATTCAAAATGTATCAATGTTAACTTACTGTCACATTTAAAAGTTCTCGATTTATAAAAATTATATTTCCACAGAGTGACAAGAAAAGAGAATCAACCACAGTCGCAAACGAAATCGGTACTTGCAGCAATTGTGGACCAAATCCATGTACTCACACAAATAATGGCTGCCCAACTGCTGAGGTAAAATTATTATTTATGTATTTATTTATTAAGAACGCCTCCCACACCTTTAAAAAGTAATTAATATCTAGTCACTCAATCCTCTATCACTTAGGTTTCGGTGTGCCAATACTGATGTTTACAATTTATTTATTTGGTATCTCAAGTATTTTGAATTAACTTTTTATGAAGAAATATTTTTCAACAACAAATCAACAAATTTAATATAATAATGACAATTTTTTATTTTCATATAACTTAACTGAATTTTTCAGGGATATAAATCTTCAAAGACTTTTGCATCGAACTATTTTTGTATAAAAATGTCAATAAAATGCAATTGTATAACACTGATTTCGCTCAATAGTAGAAAAACTGGGCCAAAAAACATGTCAATGTTCGCAATATTGCTTTTAATTTAGACTAAAACTCGTCCAACAGTTCTGACGACTTTTCTACTTTGTTTGATAGAAGAGTTTTGACGAGTTTCCATGCTTCAGTTAATTGTGTTTTACTTCATTTATTTCAACGCATTTAGAATCCCACAATTTGGTTTGTCTCTGATTCTGATATTCTTCTGATTTTATAGCTAGTCAGGTGAGGATGAGGAGCATACGCTCGTTTTCTGTTTACTTGTTTGTCCAATTTAGTGACTCAGAAGTCTGTATTTGGCTTTGCATTATTTCCTATTTCTTCGAGAACTTCTTTGGTGGTGTTTTCATGACTCATAATGGCGTGATGAATTAAGTCAATATGTCCCCTTCAATATTTTTCTTTTATTTCCTTTGATATACTGTTTTTACACAGCTTCCTCTAAAAAGCTTGTACTTAGACATATTTGATTGCTTCGGCTGCCTTTGTTGGTATTTGGTTTTGTTGTATCTGTTGAAATGCACTTCGTTCAGCGCTCACATTTGTAATTTAACAAACTTTATACCATATGAACTCGTGCAGACACGTTTTGCAACCGCGACAGACTTGCATACTCGGAGATGTGGAGTGAAGCGATTACCTTTTTCTCTTCGTCTTATGCTGGAGGTCATCCACATTCTCTTTTCTGTCTTCAGCAGTATTCCTCTATTGCCTATCTTCGCTTTTTCACCTGAGCCAGTGATGGAAATCATATTTTATTCAGTGCCTCTGTGTCTTCTTATATGATGTTTTTACTGGTTGGGAGCGGCAGAACGTTATATGCAGAACTTGGGTGTCATGTGGATTTTACAATGTGCTTTTCTTCACTGAGGGCATGTCCTACCAATTTTGCCACTTCGTAATCTACAGTTTTTTCGATGTTCTTCCACCCTGGTTCCAACTTCAGATTAATAGATTTTTAATGACTTTAGTTCTAATTGATTATTTTGTAGTTCCTACATAGAAACATCCACACGAGAATGGTATTCGGTAGTTTCCTGCAGTTGACTGATTAAATAGATCAGAAATGCTACTAATATTTTTTTTGTTAAATAGGCGCCTGGTATGCAGGTGAGGAAAAAAGAGCCGCCGCACCCAATTAGAGTAGCAAAGACTATAGACGTCATAGCTAGAATTACGTTTCCTACAGCATTCGCCGTTTTTCTTATCTTCTTTTTTTACCACTACAAGAGCTTCACCAACGCACATGAGTAAAGCTGCTGGACTGAAAGAGAGAACAGTGGAAAGTATACGTAGGCAATTGTGATAACAGTGATTGAGACTAAAGTGTCCATAGATTTTCGTCAGCTTTTTACTCATGTAATTTTAGCAATCAACTTTAAATTATTAACTGATATAGTCTGAGTAAAATATTTGGACAACTTTAATAAAAGTGACTTGAAAGGTACATATCAAGCGCCATCTAAGTGTGGACTTGTTGAATGTACTTTTTTTTATTAGAGGTGATGATTTTCGAATTTTCTGCAAAGTTCGCAATACGCGGTAGCTCTTGAAGCACTGTACATAATTAACGGATATATGAGATATTTATTACGTAACCGTAAGCATCCTACGTACCCTTTGAGAACAAGCATATTAATTTTAACGTAAAAGTTAGGAAACGAAACGAAATTTACTCACTCAAAGCTTTCAAGAATTAGCTTTAATTACTCATATTAGTTATTAGTAGGTAAGATAAACGGAAAAAACGTCGAACAAAAAATATTACCAATTTAAAAACGTTTATGACAACCACCGAATTATTTGATAATATTTTTTAATATGGCTTAATTTATCCCCACCCATTGAATATTCTAATACATACATATATAATTTATCTGGTTTTCAAGAGGCATTTATTTACTCTCAGAAAAACAGGTAAATGATAGATCACATTTGTTGAATCTCAATATCAGTTCAATAGCTTAAAAACGCAAATAGCTTATGTTAACAAACGTTAGGAATTATATCAGTATAATGCAGCATCTCTTATGGTATTGGGGTTTAAGTGTAAGTAAAGTGCCTCTGTGATTATAGGTATAATTAGTTTGTCCCTGTTTTGTTGAGGTTTATATATATATAGTTTATTTCACATTTGTTTCGTACCTGAATATAACTTATAATCGTTTTAAATTATATATGATATACGTTTTTCGTAAATAGAGTTTATTAAATCGTTATTTATAGCTAAAATTTGAATTTCGGTGACAAGATATTACTCGATTTATTAGATAATTATTTACATAAAAGTTGCATTCCAGATATACCTACTTAATTAACATATTTAATATTTCACATTAAACGCATTGTAAATAATTCAATTCTAAATAGTTTATTGCTAGTATTTTTGAAATAGTTACAGTATATCTACAGTACCTCCAAGGGTATTGGGTGATTCAAAGTGCAATCAATAATTAATAAAAATCGTTGTTACTTATATCTCTAATTAAATAAGGTAGTTTTCTGGTTTACCTTAAATCCCCTATCTATGCTTAGGTTGTGGCTAAGTAAAAATTAGCGGTTTCATTTTCCAAGTGTCTGAGTCGAAAGTAAAGTTACTGAAAATGCGGATCATTTAATCATAAACATGCATTGGAGAAAACAATTTCATAGACCCAAGTGTGCTCCTTAAATGAATGCTTTGAATCACTCAACACGATGATTTTTTTTCGATATAGAAACGGCTCTAGAATTTGGAAATGGTTATTTTTTCAATATGCAGATTTATGGCTATTCAGCTTCCTCTACACTTAACGAAACAGTTGCTTTTTAGTTAATAGTAACGGACAGATAAAAGACATCCCATTATAACATTTATAAGATACATTAGTTATCTGTATATTCAGAAGAGTTAGTGACGTAAATAGCCCTCTTCATCTGTAGGCAGCTAGATTTTTTTCTCAGTACTTTTCGTATTTTTAATAGATACTGTATGAAGCTCAAAAAAAATCACAATCAAAAGCAGTACATTCTTAAATTAAAAAAAAAACATCTGGAATCGATGGCGATGGTTATCTTTCTACTCAAGGCGCAGCTATATACATCTTTCTCAGCACTACTTTCTAGAAAAACTTGTGATTCTTGTAAATAAAACATACGTTCTTGAAGCTAAAATATGACGATTTTAAATCGTAAAATTTGACGAGTTTAGTTATTTACTTTAGTCCAAATGTTGAGGATTTCGAAGACACAGAGTGTTAGAAGTTCAATGCTGTTTAAGTATTTCCGAAACATATTTCTTAAGAGCTGGTTTATTGCCAGAATATCCGTCTAGAAGGGGATAAGAAATTGAAATATTCTTGTAGTAAATGGCACCGCCTGCGGTACTTTGCACACATTTAGAACGATAAAACTTGTTTGAGCCTCACTGTACTTAAATATTTCACAACCTTTCATCTTTTCTAACGTCTTTAACTTAAAAAAGGTATACCTGGTGCAGCTGCTCAAATCATCTCTTAGCAAGTATAGCTTTTTTAAGTAAAAGGCGTTGAAGAACATTAAATTTCATGCAAAAGTAAAATCCAGTGTGGATGAAAAAAATTTTTCACATTAGATGTGTGAAAAGTACCGCTCTCTACACTTTATACTGAAATGGAGAGCACATTTTAATTTTGCACCCGAAAAAACCTCATAAACCAAATGGTCCCTGTACCTCTAAAATCAACCACTATTGGGCAAAAGGTAAATCTGCTAAGGAACTTGTGGTAACATTTTCTCCGCAGTTTTCAGGGACACCCTGTATGTTTTTAAATTTCTGCGCCAGCTTTTTCAAAAAATATGAATTCGGCTCAAAGGCAAGACAAGAACAACATTTTTGATCAAACCATTGAAAACTGCTCAAAAGTGTTTAATAATTTTTTTGCTACATTTCCATTTTCTTTTGTGTCTCTTGTTTCTTAATTAAATTAGACGTAACTTAAACTTAAATTCGGAATTTAAATATGTATTCATTGTAAAACATTAGGTAATTTTTCAATAGGGATATAACAAATATTAAGTTGTAACTAATATTTCACAAAATAAATTATTATTAATAATCATATTTATTAATGAATATACTTAATATAATATATATTTTAATTTTATTTCAAGTACTTGCATTATGTGTCGACATGTCCGCTCTCTCATTCAAAATGTTTAATTGTTTTCTTGGTGAATAATTCGGAGGGATTAAGTCAGGCGATCCTGTAGTCCAAAACGTATCTATTTAAATTTCAAAATTTTTTTCTCGATTCTGAAATATCATCACAATGTTAAAAGAAAAAAAACAAAAAGAAAATATGTAGAAATAATTTGCGAATCGATTATAATTTATAATTTTTCATGAAAAATGAATTTTCATATTTACTAAGATTTAAATCTAATTCACTTTTCGATATCGTCAAATAAAAAGCTACTTTACTTTAAAGCCAAAATCACACTTTTTTATGAAGAATAAACTAGTTTCCTAAATTAATTTAAAAAAAAAGCTTTTTACAAAATAACTACAACTGCAGAATATATACTGAATCTTTATAATATTGATGTGTCTTAGACTCAAAGGACAATGTACTACAAATATTCAATAGTGTTTTATAAATAAAATATTTAGATTTGAGGATATTGCTTTGGTATTACCAGTTAATTATACTTTTCGGTTGAAATACATTGAATGGTCCGTCACTTTGGTTAATAAAAATTCAATGTTTTAAATGGTAAATAAATAAAGATATGAAAAATAAAATAAAACGTATTTTAAAGCTCCGAAAATCTATCAAAAAAATAACCAGTTTCACAGTTTAGAGCCGGTCTCTATTTAGAATATGTAGCATAATTGCCTTGAGCACGTAAGAGCAAAATCTGTGATGATGACTGATGAGCTACGCTGCTTAATTGAACCAATTTAACAATAAGAAAATATGTAACTGTAACATTTAGTGTACAAAAGTAATATTTCATTGTACGTAAAACAGTGTTGGTGTCAAATTTCTCTTCAGCAAATTTAGTTTATGCATTTTTTTAACGAAGACAACCAACGAAACTTACATGTGGATCGTTGACTTCTTTGAGTGCCGTCTCCTATCGGAGGTTGGATATCATCACTGCTATTCTTACTTTATTTGCCGCTATTCTGAAAAGTTCTATTGAGCTACAATTACGTATTATAGACACAATGGCCTAATGATAAGCATTGTGCCATATAAATACAGTTTCCACTACCTTGGTGAACTTGTCACCTTGAGCATGATCATTTTGAAGCAGGTGAAATCACCACTTAAGGACCAATATCTATAGCAGTACGAAATGTTTGACTTATTTTTTAACATTAACAGTTAAACGCAACAATCCGTCCCTATAAGTTATCAATGTGTTTTTTTTTCTGCTACTATTGGTGATAATAATTCTAAAATATAAAACCATTCGAAGTGCCCTTGCAAAATTTTGAAATGACTTTACCGCTTATTATTCCAGCAGGAGTTGTGCTTATGACCCAGATTGTCCCAGATATATAGAAATTTGATTCCAAAGCTAAAAACAGGCTTTTCGTATTATTAAGAGAGTATTATGCAATAGATTGTCATACTTTTACTGAAAGCGCCATTTAGGTAATTTGGTTCATTTGCCAAATATTACATTCGATATTTATGAAATTGTATTAGCTAGGAGTACGTAAATCGGCATTGCTTCGGCGGAAGATATTACTTAATATGTTATTCAAATCCGTTTTGTTCTGCTGGATTATTGTTCACTCATTTTATCTAAAATATTTAAATCTCTATTAATTATAAACTAGACAATTCCTCGCCAGACGTCCTCTAAGAGACCTTCTTTTTCAAAATAAGTGTATATTACTTACAAACATAAATCTGATCATTTAAAATTGTAATAACTGGCCCATGAAACAATATCCACTTATAAGAAAGAGTTACAGTGTGTCAGTGTGCGTAGGGAATGTTAAAGAACGCAAATTTCTCACCCAAAAAACCATCCGATTTTAAATTTCGCTAAGACCAGAAATATTCATTTTTCTCAATTTTTTACTTAACTTTGGCGCTTTGCATTTGGAATTTCGCTTTAAACGGAATAAAATAATTTTATACAAGCATTTTATATACACCCTATACTTTGAATTGTCAGGTGTTAACTTAATAAAAAGCTTTATTGGCAATTCGATCTAAATTATTCCAATTGGCAATTCGATCTAAATTATTATTTATTCAATCATTGGATTAAATATATGTATTTTAATTTAAACAGTACGGTTTCATGTGTTGTGATATCCGTTGACTTCAAGATGTTTTTTACGGATACTAATTCATGAAAATCGATATACAAAGATAGAAACGTAAGAACCATTTGTTTGTGTTTTTATTTGCACTTGTGCGTTTTCATTTGCACGGAAAAATTGGAAAGCAATTTGTTTTATTAGGTAAATAGCAATGTACAGTTTAAATTTGTTAAATTTGCGTTAACTGCACTAACCAGTGATGAAAAATTGCGAAAATTTTCAGTTGTTTAATGTTATTTTTTATAAAATATCTGCCAAACATATTTGGATTTGAAATAAAAGAATAATAGCTATAAACCTAAATAATGCTTTATGTTTCTAGTCGATTTGATAACGACTCTATACAGTTGGACAACCAGCATGTATAAATCCACGTATAAATAATGAAAAATTCGCAGCTCAAATCATTAACAGTATTCTAACGACACCTTGTCTAAAAAAACGGTTTAAACCAGTAAATTGGTTTTTAACTTTAACTATAACAATTTAAATGTGTAACATAGGCTTAATACAATCAACTGCAGCTTTCTTTAACGGTTATTCAAAATAGTTCTTCGGTTGAAAACCATATTGCTTCTTACTCAGGAATTTTCATTAATTCTTTTAAATACATAATTGGCCCTTTATAATACAAATATTACATAGAGGCTAATTTATTGGTTATTTCACAGACAATTGTAATAGATATTTGGATTTTAAAAAGCATTCAGCACCCTTATGGCGCAGATAAGAATACATGCTAATTTGAATTTTTCTTGAAAGTATATTTTTTAGCTCCTGTCACACTATTCAAATTGAAATACTATAGTTTGTATAGTTTATATAGAAATCGCTTTAGAGAGTATATTAAAAGAGAAAATATCTGCATTGTATCATGTTATAGAAATTAGCAATTGTAGATTCACCCTACAATTTTCAGTTGAAATTGTAAAAATCAAAGTTAGTAGACATTTGCAAAATTCTTATTGGCCCTTCTACGCTTCTACAAAACAAAAGTAGACTAAAACTGTTTCTCGCCATATATACTGTACATCTTGTAGATAAAAATTGCTTTTAACGATGTAATTAAAATCATTGACTTATTAAAAGAACATATATTATCATTTACCGCAGAATCCATCTTCTAGTTTTTAAGTCTTTGGCTTCAGCTTTAAATAGAACATAAGTATAGCTAATTAATGAACGAATCATATGTATTTAATAGGAATTCACGTTATGTATACCTACTTATTTGTATAATTATTTATTTTGTCTTGTTCCCGAGCCTTTGAATAATGCAGACTAAGTTGTATATCTACATATACATACATTATATCTGGAATAGTATGTAGATCTGAAATCCTACATAGATTTAATTTCTGCAAATGAAAGTAAATTTTATGATTCAAATAAAGTGGAGGACCATGATTAATAGAAATCCAAAATTCTAAGCACTGAGTTAGAATAGTACCAAACGAATGAACAGCAATAATGATATAATATAAATACAATAATATGTAATTAAAACTTGCAAATCTAGCAGTACTCTGACTAATTTCTTTTAGGTAGGATTTTTACGCATTGTAAATCACACTATATATAAAACTGATGTATATATTTATATGCACATCTATTAAAATTTTATCACCATATATTTGCTATATATTCAAATAATAATCTTGTCATTCGACGTTAAAATTTTAAAATAAAACGTTTTTTAAAAATTGATTTTAGTGTGTAGTTTAATTTATTCCTGTCGATATTTCAGTTAGATTAATTCGAAATATACCGAGTGATCATTGAAACAAACAACTTCCAAAAATTAACCTGCAGTGATTAATGCACAACGCGAAAACTAATTTTTTTCTTATTGACGATTTTCTATAAATTTCCAGTTCGCGATCGAACCGATTTAGATCAAGGACCCAGACTGAAACGAAATAACTGTTCCGTTCCGGTTTGGGTCCAAGGAAAAATTTGAAATTTCGATTTCGTTACAGGTGAACGGTTCCGGTTTAGAAAATAATTTCCAATTCGGTTCCGTTTCGTTCCGTTCCGGATCCGTTTTTTTTTCGGTTCCAAAATCAATAAATAACAACAAATGAGGACAAAGATAAAGGCTGCTCTAATTAGGAATCTCAACACCTTTTTCCTTGCTTGTGCAGCTTCATACGGTACTTCGGCTGGCTGTATGGTAGGGGGTAGGAGGACTAGCAACCCCAGACAATATTAGAAGCAAAAATTAATTTAATGGTTAAAATACAACCGTATTTTTGAAAAGTATTTTGTTAATGAATTTTCTGGCTTTAGCGCGTTCTTCTTTCACTGTTATTTCAGTTTAAATTCTTATTTCCGGTTTACTCCTAATTCACTCTTATTTCCGGTTTACTCCTAATTCACTCTTATTTCCGGTTCATGTCTTCACACTCTTCGCCATCTTTTGAGGAGTTGCTTTTGTCCAAAATTCCAATTTCAAATGTTTCGTTGTTGGTGTTCGAAGAACTAAAATAATTCAACTTAAAAAAGAATTTAAAAAATAGTGTATAAACGTACGGTGTTTGTTCTTTACGAATGAAAAGTCGGTTAGTCCTCACAAATAATTGTTCCTCTAAAATTTTTTTTTTAATATTTGACCTCGAAGGCGCAACAAAAATTTGAGTCCTGCGAATAACCTCTCAACACTAACTTGAGTTGCCGGTACGCTTAACATTACTTGAGCAAGCATGTATAACTCGGGATTAAGCTCATTCTTTTTCTTCCAGAAATCAAAAATCGTTTCATTTTTCGGTAAGCATATGCGGCTTTGTTCCACTTGATAGGAATTTTAAATATTTTTAATTTTGTTAAGGGCTACAAATGAACCTTGTGAGGAAAATGCGTGCTGATTAATTCCTTTTAAAAAATTTTGCTCTGACTCTTTATGTCTCAAAAAGGCGTCCATTTCATCGCTTGATGAAGAACTAGATGATTCCGCTTCCATATCGTGTTGGTCAGGGTCAGATTTAGAATTAGAAGAATTGCACTCTTTTAAGAACATCAGTCTAGTCCTATAACGACTTTAAATTTGCTTTTGCTCTTTCTACATGATTGTCGTCTAAAACTATCTTATACCAAAAAATTGTTATTTTCTGATTTATACAAGATCTTGTCATTTGGGACAACTAGCCGCAAAGAATAGCCCTTATATTTTCTCCCTTTGATGGCGTCGCGACGCCGACTATTAAAACGATTGCAAGAACTAACTAAAAGAAGTGCCGACTCTTCGACTCTTTGTCGGCACATTAATAGTGGCACCGCGGCTCACCAGAACAGAAACGTAATTTTATATTCATTTTCATGTGTTTGTAAAATTTACAGTAATTTCTTTCAAGGCTTACAAGCAGAACCTGAAAAAAACCGAAACAAAATATTTCGGTTCCGGTTCAGCAATGTGTTGATATAAAATATGGGTTCAGTTTCGGCTCCGGTTCAAAAAAGAAACGGTTCCGTTCCGTTGTGAATCCATATCGGTTCCGGTCCGGGTTCCTGCCTGGAAGAATCGACTCGACAGAAAGTTAGGTGAATTTTGCAACAAAACGACAACGTAAACCTTCGAATTTCACGGAAATCCGGGAGAAGTAGTACAGTGCTGTCGATTCACCCAATAACAAACTAATTTCTCAACCGATTATCAATTTAGCAACTAGGATTGAATGGAAAAATACACAATATTCCGGTTTTGGAAATTAAATAAAATTTCGTTATATACCAAAACTGCGCTAACCCGGTTTTCTTTCAAATTTTGTTTATAGCGGTTTGCTTCTTTAATTATTCTCTGATACATAGTAAGTTTATCTGGAACCGGCTACGTTGCATTATAGGTGCGCCACATGTCCAACAAATAGCAAACTAAACGCAAACGAGATTTGCGTTCTGTCTTCATGGCTTCGCTGGCTATCTGTATAGCGCCATCTAGCGGGGGAGGGCTACCAAAGAGCATATCAACTAATCTCTGACAGCATAGAGAAAGTAAAATAAGAGAGTTGACAATCTTATGCGTGACCTTGGCACCGCGTTCCCGCTACTAGCGCTACAACTAACCGACCGGCGACTGGCCAGTACTAAAATGTCGATTTTTCCGCCGAGAACCTATGGTCATGTACAGAGTAGGCCAGACCAGCTCTGTCTCTTTTTAACTTGCGGAGCAACGAGGCTGGATATTATTCTTGGCCTGCTATGTTGCTTATGGAAAATAAAACTAACCTCATAATCAATTTTAACCACGGTTCCGATTCGGTCGTGTTAAAATAATTTATATTTTTTATACCTAAACGGTATTAATACAAACATTCCAACAGTACAACAGAATATTTGCTGTACAGACGTAAGTATTGCAACATATTTGTTTTTTTTAAGTATTACCATTACCATTTTTTATCTCTTTCTTGTTTATTTGTATAATTTACACGTGTATAAAGATGAGTCCTACTAATGGTGTTATTTCGTATAAATGTGCAGCATTAAACTGCAAAAATGCCGACAGGGTCACAAGTACTTACTTATAGCTACCCAGAGTTCCAGCTTCCTTTTTGGACTCTTTGGAAGACAATTTGTGTTTTTTTGTAACATAATAAATATAATTTTATTTTGATGATTCAGGTATATATTTTTTCCTTCCCTTTCATGCTTCCCCTTAAAGTAAGTTAATTATTATTAATATATCTAATCACATCTGGATACAAATCGCATGTGTTTGTAAAAATCGCGTTCTAAGTGTTACAATTTCGATGTCCCTACACACTATAGTCTCGGTTCATTAATGGAAATAGGAATTTGTGAACACCCTGTTGAGTAAACAGCACATTTTCTATTACTATTAATAGCCGAGATAACCTGTGTGGACACCGAAATTGAAAACCTGAGTATTTTTGTACCATTTAAAATTCCTGCTTCTAACTGGCCCGTCAAAGCTTCCCGTGTTTGCCGGTCATCTCGAGGTGGCGTACGCGGTGCCGAGTTTTAACCTTACAACGCCACCTTTCTTATTTTAGTTTCTCTATGGTATACAGTTACCATTCTAAGCGGGGACGTTCTGTGGTTGACATATTCGTCTGTGTGAGGAAAGTCGATTAACTAGTGTGCATTTAGTGGGATTATCAATTTTTGTTAAAATTTAGATAAAATTAGCTTGGAAAGTTACTGCGAGTGTATATATTTGAATATATCTAGATATATTGTGTAATGGCAGCATTTTCCAATAACACCTCTGATAATGAAAACATCGAAGAGGAAAGTATGGCAGCCGACGAAGCTGAAGAGGCTAGTTTTCAGGAAGATGTTGAGCTAGAGGAAGATGAGGAAGGTTCAGGTGACGTGCAATTTCCTGGAGCAAGGGGTGGAGGCCGAGGTGGTCGCGGATTCGCGTGAGTAAATCAACATCGGTTTCTAGGCGCATGTTTTAGCTTGTAGAATTCAGGCCCACTTTAGTTCAAGCCATGCACCTTTAATCGAGGCGTAAATAAACATGTTCAAGTTGAGAATCCACAAAAATGTACCCGTATTGGTCACATTAGCTTAAAATCAGTTATTTTTTAGCAAAAATGTATGCACCCTGGACCGAATTTAATGTGTCATATTCTCGTCAGGTGGTTAAAATATAAAATCAATATCTCAATGCATCGGGTAAAAAAAGCCTGCATTAAAACTGCATGCTCATTAATACATTATGCATGACTACCTTACAATTTGTAGGACGGAATTTGCGAACAGAATAAAGTTTCTAGCTAAATTCAACATAGCCACTCACTAGAAATGCTCTAATTTTACTGCTGCTATATGCTGAAAGTATCTTATCTCAATTGCACAATCAAAAATATATACATTTTGAACTCTCTGCAAGGCTCAAAACTCGCTCAAACTGACTTTTGAAAATTTGTATTATTCAGCACTAACAAAACAATTCTTTTAGGACTTCCATTTAAAGGGCTATTGGTGGAAGGAATAAATCAAACTAATTAAAAACTCGGTAATTGTTCAGAACAAGGGCTTCTTTTAAGACTGCAGCTTTGCCGATTAAAAATATGCTCACCTTATAGAAAATTCACTTCAAAATATTCCTGGGTTTCAGTCAATTTTATTGTTTCAATCAATTTATTTAAATTGATGATAACTGTAAATATATATTTTAGACAAACTGATGATGGTGGAGAAAGACACCGAAACGTATTTGTAACATTTTAAATAATAAACAATAAAATTGACTGAAACCCAGGAATGTTTTGAAGTGAATTAAAGTACAGTCAGGAAAATATACGCAACTTATAGAAAATCTCATAACAAACAACATTTTTCCTATAGATTTATCGCGAAAATGACGTTTTTTGAATTTGTTTGATTCAGCACTAATAAAACAATTCTAGTAGGACTTCCATTTAAAGGGCTATTGGTGGAAGGAATAAATCAAACTAATTAAAAACTCATCCCTGCTTGTCTGTTCAGATTTATTTTCTGTGAACGGAAAACATGAGTTAACATGTTTTAACTGGAACAAATATTTATAGTTCTAACATGAAAGCTTGCACCAAACTGATAATAAAAAAATGAGTTCCATTCTAAGAAAGGAGCTTAAAACCCGAGATACTCACCAGTTTTAGTAGTTCCTACGATGGATTAAAACCCCTGAAAACCTACCAGTTTTAGTATTTCCTTCTAAATGGTAAAATACATTATTGAAACAGAATTATTAATTACTGTAACCTATTAATGTACTGTAATTGACTGGAACCCAGGAAATTCTTTTGGAAATTGAATGAAACCCAGGAATTTCTTTTGGAAAATAATAAACAATAAAATTGACTGAAACCCAGGAATTTCTTTTGGATAGAATTATTAATGTTAATTTTAACATAGGAAACCAGTCATATACAAAAGAATGTGTTCATTTCAGAAAAGGCCCTCCTAGATGGTCTGGTCCTCCCGGTGGTCCAGGACCGAATGGCCCGCCACCAAGATTTCGAGGAAGAGGGGGTTTTGGACCACCCCCTGGAATGTTTAGAGGTCGAGGCGGACCTCCGCCACTGTTTAGAGGAGGACCGCCACCGAGAGGTCCACCAGGTAAGATAAAACAGCAACTGTAACCAAAAAAAAAGTCAATAGTAATGTATGGATAGTCCAGTTTACCCTCTAATTTAAACTAATTGATTCAATCTTGCAAGGTGTCACATTGTTTCGTTGTGTATGTATAATATTGTCTAAACGAAAGCGTGTCACATTAAGCTTTCAACAAAGGGCTGAAATTTAACATGAGTTAGAGTTTTTGTGATCATTCACGATTAGCCATGATGGTAATATCCAAGTATTGTTTCTACCACCCAATGGGTCAGGATGTGATCTAAAATGTGAAAGTCTTATATGGAAAAAGATTGCTGGAAGAGGAACATTTACAAGAAGATGAACATATTGCACAATGTTTGAAGAATCGATCGCTGAAAGAACCTGATTTGCCTTAGCAAAATCTTTGAGCACATGCATGAAAAATTAGTGAATAAATCATGATTGACTGGGATGAAGATTTTATGTCTCTGAGTGACTTACGAGAAGAAGGACCTGATCTAATCGAATTAGTGACCCGAGTAAATCGTGCAGAAATCAGTACATTGGCGAAGGCAAACCTATTCAGAAAACGCGCTGTAATGAAGCGGTTGTTATCTCATTTAATTCATATCTACTTTGGTCGGTAATACGGACTTTAATCGGAAGTAATTCTTCAATGAAGATTTAAGATTA
The DNA here is from genome assembly GCA_024550625.1 of Dendroctonus valens. Lineage (NCBI taxonomy): Eukaryota > Metazoa > Arthropoda > Insecta > Coleoptera > Curculionidae > Dendroctonus > Dendroctonus valens. The sequence continues at coordinate 2,440,916 of JAJTJO010000108.1, forward strand.
GGAAATCTGTTTACAGAACTGTTAACAATTTTATCCAAACAAACAATTGGGAGGAAAGAAAATGCAGCAAATCGATGTAATTGCATATAAAACGTTCCTCTTTCTTATACTTTGGTTTATTTTGAACGTATGTACTTATATGATTGTATATACATAAATAAATAAATACAGGTTTTTATAGCCTTTGAGTATTGCTAATCCTAACGGGTTCTGCGAACTTCCAGTTCGGATGATCCATACATTACTATTTATTTTGTCTAGATCATTTTATTAATTCAATTATAATAATATACTGAATTTTAATTAGGATTTAATGGCCCTCCTCCAAATTTCGGCGACAACGGTCCCAATTGGGGCCCGCCCGGCATGAACCGAGGCCCACCCCCAAATCTTATGGGTGGACCTCCTCCTTTTGGCGCGCCCCCAATGATGAGTGGATTACCGGGAGTTCCAGGTGCTGCAGGTTACCCAGATGGCACATCCAGATCAAACGAACAAGTGAGTTGAAAAAAAAACTGTTATATTTGTCAAGGCTTAGTCTCAACTTAGTAGAAGTAGCTAGACTGAAGATAATCTAAAAAGTGTCAATAGGTTGTTTTTTGTTCAATCAAATAGATTTGTTGCTTTATTGTTAGTTCACTTCAAAATATTCCTGGGTTTCAGTCAATTTTATTGTTTATTATTTAAAATGTTACAAATACGTTTCGGTGTCTTTCTCCACCATCATCAGTTTGTGTGTCTAGTTGTTTCTACCTTCACATTTGACTGGTTATTTCCATTTATTTGTTATCAATAACCAGTCAAATGTGAAGGTAGAAACAACTAGACACACAAACTGATGATGGTGGAGAAAGACACCGAAACGTATTTGTAACATTTTAAATAATAAGCAATAAAATTGACTGAAACCCAGGAATATTTTGAAGTGAATTAAAGTACAGTCAGGAAAATATACGCAACGTTTATTGTTAGTGCAACCTTAACTCCTTTCGTAAACTTTTAAAATACCAGTTGTGTGTGTGTCTGTGATATAGCTGTTTGTGATATCAATAGTCCACTGTGTAGTTTCTCTGTGAAGAGAGAGAAGATAAGCAGAAAAAAACTGAAATCAAGATGTTGTATAGGGCATAGGGTGTTTGAATACTGTCACGTTTTTCTTGGTCAACGTTTAAATAGTCCTTCTGCGGGCAATATGGAGTAGCCCAGGCATTTGGATCTTTAATCGTCTGTTTATTATGAGCCATTCGAGAGATGATTTTTTTATGGCCGTTTCACATTTTCCCCGATAAACGAATTTTTATAAGTTTTTTTTATTTCCGAAGAAAATTGCTGGCAAAAATGCTGTGCAAACAACATTTCATTACAAGCTCTGTTTATTTTGTCACTCTCTGGGATCTGTCAATTAAGTTCTTCAGTTTTTGGTTTCTTAAGGATAAAGTATTCTTATTTTCAGGCCTAAGGATATGGTATTTTGTTTTGTTTTTTTTATGAAGTTACATACGTAACAAAATAAACTGAGGTTGGCTGCACGAAGCTTGTAATCAAATTTTGTTTGCACAGTTTTCTTCGGCATTAAAATCGAAAGTTTCAGTAAATTTCGTGCGAAAAATGTGACGGGTCATAAAAAGTGAATCTAACTCAAATGGCTCATGATATACAGACGATTAAAGATCCAAATTTCTCAGAAGACATGAGGCTATAACACCGTATATTTCTGTCTGATCTACCCGATATTGACTGCAGACAGATTTTAACTATGACCAAGAGAACATTTCACTAATTAAACACCCTAAAATGTTTATTATATACTTTTCTTTATCTTATAACTTAAATTTTGTGCTAGAAAATAGAGCTTTGATTCTATAAATCATTCGATAAAAATTGTTCAAATCGGATTATCCATTGAGAAAATATTCACAATCAAAAGTTAAAGAATATTTAAGCTAAGCGTTAAATTTGCGGCCCAGAATTGTATTTATTCTGTAATGAAATCATTATTTACCTATTAAAATTTTAATGTGTATAGTATATAATTACCTGTAACTTAAATATTTATAGAACATATTTTCCAAAGGTCTGACCTCGGCAAGTCCCTTATTATTGTTGTAATGTAAAACAATTTCGTAAAAAACGTTGAAAAAAGGGTTGGACCCATGGTTTTTCGTATGTACTTGTTTTTATATTTAAATTGCTTGCAATGTTATTTTGGATACCCCTGGCATCTATCTTACAAATGCCGTACTGGTGTGTTCTTTAATTAGCATATATTTTATTTTATTTAACTATTGCAGAGTCCATCTTTGGATGCAACAAATGAAATTTGGGTAGAAACTAAAACTGGCGAAGGGAAATCTTATTATTATAATGCCAGATCGAGGGATACAACTTGGACCAAACCCGAAGGTCCCAATATTAAGGTTATTACCCAGGTAATTCATTTACATAATTTCTTTTAAATTTTAAAAAAATCGGGAAGATTCGTGGCGTTAAAATGCATTGTCATTTTAATCTTATTAGGACCAAGTTGAGGCAATGGCGCAAGCAGCTACCACTAATACGCAACCTCAAAATACGTCAACTGCTGCACAAGCAGCTCTTGCACAAGCCAGCATAACTAATAAACCTGAAAGCAAAGGTGATTATTTTTGAAATTAGGCCTTGTATGTTGTGTGCTATAAGCTTTGTTTTTATTCAGAAAGCGAAGATCAGAAAAAGGAACTTAATAACCAAGTTAATATGGGTCCACCTCCGTCGATGATGGGTCACGGAGGAATGCCTTATGGCCCACCACCAGGAGGGTTTCCTCCATTTGGAATGCCACCCTTCGGCTTACCACCTCCAGGCCAAGGTCCACCAAGCTGGATGCCCCCAGGAGCCACTCCATGGGGAATGCCTCCAGGGCTTATGCCTCCAGGTAAGCAACAAAAGGGCATATTTTAATGAAGTATGTGTATGTATATGACAGCCAAACACTAAATTTGATTTTTATAGTTTTTGGTATAATCATTCTTAATGGGTTTTAAATATTATTGTCTCGTGTTGCATACCTGTCTGTTGACATCAGTAAGTTCTTATTCAACTTCCATATCTTTTTCTGCCGTATTTAACTTGAATTGCTTTCCCGCAAAAGCGTGCCTCGTATTACGTCGCTCTTCAATATGGGCAAATGACTATTTTTTAATTAGTGGTCCTCTTGTAAATCAAAATAATGCATTCCGACAAAACATATCGTATTGCATCTCTTTTTCATATCAATAAACGCAGAAATGACTTTATCCTTTTCGCGATTGTGGATTTGACTGTCAATCAAATGAATTCTTTTCATCACTAGTTTGTAACAGTTTGCGATGTATGTGGTATGTTGGTTTTTATAAAGTAAAAATTTAGTTGCAGTAAGTATTCCCAGCGCCTTGCCCGCAATTAATGAGGCAGAAATTTTGTCAAAAATTGATCCAGCTATAATTGCAAAAGCTAGAGAATGGACGGAACATAAAGCACCAGATGGACGATATTATTATCATCATGCTAAGAAAAGCGAATCGGTATGGGAAAAGCCCCAGGCATTGAAAGATTTAGAAAGTACGTTTTCTTTTTGGGTAAAATTACGGAAAAAAATATAATGTTTTCGGTTCTTATAGATGCCAAACTGGCCGCGGCACAAGGAATTTCCACTCGTCCAAAAGACGACGGTTATTTACAAATGTCACTAGATTCAGGTAAGACATCTAGTTCGCAGGAAAATGGTGAGTCTATGAAGGTTAACAGCCCAAAGGATAAGGAAGCTGAAGCGAAAGAAACATTGGATAAACTTCAAGAGGAGATTAGGAAGAAGAAGGAGGAAGAAGAGAAAGAAAAAGAAAAGAAAGCCCAAGACAAATCGCGCCCTGTATCTAGTACACCCGTTCCAGGAACGCCATGGTAAGTTTCTAGTTCGGTTGTAAATTGATTAAAATTCATAGTATTTCAACTTTTAAGGTGTGTGGTGTGGACTGGAGATGGTCGTGTATTTTTCTACAACCCTTCCTCTCGGACATCTGTATGGGAAAGACCAGAGGAATTGCTCAAGCGAACTGATGTTGATAAGATGGTATCTACGCCCCCAGATGCTTTAGCGTCGGCTGCCAGCAAAGGAGAGGCTCTAGAAGCTAAGGCTCCGGTTAAAGCCAAAAGATCGTCTGATGATAGCGACAGCGATAATGAGAGTCCTGCAAAGAAACCGAAAATTGACATTGATCTAACAAGTATGACAAATATTTTTCCTATTACACCTGATTGATTAATTGTAATATTTTTCAGCTTCGAATGGTACTCCTCCAACCAAGAAAATCGACATTGGCAAAGAGGCTGCTATTGAAGCTGAAGTGAGAGCTGCTAAAGAGAGAGCCGTTATTCCTCTTGACACCAGGATAACTCTGTTCAAGGAAATGTTAGCAGAGAAGCAGGTGTCTGCTTTCAGCACTTGGGAAAAAGAATTGCATAAAATTGTGTTTGATTCTAGGTGAGATCAAATTATTAAGCGTTAAAATTAATATACTTACGTGAATATAACTTTCTAGGTATCTGCTTTTAACTTCAAAAGAGCGGAAGCAAGTTTTTGAAAGATATGTCAAAGAAAGGGCCGAAGAGGAAAGGAGAGAGAAGCGGAACAAATTACGGGAGAAGAAAGAGTCGTTTAAGAAGCTGTTGAGTGAATCCCACTTGCATGGAAAGTACGTAATTATCGTCATAAATCAAGCGAAGTATTGTAAATTAATTAAATTTCTTTGTCGTTTTCAGATCTTCCTTTAGCGATTTTGCTCAAAAATTCGCAAAAGATGAGCGATTTAAGGGCGTAGATAAGATGCGTGAACGCGAAAGCCTTTTCAATGAACATCTCATTGAAGTGCGACGGAAGGAGAAAGAAGAGAAGTTTCAAAAAAGAGAAGCGGTAAGTTTTACTTCATTATTTTCTGGCTGAGTTTTAATTAACTCTGCCAGATCATTGCAAACATAGTCCTGAGATACTTTTAATTTTATATTTTATCTGGCAAATATATTCTCACGAAACATACTTGCTTAAAAGTCACGATTTAGTTTATTTGATAGGAAAAGAAAGGGCATTTTAGTGTATTTTATTAATTGGGGCAAGATCTGGATTAATTTTTAATAATTTATAATTAAAAATTATTGAAATGGTGTCCGCTTTTCATATAAACGAAAATTGCAAAATTTTATCTGAATATTATATAAACCAATTAATTGATCACACCACGACTATGTCGGAAAATTTCAAATTGCTTCTAGTTGTTTCCTTAAAACTGTAGCAGACATTGTAAAATGTATACTTCCGATACATCGACAATAAGATATTATTTTAACTTTGCCGATCGTTCCAAAGAAAATGAATGAATGAAAATGACATGTTTTCCATACATTATTCCATTATTGCGATCAACAGAAAATAATTATTATACTGAAATAATCTTGACAGCAAAATCACCGCAACAAGCCCTATTTTTGTTTTACCCATTTGAATTTAAAGACTTCAAAGATTTGTATAAAACGCAGTTGCAAATATAAATTTTCTTTTCCTAGCAGTTAGGTGTGAGCATGATATTGAACATTTATTGAGGGCACTTTTGTGTTTTTTTTTTAATACAAATTTGTGCATTTTTGGCCTAAATAGTCCCCTGCACATTCAACTAGAATTACTGTTTACTTGAAAAATATTACATTGGTACTTCACTATGAAGATTAACAGGTAATTATGCATATAACGCTGGATATTTAAGGTTTTATTGTTGCCTTGTAGCTTAGGTTAAGTTGTTTTCTTTCATTTTTTTAATAGGATTACGCCGATTGAGTATCGTTTCATCGATTGATATGATTTCAAGCAAATGAATTATTGGTAAGGCATTTTCAAAAATATTTCAATTATTATATCAGATGTTCTTTTTGGGGAGATTTGTCTGTTAATCTCATTTATAAGCGAAAGAGAATGTTTTATTTGAATTTATGCTCTATTAAACGAACCAAAACTTATATACTTTGGACCATATTTAATGCTATAATGTTTTCTCTTCTGATGTGTAAAGGAGAAGTGGATTAAGTTTCCACACTTTCTCAGCACTACGAACCATTTTTTAAATTAAAAATAATTACACATGGAACTAAAATGCAGGCCGCATATTTTTCAACATTTTATTTTGTCGAATCCTTAGCGCATATGTCCAATTTCTAGGGCTAACCTGAGGTTTATTATCCAGAATGTACAAAATATTTGTTCTGGCTCTTTTTAAACGTGTACTTTTGATTGCAAAATTCTAAACATGACAGTATCTTCTTTAGCTTATCATCGACTACAAGGTGTGCGTGGTGCCGCTGCTTGAGCCTGTCAAAAACTGTAACACACCCTTCAGACCGCTATGGACCGCTGGTTATCAAACGAGATCTCTCGGAGCTTAATTTTACTTGACGGTACATAACCAATACATTTAAGACGCTCTTCTCAAACAGTAAAGTAAATTTGATATTGACTAGTTAAATACTTTTATTTTGAAATCAAGTGATGGAAAACCACCTAATAAAATTCACCATAATATTAACATTTTCGTAGACAACGTTTGTTCTTTCAGAAGAACATTTGTTTAGAATCCAGACTTTCTTGTTTTAAAATGGTAGTTAAACTGTTTGTACGTTGCAACAGTATTTTGCCTATGAATCATTTATGCTGGCGAATTTCTCTACAGAATTCTACATGCGTATCGTCACCTATAATTTAAATATTTTTTCTATTCTGATAAACTCAATATATTATTGGAGTGATCGATATTTTTTTCCGATAAGTAGTTTTAAGGACTCTTTGATGTGTGATAAAATATCAAGTCATATTCATTTGAATTTAAAAGTGATTTTAGTAGTTTTCAGGACATTTAAAAAAATATTTTTTTATGGATTCGGAATTACACTTGTACTATCATGTCGTTTACACTTCCGAAATGTCAAAAAAGATCTATAAAACTAATAATTTTATTCAAATAAGATGTAAGGCTAAACTATGTTTCCTTTTAAATTTGTATCTTCAATTTATTGAAACACTTAATTCCGAATCTTTATGCTATAAAGAAGTATTCCTATAAATATATAACAACACATACCGGCAGCATTTCAGTTTGGCCTTGGGTTATTTAGTTTAGTTAAAACAAAGCTACGTCCAAACTAATTTTGTGAACTATTAACTTCTATGTAGAACTCAGTGCATGTGTATGTTTTGTTATATTCCAACTAATTTTTCTTTCAGATTAATAATTATTTCAGGTCTCTTTCAGGTTTTAATTTATTTTCAGCTACTTTCTGATTATGCATATTTATTAAATTATATCTATACACGTTTTCTATTAAGAAAATTGAGAAATGTTTGAATATCGTTAAGCATTCTATTGCAAAGCTTTTAGTTGAGAAGGGAATGGAAGTCAAATATTCAATCCATTTACAACCTTTGCTTTATTCTAGTACAGTATTAACGAAATTCTAATAGAAAGCTTTCCGATTCTGCAATGTGAAATAGTTAGCAAGTAAATGAGATCCAAGTCTTTACCATACCACTAAATTATTTTGCCTGTTTTACAGGTGAAGAAAGATTTTCTGCTGATGCTACGTGAGCATACCGATATCGACAGACATTCCCACTGGTCGGATGTGAAAAGAAAATTGGATTCAGACCCCCGTTACAAGGCGGTCGACTCTCATGGTATGCGAGAAGATTGGTTTAGAGAATACTGCAAGATTTTGAAGGAGGAGAAGAGGCGCCGTAAAGAAGAACGGGAAAAGGAAAAGACCAAGGAGAAACATAAGAAGAAGGACAAGGAAAGGAAGGTATGCGAATTGGGCGTTGGTTTTTTAACGTGGTGTACGATTAAATAAATTGTGTTTCAGCGCGACAAGGACAAGGATGGAAAGGAATCGAAGAGTGATGGACCGAAAGATGAACCAATGGAAGTGGATAAAAAGGAGCAAAGTGTCGACGAGGGTGGATCGGATAAAGAGCCCCAAGATGGTGAACCTGAGCGCAATTCTGAAGATGAAAAGGTACGTTATTTACAACGATGTACAAATATTATATATAAACAATATATAATATTTTATACATATATTTACAATATATTATATTATACACAACGATATACAAATATTGTACATTTATCCACAAAATATTTGCTCATGCATAATCAATAGATTATGCGGATAATAATTGTATAAATGCGAATTAAATATTGCACAAATTTTCCAATATCTTTTTTGATCGACAGATCCTTTTCACAGTATTTTTCACAATAAAGTAGATCTAAGGGTCTCCAACGATAGACGGATCTCTAAGAACCAAAAATTTGGAACCCAAAAAATAAGTTTCCTTATGCCTTGAACCAATTTTAGATTATATTTCTTTTCATGATTGTGACAAATGATTGGTTTTAAATTAGGCAAAGGAAGAAAAGGACAAGGAGCGTCAGGCCAAAACAGAAGCTAGTCTTAAGAGGCGCGAAGAAGAAGTTCAAAGAACGTTGGCTACTCATATGAGAGATCGGGAGAAAGAAAGGGAGCAACATAAAAGAGACGAGGCCAGACAAGTAAACATAAACCTGCATGTGCTCAATGTCGTATTTTTTATACTATATTTTATTTATAGCACTTTAACGCATTGCTCGTTGACTTGGTTCGAAATTCGGAACTAAGCTGGAAAGAGGTGAAGAGAATCCTCAGGAAAGATCATCGGTGGGATCTGGCCGAGTCTCTGCCTCGTGACCAGAAAGAAAAACTATTTAATGAACATGTTGAAGCTTTGTTGAAGAAGAAGCGCCAGAGCTTCAGGGAAATGTTAGATGAAACATCTGAGGTTAGCCTCGTTAGCAACTGGAAAGATATAAAAAAGCTAATTAGAGATGATCCAAGATATACAAAATTCTCTTCCAGCGAAAGGGTAAGATATAGAAAAATTGAGTGTTTGCTATTGTTAGAATTTGATCAATTTATTGTACAGTGTGAACGAGAATTTAAGGATTATCTAAAAGATAAACTGATGACTGCAAAAAATCAGTTTAAAGAATTGTTGCAAGAAACCAAACTGATAACACACAAATCATTGACGCTGCTCAGAGAAAATCAAAATCACATGCAGGAAATTGAAGACATTCTGAAAAATGATAAAAGGTAATGCGCTTATGTTCCATACTTTTCCAAAAACTGTGTTAATTGGAATGGTTCTTATAGATTTTTGATTTTGGATCATATACCACAAGAAAGGACTCAATTAATTTTGAATTATCTCGAAGAGCTGGATAGAAGGGGCCCCCCTCCGCCTCCGACTGCTACGGAGCCAAATAGGCGAGTTAAGTAATAATTTACTTCTCATTGCCACATTAATATTGATTTACTTTACAATTGCATTATTATAAAATTGATTAGTTGCTTTCTAATTATTGTTATTTTGGCATGGGTCGGGTTCAATTATGAATACTGAAAAGTCCTAAATGCAAGCTTATTTTAATCTCGCATTGATTGAACATATGGTGGAGAAACCTTTTAAATATACGGTTCATTTAAAACCTTGTCTGTTTTTCACTTCTCACACACTCTCACTAGATGTTGATGAAAAATGTTTAATTTACAAGCCAATGAAATTCAATCCCAATATACTAAATAATAAAAATACAGCTTAATTTGTGATTTGTGAAGTACGAGGTACACAAAAGCGCGCAAATTGAGCCCCTTCGCATTTGGAATTTGCAAAGTTAGCTTTTGATAATTATAACTAATATCTGATACGAATAGTATTTTCTAAGGCTATATCAAAACAAGCATATTCTTTATTAGTCGTTCGTAATCAAAAGATTTTCAGCGTACATGTTATTAATAACTTACACCAAAACACCTTGCACAGTGAATTCTGGTAAGTAACTGACCACCTTTCTAAAACTATCTACGGTACAGGCATAGGCAAAACCTTTAATTTGATTATTTCTATCCCAGTTTATCCAAGTAATTTTGTCAGCAATGTCCTCACAGATCCTTTGATACGTTTCCAAATAGGGATTATTTACGACGATCAGAACGATACCGTTTTGTTTATTTGGCTCATACGCAACTTTCCAATAGAGTTCTGGTACTGGCAAAGCTTTTGTGTTATTTTGGTTGTATAAATACAGTTGCACCAACTGTCCTGTAGTATTATGTGGTAAAGTTGCCAATCCATACACTCCTGTCCATTGAAGAAGATCCACACGTTTTGCTTCTGCATAGTCTCTAACAGATATTTCCGCGGCTTGCCAATTGTTGGCATTGCATGTTTGCCATTGAGGTGCTACATTCAATGAAAAGAATGATGCTTGTTGCTGTGCGGGATAGAAGTTATCAGCTTTTGCGGTCATGTGTCCTCTGGATAGGAAATAATTGCTATTGTCTTGAATATACATGGTAGAGTCATCAGGCAGTCCAAGCAAAGTATTTATAGTTTGTCTTTGTGTGGATCGCTTGTAATACAAATCTGGATTTTTTATGCTGAAGATATCCTGCGTTTGTTCCCATCTAGGGCTCTGGACAATCATTCTTTGGTTAATTGCACCAGAGATGCTCACTTTTGAATATCGCGCTTGCTGGGCGTTTTCATCAAAGCAGATCAAAAATACTCGCAAAAAAAAATCTTGTGTCAATTGAAAGCCAATTTCTATTTCGGTTCCGTTATTTTCACATTTATTGCCTGTCGCTTTGGCCATTCTACTCAGAGTCCCGTTGCATTTTACGTTCTCCCATGCAAATGTTGTACCATCTACATTTAAATTGCTTCCTGATACGCAAGAAGCTGAAGTTAAATTTCTGTAGATAGTCGAAGAATTGAATGTAATTGTCTGTCCTGGGCAGGCCAAAACTATAGTGGAATTTGCACTGATCTTTAACGCAACATCACCATTTTCGGGATACATGTAGTTCAATTTGTCAGGCTGCAGCACCATTGGTATATCAGTTCGTTGAATGTTGAGTTCACAACCTGCAATACAAAATATGTACAGGGATTGACACAAATGCAGGGTTTTGGTGGCAAGCACTCACAGGTCGGGTTTCGGACCAGTTAATTCTCGTCAGTTGGGTTTAGCATGCAAAAGACTACTTTTCACTCTTAGTAAATATTTTTCCCATTTAATCTAAACCCAACTGACGGGAATTAAAATACTATGTTTTCTTTGCATCTACAAGCAATTTTGAGCACAAAGTTGTAAAACGAAAATTTGTTATTCTATAAGTTGAAAGAACGGTTTCAATCCTCTCATTAAGTTTATTGCTAAAAGGAAACGAATGTTAAATTCAGTCGATCGAATGTTTGGTGGCAGTTCTTAATTTTCTGGCTTTGAAGCCGTGGTCTATGGAAATTTCTTCCTGACGTTTCGTCCACAACTGCGGTGGACATTATCAAAGGCGATGAGGCAGTGGGCGAAGTGATCTCCCGTGCTTTCCGACTAAGACTGGTTCAACTACTTCCATTTGAACATATTTATTTCAACTAAGAATTACATCTTTTAATTGCTCTTAATCTACGGCTCCTTAATGCTAACATCATTTAGCATTTACTGTCATCAGCTTTTAGCAGCAGTTTCAACAATTTTTACAGTAGTAGTAGTAAAAAATATTTATTTCTTACAGAAAAGGCTATCGACCTATATCGATCTTTCTGTCCAATTTTTATAATAACGTTCTAACTCTCATTTTGTGACTTATTTATTACTGTTAGGGCAAACTAGTAACATGTTTTTTTATATGAAACAGTGCATCGCAGCATAAAGTGCGAAAAAATGCTTTAAACTTTAGCACTCTTCAGCTATAACGAAGCGGTTGCGGTCCCAGATTTATAAGAACTTTTTAGCAACACTTATACATATTCTTTGATTGTGAAATAATTATAATTTAATTTAATTATAATGTATACAAAACAGAGATTTTGAAGACAATTTATTTTTTCAATTAATATTAAATGTTGTATTGTATTGTATTGCAAAAAACTTATAGTACTTTAGAGCAATTGATGCATTGAAAATAAATTAAAATTGAAAATTACGACTTGATTTTATGCAACCCTTAATCCTACTAAAAACTAAAATTTGATCAGTGAGGGATGCAGCTTTCCAATGAGAGGTCAGAAAAAAACATGTTGAGGTGGTTTCCGCAAGCCCTAAATTTTTCATCTTTCTTGCAAAATGTAGTAAATAGATTAAAAAGTTTTCTCTCAGGTCCTGTAGACTTTCTAGTAGTCTAAGAAACTTTTAGAAAAATTATTCATCTGCCCGCTAGCGAATTTATTTCAGTATGTAGGTAAGTATGGCAATTGCAATTAGGGGCACCCCATCTTCATCTTATTTCCAATTGAAATTGGATTAAATTTAACAAACCATCACAACTGTAGCCATAATTTATTGCTATTGATTGTCATAGTCAGATATGCATTAAGTATGATTACGCAATAAATGCGTCGTTATGAATGTGGAATGGAAAATTAACCGCATAAACAAAATATGTTAGCTATTTACATTCTAGGCTATTCATATTACTTTTAGCGGATCCCCATTAACTAGATATTTACAAGTAATCATACATAAAGCTAACGGTCATGATTTTATCACTACTACTTTTTGAGCCCATCTGAAACGCCGGTAATAACGAACATATTTCTAAGCGGCTAAGTTACACACTGATTCAATATGAAGATTTTGATCTGGTGGACTTTTATTGTCTTACAAAACGTATGTACTAATTTTCACGTCATTAACGCGTTGCTCTATGATGAACAAATTAATTCATTCCTGGAAAACTTTATTCGTTGCATTTCATCTCCGAAGCGATTAATTGCTTTTCACTGCAGAAAGAAAGGTAAGTCAGATTACAAGATGATTGGAAAATGGAATTACAACTGTAACTCAAATTTAATGGGAACGAGGTAGTAAGTTCTAGATGCATATTTTTACTAATTAAAGGAATTGTATTATAACATGTGCACAATTGATGTTTAAATGCCTATTTACTATGGAAATAATATGAAAATATTTTAAACATATCTGAAAGACAAAGAAAAAGAATAAAACTAAGAAAATATAAAAGAAGCTCATCTACCAGACTTTAAAATCAATACCAACCACTTTAAAAATATTTAAAATTTGAAGAAAAATACAAAAAATAGCTCGACTCAGATAAGCGCGGGCAATAAAATGTTTCAACTAAACAATTATACTAGAGTTGATTGATGAACAATGAAATATAGCTCACAATTATTTGGATAATTTATAAACTAAATAAAATACAGGGTATTATTGAAAAAAATTTTTCAACTCTTAAATATCAGTGGAAAGTGTCTATAAATACAGCCCTTTTAACAATTTTTTACCAAGCTACAGCCAGGGTGTTGAAGTTTGAAGAAATGCGTGTTTTTGTTTTCTTTATTGTGTTTATAATTTTGTTAGCTACTGAAAAAGTCGGTCAATTATTAAATCTAGATAAAATAATATCTATGATTGCAAACTGAAGCTTTATAGTGTTGCACAGACGTTAAACACCCTTGTAACCCTTCCTTCTCCTGCATGTCCAATTTATAGTGTTGCTACGATAAAAATGTATAGAGAGCTGCATGGAAAACGTACAATAATGCAAAATCGTTTTGAAAATTAAAAACGTTAACTAAACAGATGAGGGTAAGGGCAGTTGCAACTTTTTCATATTGAACTACTCTTACGTATCAAAATCTTCGTGAAGTTTTAGTCATAATAAGTTAGTTTAAATTTAAACTATTTTTGAGAATCTTAACTAGAATTTCGATGATAATTTAAGAGCATTTCCTAATAAGCAATTACATTAAAAAAAAATTAGTATTCATTTGAAACAAATCCATTTTTAAGTACCTGCACCAGATTAGAAAAGTCCTGTGAAATTTAATATAATTTTTAGAATACATTGGCAAATAACAATTATTGAGTTTAATCGTTTTTGATCCGACTAAATGTACATCAGCACTGACTTTAGAAATATATAGAGTTTAATTTTAAGTATCTAAGCTCCGTATAAAAAATATAAAAATCAACCAAGAAAATAAAAATATTCTTTTACTTTTTATATTCAGAATCTTAGCAAATTATTATTGAAAAACTATGTTTAAAGAAATAAAATCGATTGTCATGTATAGTTTAAGAATGTTGCAGTTGGTATGATGGCATATTCAAAATACTATACGACAAAACATATACAAGTGGCTTTTATTCATATTTCAAAAGGCATACCAGATCACATGTTAAAATTCGAACACGTTAACTTTCTGGTAAGACTGGAATGTAATGGCTCTCATGAGCTAATAAATAGAGTAAGTATATTATTGTTTTAATTAATATTAAAATGTTCAAACCCAGACAAGTAGATTTAGAAAAAAACATTTCCTACCGAGCAAATAAAAAAACTGTAAAAAAGTGAACCTCTAAAGAGATAGAAGTCAATTTGTGAAGTGCCGAGGAAATGTAAGAGCTTATACAGGGTGGCTCGAGAAATGTGGGCATAGTTTCCAATATACAGAATGCCGAAAGAATACACGCCGCTGAAAAACGGTTTTCAGTCAATAACTTTTAAAGTACTTGGAATAATTTGACTTCCTTTTAATATGATAGAAACTAGTTACGGCCCCTTAAATGGTGTATTTGAAACTTTGCTTGAGTTTGCCAACGACCGATGAGTCTGTACACATTAATGTTCATGTTATTAACACTTTATAAAGACACCAAAAAACTATTTTTGGATAGCTAGAAGCCTAAACTAAAAAAGGTTACTGTTCGTTGACATCGATAAAATGAACTGTTTCCAGCAAATATTCAATTATTTTAGGGTAAGAATGTCGAGTTAACAACTGAAGTGATTTTTCATCAGTTTCAAATTTAATATTTTTCAAAAATGAAATTTTATGATTGAAAAAACGGTTTAAAATATGTAAACGGTTAAATAAAGAAATTGTTAAATATATTATATTTCTTGAAATGTGTCTGCAGATTTATCCATACATGTTACTCGTTTCTAGTTAAAATCGTCCCAGATATTGAATATCGCATCAGAATTGCAATACATCGAATATTTTTCGAGAAAAGTTCCGCGCTGACCGGAACAGAAGCGTTTTAATTGAAAATGCGAGTATAAGGAAATAACTAAAAGAGGAATTTTGCATTGATTTTTTATTTGAAAAATCAAAATTTTTCTACTGAAGCATGGAATAATAGTGGCATTCTATCTTTTGAAATGCGCGAAGCTCTTTCAGAATTCAAGTGCTTTAAAGCGAACATTATTTGGAGGAAGTAAAGAATAAAGAACATTTATTTCTTTAATTCCTTTCCAGAAAGCGATGTTGAACGCAAAATTTTACAAGTCGCTCGCTTTAAAGTGATTCCAGATCATTCTTGAGACAAATTCTGCATCAAAAAACCCCATGACGAGTGGGTTTCAGGAAAAAAAATCGCCACTACTAACACAAGAACATGTTTTTTTTAATGGTTCATCGCAAATAGTTCCTAAAGGCCGAATATGCTGTGATATAAAAATATTTATTTGATTTTGTAAATGCTCTTTGTTAACAGTAACAAAAAAGGAACGTAGAGTAGGCTAAACATGACGAAAATTTGTGAATAAAACAAACTGCAACTGCTTGCATTTTGCTTTACACAAGAATGCATTTTACAATCTAATGAACATTAAGCATACAGCATTTTTAGGCACTGAAACACAACATGTTTCGAAAAAGTAACGTGTGGATCTTTCGCGGGAACATGGATGAAGTTCCTGACAATTTTTTCTCAAAATATAATCGAGTTTTTGTTATGCACCCTGTAAATAAAACAACTATGGAGGTATACAAGATATATCGAATAACACAATTTTCTCCAAAAATGATCGTCGAGCTTTTTCAAATATGGTCGCTTGTGGATAACAGTATGCTTTACTACAAGGACCTTAGTGGATCGATCACGAACTTAATGAAAGAACCTATTCGAGTATCATATGCTTTTCTGTCTAATGATTCAATTAATCATTTAACGGACTATAGGTAATGACGAAACGATTCACTATTCTTTATTCATATGAGCAAAACTCTACAGGGATCCACAAGAAGATCAAGCTGCCAAGATTGTCTACCTTTTATTGGAACAAATTTGTATTTTATTCAATGCAACTCATCAACCCATAATTCGCAAACATTGGGGAACATTTAATAAAAAAACTAAAACGTACACTCCAGATAATATGTTTGCCGACCTACAAACAGGACTTGCCGACATATCAGGTACATCTAGTATACATGGTTATTCAAATATTTTTTTATGAACGCTTTTCTAAAAGTTGATTCTGTTCATCTCATCATTTCATCTCTTATTTTCAACTGCTGCATACGACTAGCTACACCCAACTTGTTTTGTGTAATACTTGAAGGCCCTTTAAAACGATCTGCCACTTGACCCCCATTCCCATTTAAGATTCTAAGGGTGACATGTACCCCTCCTACGGGGTTGGAACAAGAAGGCTAAAAATATTTATTTAAAGTGTCCCCCTTACAAATTAAATTGAGGTGTCTTTCGGATTCTTCGTATTTCTAACTGCAAGAAAGATATTAAGTGGAAGGTGGGAAGTTTTCAAATTGAGACCCCGTATAAATAAATATAGTTTTTTGCGTTATATCTTAAATTTGGAAGACGCTGTATCGAATTTTCTTACATCAGGAAGAACACAATTTAAAATAGTAGTCGACGCGTCTGCTCGTATTTCCTAAGAAAAACTTGTCTTTAGTTTCCTTGTTTTATTTCCAGTTAGAGACTCTCACTGAATATTCGCAATAAACATTTACAATAATAAATACCATAATAACATTATTTTATGTTCTAGAACCTTACGGGTTTGTTTACTAAATTTCACTCTGAATTTTTTAAACTGATGTACATAACTTAGTAACTCCTCTTTTACTATGTTCCCATCATTATCACGATTTGATCTTTATGTATTTCAGGCAATACTGCAGCAATAAATGAAGAAAGGCTGCATCACTTTCGATTTTTACCACAAACCGGAATTGTCAATTTAAACAGGTTGAAGTGGTTTTTCGTTGCTCCTCCACTTTCTTCTACGGAAAATATATGGCTTTTACCCTTTGTAACGGTCAGTCAATCCCGCCCTTTAAGGCAACTAATCAACAAGCAAACTGCTATTTTTTGTAGAATGTGTGGGTTTTGATAATTTTTGTGATGATCGTATGGTATCTCGCACTTGCACTGGTTATCAATTTTGAAATGAAACTGAGGAATAATTGCTCGATTAATGAAAGGAGTTGCTTTGTTGCAGCGATCGACCTTTTGGTGACTTCATTTACCCAAAGAGGTGGGCCGTGTGTGCATAAGATAACGTTTGAATAAGAAGAAATGTATAATACAGGATGAGTCAAAATTGGTGGTCAAGAAAAGATCGTTCAAATCAATCGTCAAAAAAACTCCTGTTAAGGGAGTCAGTGGGGATTACTTGGAGGGAAATGAAAATATTTTGAGAGCTTTTCTCTGCAGGAGAATTGCGTCAGTTTGAATCATCCTGTATACAGTGTGTCCCATAAACATAATACAGCAAAATTATTTGGATCAAAAGAAGGCGATCTGACCAAAATGTATTCTTTAAGGCTCTCAAAATAAAAAGTCGAATGAACATGCTTCCTTTTTCATATCTACTTGTGTGGTAAAATATTCCACAAATAAGCAATACTGAAGTACACACAAGCACTATCGTCATGAACCACTCATCACGAATATCGAGAAGCAAATCTTCCATTAGAAAGAAATTTAAAAGGTTTAGGGGAAAAAATTTAGGGTTTGAAGACATCACCGATAATTCCGATTCAAACGTTCGTTCTTAATACCTTCTAAAACTGAATAATAATGGCATTCTTCTGCCTAATGGTGCAAGTTATGTGGCTTAAAACATCACTTCTGGCAAATCCGGCTTCGTGAATGATTAAAACTACACTAGTAGAGTCTAGGTCTCATACTCCAAATCTTCTATAAAGGGGCAAAATTGAGTATTCTATCAAAATAGAGACAGAATCTCCCGAAAAGGCATCGCATGAAAGGGAAGGAGAAGCTGTTGTCTTTATACACTGTCCCGTTTTTATAGCAAGACACAGCAGCTTCATCAAAATATGTGTCTTACTTTAGAACTCCTGAGAGCAAATCCGCAACAAGTTTTACTAAAGTCCATCTTTCTGCCAGCATTACAAAGAACATCATTTTTTTGAAGAACTTTGACCATTTATAGCAAAAAGAGTCGACTTCTTCTTTTGAGCCAAAGTCAAAGTACCATTATGATCATGTAGTTACGGGACATCTTTTACATTATTACTTTCAGCTTCTTACATCACGTTAACTACCTATACGGGAAGGATGGCGTGCTACAGTATCTATATTTTTATAATACTGATAAATGTGGCATATACAGCACATTTCTTGGTTTTATTACACTCGGCAACCAACAATATACAACGATTTGATGATCTACTAGATAAAAATTTAGCTTTGGGTACCGATTCGGTGTCATATAACACTTACTATTTCCTGGTAGGTAGAGATCAGTTGCATTTATTTCAATTTTTGATGACTTGAATGTTTTAGAATCCTAGTGACTTGGTGAAGGAAACTACTCGTCAAAGGATTTATCAGTACGCTTTGAAAAATAGTAAACGATTTTGGCTTAATGCATCCCAAGGCATCAATTTCGTTAAGCAGGGAGGATATGCCTTTCATATTGCCAGCACTGTTGGGTAGGCGTATGTTTAAATGGCATTCTGATTTGTACGTTCTTCCATATATGTATAACTTCCAGATATGTTGAAGTCGCCAAACAGTTTGACGAAGCAACAAAACGATCTCTGCGAACAACTGATTCAGTAATTCAATTTTTAACGTACATATGCGTTCCTAAGAACTCGCCTTTGGAGGACTTTCTATCTTATGGGTAATATAGGTGAAAGTTGTGAGCTTCGATCAAGCTAATCTGTTATGCTAATAGCTTTCAGTATATCCACGAATCTGGCATTACCAAAAGGGAGCAGACCCATTTATTTCCGCAGAAACCATCTCCGGATTACACTATACCTGTATTTTCCAGTTTGGACTTTACCAGTTTGTTGTTTCTCTTTTGGATTTTCACTGTAGGCTTAGCACTAAGCTTAGTCATACTAATGGTTGAAGTAATTTTATTTAAAATACATTGATATTATAGGACATCATTTCTTATAGAAGCACATAGTTATATTCAAGTTTTCCGTCACTTCACTTGCTTTCTTCTTTCTTCATGCAATTTTCAGTGTGCAACAATCAATTGAATTCTTTTCTGGTGTGAAAAATATGAAAATACAATAAATTGGGACTGAATTGAAACGGTTCTTACTCCATAATTTTAGTTAAATAACAATTTTTTGAGAGCTTAAGCCAATGAGATCGCAGCTCGTAAATTTAAATTATATTATTTTTCGTCTGGAAACTTAATGAATGAAATATTATATATAAATAAATTATTGGCTTATTCTTAAACACAGATGCAAGTATGTACTGTATTTGATCTGATGCACATGATCACTTGAACCTCACAAATAAAAATGTTTAAGAACAGCTAAACGTTCGTTAATAACGTGATCGTTTTTACTTCGCAAAGCGTGAATACGCCAGTAATTAAACGTGTCTCAATCGACTCTTTAATCCAGTTAATCGACACGTTTTTTTTTCTATCTGCATGCACGTGTGTGATAAGTGTGGTTCTTTTTCAGTTTAGCTTTGCTTTTGTTTTCACCTCAGATTAAAGTTTTAACATGCAACGAAGTTGGAATCACTAGCATGCAGATTTATTGAAAAAACTACATGTACATTGTGCTTGTTTTGGCATAAATTTATTGGATATAGGATGTGGGCAGGTCTTCGCCACGTAACAGGCTCCCAACAATAAAAAAAATGGAAATGTTTATCCTTTTAATTTCAGTTTATTTCCAAAAATTCTTTCAGTCAATTTTATAAAATTTGACAAAATTTACTGAAACCCAAGAATTTTTGGAAATAAATTGAAGTACAGTCAGGAAAATATACACAACAATGTTTAATTTCAATCTTATTGTATAAAATATTCTACGGCATTTGCTGAGCACTAACATTTTTCATCTTCGATTCATCTCAAAAACAGCTGAAGGTATCGAATCCATAATAAGAACAGTTTTGTTAGAACATTTCTTAAACTATTATTTTGGTCAATGAAATAATCAGCTGGTGGATCTGCAGATTGTTAATATTTTTTTAAAGTGTTCGACTATTTCATCGTTCGCGTTGACTTTATATTCTCTCTCATTTACGAACGTTTTAATTTGGCATTTTTCTATAGTATCCTACGGTTCTTCAAAGTACATTTTCTAGCACTGTTTCTAAAGTGAATTTGTCAGTGTTATTGTTTTTAAGAAGGCTTTCTTGCAAGTGTTTTATGTTTGCTTATTGAATTGAATGAACTAATCATAATTTGAACAGTGAGTTTCGATACTCGAGAAATTAGGCAAACAATACTGTAATCGGGTGTTTTCACTTCACTATCTGCTAATGTAATAAAATAATTATAAATTACTGTGTATATATTTATATTATGTGTAAAAATTCCTGGGTTTCAGTCAATTTTATTGTTTATTATTTAAAATGTCACAAATACGTTTCGGTGTTTCTATTCTTAAGAAATTCTTAAGTTCTTATATTTTTTTTTTGGAATAATTATAAAAACAGTATCTTTGATTCATTTCGTTCCCGCACGATATTTTCTTATTTAATCACAAATTATTCCAGAACGGATATGGTACTTTGGCTCTCTTTCCTTTAATTCTTTCAGTTGCATCAACATATTTAGTCTAAATAAATAAAATTAACGAACGAGAACAGCACAAACCAGACAGAACTGGAGTAGAGGAAGAGAGACCTATACTCAATACTGGGCGCAGTAAAAGGCTTGATGATGATGAAATAGAATTATCACAATTTCACTAAAGTGCTTCCTCAAATATAAGCAACCTTTTAATGTCTTTAATGTTTGCTGAAAACAAACGCTTCCTTCTTTTGATAACATTAGAGCGACTGACCAAAAACGAATACTGAAGGACTCGTTCCTAATCTTAAATATGTGTTAAGATTAATGTTATAATCACATATTTAAAGTGCTCTTTACAATTCGACTTTACTCTTTACAGCTGTATGGAAGATATCTTTCGAACCATAATTATTATCTTTTAAATTTCTTTAAAAATCTTTCTACTCAATGTATTAGCAGTTATTTTCATCAGCATCAATATTTGAGTTATTTGTCATTCAATCGTAAGTACATAAGTTAAAAAAAAGCAAAATTATATTAAGTCCTTATGAAAATTAATTTACCACTATACACAAAAATGGAAGCAGCACAAATATGTAGGGTGTTTATTTACAGTTTCCCTTTAGTTAGTAATAAGTGCTTACCACTTTCACCACTTACCACAGTAGTTAGAAGTCTGGAAAAAATTATTGTAGAGGCTTTTTAGAGAACTTTGCAGTTCTAATTATATTATCAAATAATGGATTTTTTTTTGGTATTTTATCGCAATTTAAATTTCATTATTAGCGACTTGTATTCTTTGGTAATTTCCCGTAAATTTTTCGAAACTGACAACTCTTTTGAGAAATTGATCAGGTTGAAAAAAGGTTTTCAAAGCTCATATAAATAATGAAAGCACATCAAGCGGTATAGACGTAAGCATATAAAGAGTATTTGGCAAACGGATTATCAGTCATCAGAGAAAGTACAGGACATAAAATATTATTTATTCAAAACTTAACAACCGGTGCTGAAATAAAACTTTGGAAAAGTTAATCCGCGAAAACAAATGGATCGTCTAGTGGTTAGCACTAAACTGTAATTATTTTCTAGTTTCATAATCCTGAATCCAAAGGGTAGTGTAGTCTGCTTTTGATGGCTTTTACCAAATAAGACGTGGTTCTCTATGAAATATAAGTCCAATTTTTTATTTGAATTTTGTCTCTTAGTATCTCGAAACAAAGTATTTGCTTTCACTTTAGAAGCCCTATCGACTGTTAGATACCTACTAAAACATAACGAAGCACTTTACATACGAACTTCATTAAACATTAAATCTCTAAATAAATATGAACACGCTTTATCTTGTTTAAACCGCCATATAAATTACCTGTTATAAAATGGTTTAAATACGTTTCAAAAATTAATTAATCGTCATTACTAACTCAAATTATAATCTAAATTATATAAAATCTTTACGATAACTGCTTCTGATTAACATATCGGTTCTTAAGAGTACAATGAGTCTTAAAAATACAATAAACTCATATAGTTCGAACGAATATATGTTCGAACATATCTCCTATAGGATTATCGCGTCTTAACTAAATCGTAGAAATCTATTATACAGTAATAATGATATTAAGAGGGCACAGATCCGGTTAAAAATTACCAAACTGTGTTATTTCATCGCAAGATTAACTCATGCTCGTTTTTAAAAATTAAATAATACAAAGTTTTCATGCGCAAGGTCTCCTACCTGTTTACGCTGATATTCGTATTTATATACAGAGTTCTCGATAATGTTTAAAAATATTTCCAGAACAGCGCATCATTTGATAAGGATATGCAAAAACCAGAAATTACATAAATTTTTTGTTCAATTTTGATCACTTTCATGCATTACGGATCTGAAAAATGATTTAATTGTCTTCCATATACCAATATGGATAAAAGTATTATCCCATAGGCGATTTTAAGTTATTTCCGATAGATTTCAGACAAAGATCGGGAAAATGGTGTCGAAGAAAGTAACAATTATTTTAATATCGGTAGCAGCTTTAATACTTTTTGCAACAATCAGTGGCATTTTAGTTGCAGTTTTATTAGCACAGAATTCTAATAGTCAAGGTAAGTGAGTATATTCATCTCAATATATAAATGCGTGAGTCTTCTATGAAATATTCCAAATACATACTTTGTTTGCAAATGACTGTGAAAGCATTAAACAAACTAGAAAATCTGGTGATGCTGTTTTGATCACATAATCTGTAGCTCAAATTTATTATACCTAATAGTAGTTTCAACCTTATGTACAGGGTGTCCCAATTATAGAGTAAAGTATAGTATAGAGTAAGTTTAATCGTAAGGTTAACCGCTTAATCGGTATTATTTTTTTCAAAATTCTCATAGTCCTAGTATCGAAAGGTACTAAACGGGCATATTTTAAAATATTTACAATTATACAGAATACGTTAGAAAAGTTGCAGCGCAGAAACATTTTTCAAACGGAATTCCCTACTTTTTATTTCCTTTTGAATTCTTGTACAAATTTCAATTTTTTTGTTATATAAAATTTGAACAAAAATTGGATAGTTTTTAGGGATTTGGTTTTAACGATGAAAACTTGCATTTTCATGATGTTAACACATCGCAAAATTTATCTGTCGTCTTTAAACACAAAAATGTTAATTTGGCAGGAGAAAGTACTAATATCATATTAATATTCGATTTGCAAAATATTTGTTTTTGAAACTACAGGGCGGTTATAATATTAATTCAATTTAACGTATTTTCAAACTCAATAATCTAAAAAGTTTTTCAATTACATACCCCGTATATGGTCGATTCATATTTGCTATCTATTCCTGCTTACGAGAAAATTCGATTTTTTTAAATTGCTCCGTCATACAGGGTGTCTCGGAATATGTGGGCATTCTCTCGGATTTGTACAGGGGACGTTGAAAACACATAACAAGTTTCTATAAAAAACTTTTCCAGAAGGCCCCCTTACGGAGATACAGACCTCTAAAGGAGCCACCCGAGAATCGATTTCTTTTAATAACTTTTAGAGTAGTAGTAAACATCTTTATTTCTAAAACAGGCTATCGACCTATCGGTCTTTCTGCCCTTGTTTAATACATGTAGTCTTAATCTAAGACTTAACTTTTAGAATACTTCATGGAATTTAATTATTTTTACAAACAATGAACAGTACATCATTTCTCTTAAAAAGGATGCCAGGGATGGACTAGGTGGAGCACAATAATAATTAATTTTTTTACCCTTTACAATGAAGACACGAAAATAATGTATTTAGGTAGCTTTAACCTTAAACTAAATAAAATACACACTTAATTCATATCGATAAACATAAAGTACCTATTACCTTTTTACATAAAGTACCTATTAGTCCTGTCTCCTGCCAAATTAAAATGTTTGTGTCTAGAGTCAACAGAGAAATTTTCGATTCATCAACATCATGAAAATGAGAATTTTGATAGTTAACAGCTAATAACTAAAAAACTGAAAAACAAAATTGAAATTTACATAAGAATTTAAAAATGAAGTAAATGGGTGTTGTATTAGAAAAAAGTTACTCTGTATAATTATGAATATTTTTCAAATATGCGCGTTTAGCACTTTTACAATACATATAACGATGAGAATTTTGAAACAAATAACACGGATTAAGCGTAAACTTCCTTTACTCTATCGTTGAGACATCCTGTACATTGGCAAGAAAATTTGCCATTGTTCAACAAAGCGTTGTTGAATTAATGATCGCGTGTATCGCTTAAGTAAACCGTCCTTTAATCGAAGGTGTTATTTTGATCTTCATTTTGGCTCATTTTGAGTAAAAACTCAGAGGTTAATAATGAAACCCAATAGTTGGTAACCATCTCGTCTGCTAAATATTTTCTCAAGAAATATTTTATCATATTTTTGTAAACCGTGTTTCATTAAAATAGTGCTAATATTGTCTGCCAGAGCTTCAAAGAAGCCAAAAAAGCCTTTGTGTTTTTCATTTGGAGAAAGTACACCACATAAGAAATGTTACTTTGTGATCTAGAAAACACCAAAAAAACTCCTAGTTTGAACCGCACAATTAATGTAAAATTCAAAATGCGGAATTAAACTTAAAAACAACAAAAAAATAGTATATTTTCTTGGAAAAATGCTTGAACACGTTTATTTATAATTTAGACTGCAGGTGTTCTGATGGTCATTTGATACAGAAAGGCTCAGAAATAAATCACGCCCACCAGTTTCAAGTTCAGTTTTATTTAAAAATGTAAACCTTTATTAATATATCCGAAAAAGCTGGCAAACATGTTTTAGTTCGCTAGTAGCACGCGTACCCATATAACTTTTTTGAAGACAAATATAGTACGCTATTGATTTTTTTTCAAGCAATATAAATTTTTGGTTTTAAATTGCCGCAATAATCAATGATTTTGACTCCCGCTTAATCAGAACTGAACATATCGAAAATATCTTCATACAAACCTAGCATGAACCACCTCTGAAGATGAAATGCACTTGTCCTTGCGAAACGTCAGGAAGAGATTCTAATTTAGTCCAGCTTAAAAACACTAAAAACTTACCAGCTACAAGGAATGGCCACAAAAGTCTATTTCCTTTGATAGAACTACATACATTTATCCTTTCATTTTAAAATGTTTCTTCGTAAGTTCCTTTTTTAAAAATTTTTAAATGCCGATATTAGTCATCGGACTCATGTAAATTATACATTTATTGTATAATTTTCAAGATCAGTGGACTGCTAGGTGGCAAATATTTTTGGCGTGAAAAACTTTAAAGGGGATGTCTGCTTTTGATTGAACCTTCCTCATTTATCTTCAGGCTTTGATACGACCAACCAGGATTTAAAGTATGGAAGTGTATTTGCAAGATAGACACCTTGTATATGAATATTAAATAAATTGATATATTATATCTTCATATTGGAAAATAGCATGAAAATCTATTTTTAAACACAATTTCAGATTGTGCAATTAATCCATTTGAAGTCAGTCTACATCCTATAATAGTAGTTATCTGGAACCAGCAACTTTCTTTACCCAATTTGGGGAGAAAAAGTACTACGATTTAAACACGGAGAATCTGTGGATTTCATATGTCCAGGACGAACGATTTTAATTGGCGGAACTCAAACGAACAACTCATTGTTGAGCGGCACTTGTTTCTCTGGATCAGAGTTTGCAATTGGAAATGAGATAATAGAATGGTCAGATTTAATATGTAGCAATACTTATTGGAGGGATATTCAAGCGGACTGGAAACACTTGTGCTTCAGATGGTGTGGAACTGGAAGCTGGCTTCAGTGTCGATGACGGTCGATTTTTGCAAACTCTAGTTGATTTGCTTCAACCCGACTTTGCAGATTGCCTACTATACATTTATCAACCAAACTGCCTCCATCAACCAGCAAGTTCTAGGCACTGCAAGACCCTCCTGGCTCCAAGGGTCGGGTATTTACGATGTAGGAACAGTAACTAGTTTATATGTGAGAGCCAATCAGAGAGCAACAATCAATGGCCAGTTGGGGTTAGCGGCCAATTCGACCAAATACATTCAAGATGCCACCAACTACTATTTAGCCAGAGGACATTTGACGGCAAGAAGTGATAACTTTTATGCTGCACATCAAAACGCAACGTTTTACATGCAAAACATTGCACCTCAATGGCAGACTTTCAATGGCTGGAATTGGAACCAAGTTGAAATTGATTTGAGAGACTATGCTTCTGAAAATGGAGTCGATTTACAGGTATGAGATGGTAATTTTATCAAATCAATGAACAATGAAAAATCATACGTCTAAATCGTAATAATTCCTAAATAAATAAATTAATTAAACAGGCAAATCACCTAATAATTTAAAAAGTAAGTGTTAATTTACCAATACTTTTTGAGGCTTACATACGTATGTCCCATACATACATAAACATTTTTGTACATGCTTCGTTCGTCTTTTAGCTGTTTTCTTGATATTTTTTTCAAGGTTTCTATATTCGCAGTTTGTATAGGGTGTCCCAACGAGAGAGTAAAGTAAGTGTTTACGCTTAATCAGTATATATTTGTATCTAAATTCATATCGTCATGTGTAAAGGTTCTAAACGCTCATATTTCAAAAATATTCACTATTATACAGAGTGCGTATGAAAAGTTGCAGCGCAGAAAAGAACGTTTTTTCTAATGAAACACCCTATATTTTATTTTATTTCTGAATTGTTATGTAAATTTAAATTTTTGTTGCTATATAAAAGGTGAACGAAAAATTTGAAATTTATAAAATATTTGTGTTTAAACTGTAGGGCACTCATCATATTCACTGAATTTAAATTATTTTCAAAAAACTAAGAGTATATGACTTTACTTTCTACTGCCAAATTTTTGCCCAAAAATGTTGTGTACGTATTTGTGTGACTAATTTTCGATGAAAATGCAAGTTGCAACACCATGAAAATGCAAGTTTTCATCGTTAATACCAAACACCTAAAACTATCCAATTTTCCTTTTTTTTGATCAGCATACATTGTATTACAATGCCAGTAGCAAGATGTTTACTATTTTATTACAAATTTAGGAAAATATAAATTACAAAAGCAAATCGTGAATAAAGATATCGACTAAAGAGTCACATGCATAAAACAGACCCACAATGGTGACCACAATTCATTTTTTTTGTCCAGGTATGGACAGGCGTATATGGAGTGACGACACTACCCCATGAAGACACTGGTGAACCAACCGAACTCTATTTATACTACGTTAATGAGACTAGGAAAGCAATACCAGTTCCACAAGTTTATTGGAAAGTGGCCTATAATCCACTGACTCAACGTGGCATTGCCCTGATCGGGGTGAATAATCCATATAACAGCACGTTCTCGAAATTGTGTTTCGACGTGTCGAGCAGATTGGGCTGGTTGCACTGTGAACGTGAGAACCAAGTATTGGGATTTTGCTATGCATGCAGCATAACCACTCTTCGATATGCAGTGGATTTCATTCCCGCAATGGATGTTAGAGGACTATTGTTATAAGCATCGTGAAACCTTTATATTATATAATATATCGCATAAATTATACAGGGTGGTTTAAAAATGGTGGATGGGTATTTGGACTGGCTTCTTCAAGTACTACCTACAAAGCATTTGTAATTGGTACATGGAATCTCAAGAAAAGTATTTAAAAAATGTTGGCGTTTTTACTTCAAGTAGTCAACTACTTCAAATGCTTAAAGGGTAATTGAAATACTCACAGAATACTTCAAACATTGCAAAATTATTCACAGTTCATGTGTACGTTGTGTTTCAAATTCAGTGATGGCTTCTTAAAAGTAGGAATCCGAGTTAGGGGAATTACTCAGGGTACTAAACAGGGTATGCCCATGTTTCTTATGCATCAAGAGCAGGACCCATATTTGAATATTCTACTTTTGTGACTTTGTATGACAGTAATGTGTTATAACGTAAACTTGTAAATTCAATATTTTTGTTGATTTATGTAAACGGTTAGCGATAAATATATATTATCATATGGCACTAGTGCGCTTTTCAAATGAGTTAATATACAGGGTCTTTAAACTGTGCTCTTTGATAGGGTGAATCGCATATTTAAGTCAAATAATATGCTGTTGTTAAGTAAAAAAAAGTGTTTGGTCTCATATCTGATCATTATATGGAAATAACGGTGCAAAATGAACATATATGATGTGAAGAGTAAAATATTCGTATTCTCGGTACAAGTATGGCTCGAAAAAAGAGGCATATAGCATATAGAACTATGTGTCTCACTGGGAACTACTTCGATCTTTACAGGGTGGTGCAACCAAGACCGGGTTGACGACTATGGCTAACTTATTGGGTCTGCGTTAATAGTTTACGAGATATAGACACTTTAATTTGGAAACATGGTCACATGGTCACATTTGGAACAGCACTATACTAAGCCTGTAAAATAAATTGCGTGACTCCTTTCAAATAATGCACACAACATACTTCCTGTATGTTGTTATTTTCGAGTTTTTCATAAAGATTACTAATTTAAATTTTTTAAATGAAACATCCCATATATTATTATGCGTTTTTAGAGGCCTTTCAACACGCTTTTAGAAAATGCTAAATTGTCAAAATCTTGAATCACATGTTTCTGAGTAAATCGGTTGCAACGAATGTAATATCAACATACTGTCATAGGAATGTAAGAAATTACTTGATGATTGGAAGAGATATAGTTGGATTGAACGCGGTGGTGTAATTGAATGGCCACCTAGATCACCTGACGTGACACCAATTGAATTTTCCCTATGGGGTTTTCTCTATAAGGCTGAACTTTACAAACAGGTTCCAACATTAGGGCAGGACATGAAAACAAGAATAAGGAACAGTTGTCGAAATATTTGAGTACAAACTCTCAAAGTCAAACTTTAAGAAATGTGTGAAAACAGCATGAGTTCATTGTCTTCATTTGTTGCTGTTTTATTAATTATTGTTCGTTTATTAAATGCAACATTTCCTGTTTCTTCAAATCTATCCATTAAAATTTTTAATGCTTTAAATCTCGATTCTTTCAGCGTTTGCATATCGGGCAAAATATACCCTACTGATTAATTAGTACAGTGCTATTGCAAATGTGAGCCTGCTACTTCAACTTTAAGTGTTTATATCTGGCAAATGATAACTTATTACTTTATTATCCACTAACATAATAATAGGAACTCACTTGTAGCAGGAAACATAATAAAACTTTATTTCGTGGTTGCATCATGTGTGCTTTTTTCTTGATGACATACACATCCTTTTTGTCGTTATTTTGTGTACCTACGTGTGTTTTACCGAAAAAAATATATATATAAAAAAATGGTAAAAATCTTAGCAATCGAAAGATAGTGTTATTGATGGTTTTTTAATTTAAATGTTAAATTTATTGATCGCTAATTTTTAAAATGAAAGTGACTTTCATCGTTTTTGCTGTGTGGTTTCAATTTGTTTTACCAATGTGGCCATCTATCCTTGCCTCGTCATATTAATATATTATTAGTCATTAAATTTAATAGAAAATTCTAACCTTTTAAAGTTTTCTAAATGATTACACTTATCAGTAGATAATCAAGGCTTCATAATTTTAATACTAAGGTAGCGTTGCCTAATGGAATATTAAATTCAGTATAGCAATAATAAAGCAAAAAAAAACCACATAGTTTTAATAACGAACAGAAACGCTCTAAGAATGTGTGGATAAAAACTTCTGAAAAACATATATCTGTGCTACATACCGCGATGCGATGCGCAATATTTGTACAATATGGATAGGCGCATACATTTTTTATGTAAACCAACAGTTTTTTATGTAATTTAATATGTAACTTTTGAACATTTAAAGATAATAGGGTTATTATCGACAGAAATACGTACCTTGGTTTGTGTTGTTGCCACTTTGGTGATGCGAAAATATAACTGCAAGGAAACTGACTATTAGCACAACGCAAATAAATACACACGTTATCAAAAGAACGAACAATTTTTGTTTTTTAGAACCTGCATTATGCCATTTTAGCAGCTTTTCGAAAAGTGTATTTTTGTAAGCCATATTGAAAATATCAGCAACAATTCGACAAAATTAGTTTTAAAGGCAAATCAGATCGGTCCATTGATAACAGTATCTCTCTATAGATATGTGGATAAATACGTTTACCGTTCATGATAACCCACGTGTTTCAAGTCCCGAAGTGAAACTTGATAATAATTTGCACATTGTTTTTTGGATCGTTATGCAAAATCTTATATTCTATTCGATTCTGATAATGAATTGGTTTGAAACTTACTTTCGTAAGTTCGTCTAGAGTTGCTTAAGAAATATAAAAAAATTATTTAGTTTATACCGCAAGTTCCTCTCCTTTTTACGCTATTCTATAAGCAACTTAACTTTTAAGATAAACTGACTTAAACTAAGTTTAAGATAAACTGGTTGGTAAAAAACCTGTCACATGTGATTGTACATACGAATGGCAAAGCGAGAGAAGAAACTGATTTCATATATTTTTAATTTACAGGGTGATTCAAAATTGCCTTCGTTTCTTTGGAGGTATTGTCTATTTTTTATCATATTTAATCGTATATATCATATCATTTGAACATATTTTTTTGCAATTTGTGGTTCAATTCTTTTGCTATTATCTCATGTGTTAAGGAGTGTTGATGTGTGCGATCGAGCTACGTTTTATGTACTTTGTTTTTAATATTCTCTGCGTTAGGTACCGTTTTACTTGAAACCAAAACATAGTCAACACTTTTGAAACCTAGTTTTTTGAACAATTCATGTTTTTAATCATTGATTTTTGTTAAAAGTTAGCAAGACTTCCATATTTACTACAAAATTACAGCACATTTTTTACTTTCCCGGTATTAAATAACACAAATATAAAAAACACAACATAGCACCAGCACAAAAAATGGTACCTACTTGGCAAAAAAGTACATGTAAAATTCTCAAATTTTTGCCCCCTCACAGCCTGCATTATGCGTGTAATACTTGAAATTAAACATATTATTCTTTGTTGTGGAACATTGGCCTATTTTTATGATAATGCAATAGCTCTTTTAGTGTGACTAGAAGCCTTTCGCTAGTCCAGACACTATGTCCTAATTTATTCCACAGATACTCAATAGGATTCATATCTGGACTCCTAGCAGGCTAATCTAAAATGATGATACCAGCAGTTTCTAAGAAAATGTCTACAATTCTGATGGTGTAATTCAACAAAAGTTGAACGTATGTACTATTGTAATAAATAATCAATATAATTAAAGATTTGGGAGCATCTTTTGCTATCTGTGATCGATTAAGACCAGATCAGTGACACCAGGAGGCATGTTGAAGAACTTTTTTGATCTATTTCAAAATTTCAGTGTTTTCGGATGAAATTATAGTGATGGGCCTGCATCAAATCAGGGCCTGCATCAAACTGTAAATATGGCTCAGAATAGAACGTCGTGGCACAATACTGTAAATACTGTTACATGAGCATCATAGTCACGAGTCCTCAGGGAAATAAGCCAAAGTGAGAGAGGATATACCAAAAACATCAGCATAAAAAATTTAATATCACGTATATTTAACATACTTCACTATCACGTTAGTAAGCTGGTAACAGTAAACTCTGGTAAGTCTGTTACTACAGCTCTGAACTCAGAAATAGCACACGCGTAACAGTAGCCTCTAGTTAAATCGGATCGGCAGGTAAACCATGGAATACTTGCAGATACATCGCGACAAATTAGAGTGAACTCTGTTACATACGGATTGTTGACTCCTATTAAAGCTACTCCCGCTTGAGTGACAGGATTGTATGCCACTTTCCAGAAAATTGCAGGCACTGGAAGCGCTTTTGAGGTTTCATTGATGAAAAGATATAACTCTGTTGGTGCTCCTGTTACTGCATGCGGCAGAGTTGTAACTCCATGAACTCCTGTCCAAACTTGCAAATCCGAGCCGCTTGCTTCCGCATAATCTCGCACGTCGATTTCAACTTGGTACCAATTGAAAATGTTGAAAGTTTGCCATTGTGGTGCGGCATTCTGCATGTAGAAAGAAGCATTTTGCTGTGCGGCATAGAAGCCATCACTTCGAGCAGTTATATGGCCTCTTGCTAAGTAAAAGTTTCCTGAAGCTTTTACGTACTCGGTCGATTCTGCAGGTAGACCCAACAGACTATTAACCGCAATTCGTTGGGTGGCTCTTAAATATAAATTGTTGACAGTACCAATCGTGTAAATTCCCGTTCCCTGAACCCAGGAAGGTCTGACAGTACCTGTAGGTCTTTCATTAATTGCAGCTGTTTGATTGATGTACGTGTAGTAAGCGATTTGAAGGTTTCGATTGAAGCAAATGACTTGAGAAACCAGAAACCGTCCATCACCAACAGCAAAACCTGCTTCCAACTCTTGTCCTTTTCGATGATTGCATGTTCTACCCGTATCTCTAATCACTCGCGTTGGAGCACCACTGCAACTTAGCAATTCCCAGTTAACTGAGGTTCCGTCAATTAGGAAATTGTTTCCCGACACACATCGACCGGTCAAAAGTGCTGCTCCAGTTGAAGTAGTATCAATAATGATATTGCGATTGGGACAGATGAAATCCAAAGTTGCGCCGCTTTCAAATCTTAATAGATTGCCTCCAATCGGATAAATCCAGTCGGATGATCCAGAACGAAGTATCAATGGATGGGGATCCATTGCAAAAGGATTTATAACACATGCTGCAAATAAATAAGAATTATCAATTATATGTCGTCTTAAACGAGTGAACGAGTGGAAGAGCGATGAATGATGTGGATAATGGCTGCAGTCCATGGTTTAATGAAGTCATTGATGTTATAGAAATATGTGGAAGAACATGTTTAGTGCCGGTTCACTAATTAACACACTAAGGTTGTAACTGCATTAATACCAGGCACTATTTTCCTTTTCATAACAATGTCATGGAAAACGGCAAAATAAGGCGCAATTGGATTTAAGTTTAATTTGTAACATAAAATATATCACTGTTTACCGATGTAGTATTTTTTGTCGGTGTTAAATGCATCATTTTAAAGTGTATCCTATACTTATTTTTACTTTAAAAGTGCTTAATCATTGGGTCTTCGGATTACTTATATGTTTGAGAACTCATGGATGCACGCATCAAGCAAAGTAAAATAAGAATCAAATTGTGCCAAGCGTATACAAGGTGATTTACGTAGACCGTGCATTAGAAGTTTTCCAACTTACAGATATTTTATAAATTTACAATTATGTTTCCGGTAATAACAAGTCGTGCCGAAACAATGTAAAATTCATGTAGCCCTCCAGCAGTACAGGGTGTGTGAAAAGTATAAACTAATGAAGGCTTTCACGGCCGGTCAAATCACATATAGAAATGTTTTTCGGGATTTGAAGCCGTGGTCCATGGGAATTTCTTCCTGACGTTTCGTCCACAACTGCGGTGGACATTATCAAAGGCGAAGTAATCTCCCGCGCTTTTCGACTAAGACTGGTTCAACAACTGGGTTCTTTGTCGTAATTATGCGGTCCGGCCGTGTGAGCTCATGCGTGAGGAGTGCGAGGCGCTTCAGTGGTTTTGGCGTACACGCTGTTTACCGCAAAACGCATTTCCAATCTGGATTAACGACCGTGACTTCTTCTTTCCTGTTGAAATTGTTGTCATGGTTGAAGATCTCAATGGCCTCTCTGGTTAGTCTCGGATAATACCGTTGAGATTGGTGCAAAATGACCACTTCATCGAAACGTATTTGGTGGCCGTCTAGAAGTGCGAGTTCCGCTACTGCTGATTTTTCTGTTTGTCCTAATCTGCAACTTCTTTTATGCTCAGTGATTCTCGTGTTTACACTACGTTTTGTGGTGCCGATATATGCTCTGCCACAACTGCATGGAACCCTGTAGACTCCTGGTGCCGATAAAGGATCCCGTTTGTCCTTGGCCGATCTCAAAGTCTGTTGGATTGTTCGAGTTGGTTTAAAGACTGTTTTCACTATGTGTTTCTCCAGTATCATGTCGATCCTGTCCGTGACTCCATGTATGTATGGGAGGCAAGCCCAATCCTTACGCTCATCATGCGTATCTGTTTCCTCAGGACGACCTCCACTGTTTCTTGGTCGAATTGCTCTATTAAACTCGTTCTTGCTGTATCCATTCCAACCAAAGGCTCTTTCTAGGTGTTTCAATTCTCTTTCTAACTCATATGGTTCGCAAATTTTTCTGGCTCTTTCGGTGAGGGTTTTAATGACTCCTCTCTTTTGACTAGGATGATGGTTTGATCCACTGTGCAGGTACTGGTCGGTATGTGTCGGTTTTCTGTACATCGTGTGGGCCAGCTTTCCGTTGGTTTTTCTGGTTACCAATACATCTAAAAATGGCAGTCGCCCATCCTTCTCCACTTCCATAGTGAACTGTATTTTTGAATTGATTGAGTTGAGGTGCCTCAGGAAGTCTTTAAGTTCAACCAAACCATAATAAACAATCAACATATCGCAAACAACACTTAGGTTTCCTCGCGGCTGTGTCCAGAGCGTCCATCTCAAATTTCTCCATAAAGTAGTTGGCTATCACCGGACTAAGGGGGCTGCCCATTGCTACTCCATCCGTATGTTCATAGAATTCGTTTTTCCACTGAAAGTAGGTTGTGGTTAAGCAGTGTTCGAACAGTTTGGCGATGCCTGGTGGAAATTATCTCTCAATAAGTTCCATTGCCTCTTTGATCGAAACGACAGGAAGAAATTCCCATGGACCACGGCTTCAAATCCCGAAAAACATTTCTATATATGAGTATAAACTAACTTTCTTTTGAGTTTGAGCAACCCTAGTTTTGTTAACTTATCTCTATAGTTTTTGATATGTCAATTGTTTTTAAAAACGTGCCATGCCATGTGTTTACGAAATAAGCTATATCAATTTAGCGGTTTTAAATTGAAAACTCAAATTTGGTGGGTAGTTAGCTGAAAGCCCAAGCTAACTCCCCATATAACTTTAAGGTACCCATTTTGTAGCATGTAGCATATGAAAAGAGACAAAACATCAGTTTTACTTTACTCACCTCTCTAAGTTCAATTCCATCCATTTCCACTTCTAAATCACTGTAACTTTACGATTCACTAATTTTTCGCTTTTTTCCGAAGTTTTTCATAGAACTTTTATCTGTTTTTTGGTGACCAATAAATTATTAAATTAAATCAATTCACGCGATTATCCGCGTTAGTAGTAAAAAAATCTATATATACTTCGGTCAAGAAGGCTATTATATACCTCGCACCTAATATACTTTGACGCTACTCGCCTCAGGATGTAAACGTGATCGGTATATAATAGCTTACTTCTCGGCCTAGGTATATAATGTAAATACTATTACATGGTTTGGCACGACTCGTTATGACCGGAAAAATGGAAGTTTCTAAACCAACTGAAAGTTGCAAATCTTCTAATGCACGCTCTACGTAAATCACCCTGTATAGTGCACAATTATCGGCAGGCACAAGCCTTATTAGTGACAGGCTTTATATATCTAATTTTATTTATATTTATTGTAGAACTTACCGGCTTGAGCATAGCTACTCAAATAGCACAAAACGAGTATACTTAATAAGCTCTTCATTCTAGAAAGTGTAGACCAAACAATTGAAACCTTTTATATTTATACAAAGAGGAAGTTCTGTCTATAGATAATCTTAGAACATTAATGTGTTTATTACATCAAAGATGTATTGATAAGATACGAACGAATGTAAGATTTCAATGGCAAAAACTAGGTATATACAGGGAATTCATTTGCACAATTTTTGCAGATATGTGTTGAATTGAAAGCAAGGCTGCATGCATACATCAAAGTTTTCCATTGCAATTTCAACCTTGAAGGAAATATCCAGAAATAACAATGGTTATTAATTGCTATGTAGTAAGAATTGTCAATATATACCGCCAAGAGAAAATCTGTGTATTGATAATATTTTCCTTTTATGGAAGCTGCCCAAGTTTAATGTTTCGTAAAAGAATGTTGCTAAAAGCGACTAACGTATTTAGCATTGGCTTATATTAATTAAAAATATATAAATAGAAAAAGAAAAGCAGGTTCTATAGGGGATGTCAAATGTGATGTGAAGTGGAACTGAAAATGCAGCCTTTAACCGACCTATTTCGAACCAAAGAATATGTGATTAAGCTTTGCCATCTTTTCTTGAACACCCTGTAAATATATTAAGCATTAAATGGATTATTTCAGAAGCTGATAAGACAAAAAAGACAAAATAAGTCACCTCTCTTTGTAAGTGCATAATGTGTAATAAATAAAATATAATTTCATTAAATGAGATTACTCTCGTTTAATGAAACTTACGTGTGCTGATTTCTTACCAAATAACATGAATTTTTGGATGTCGTCATAAGTGTATATGCCGATTAGCAAGTTATTTATCGCTTATCTTAACACAAAGCTTAACATCTCATGCAGATTGAACAATTGGAAAATAATCCTAAGATTAATAGTGCTATACTAAATGAAATATCAGAGTGAAACTGTATTCAACTTTCGATTTCCCCAAAATGCTGACTTTGATTTTACTGAGCTACTTTTGCCATTCTGCAATTTGTGCGGTTGTACCTGAGTACACCAACGCTAGTGTAGAAAATGCAGGTAAAATAATGTTTTATTAGACAGCAATAGTGAAAATGCTGCAACATTTTAGCTAGTTTTTACTGAATTTTGAAACTTCTAGCTGTAGCATGTGAGCTCAATCCATTCGAAGGAGCTAATCCAGCTCCACTGTTGGTCCGTTCCACCAGCTTTGTATATCCATCATCAGCTGGACAACGCACAATCACTTTGGCTGCTGGGGAAACTGTAGATTTTGCGTGTCCTGGAGGTACACTGGTTTTGGAGGGAGTTTCAACTACACTACAAGTAGCCACAGCTTCTTGCGTTTCTGGTGTTAGATTTGTTGTAAATAATGCAAGGTAACTTGAACTAAAATCGTTCAAACATAACAAAGTTGAACAAGGTGTCTGTTTTGAAAAATAGCATAGACTTATCTACATCTAAGACTAAATAACCTTATCCACCTTTGTTTTTGGATAAACTGTGTTTTTGGAAAGCATACGTAATTTTAGTCAACGACTTATACAGTCAAGATGTGTGGGTTGGAACAATAGCATTTTAATTTAGCAAATTTATTTGTTAGGAACACGTTATGGTGGTAAAACGACACGGGAATATTTGCTTTTGTTTACGGATTTTCTGATGGAAGATTTGTTTATACAAATTGGTCTTTAAAAACTAGACTTGCTATCCAAAGATTGATAGATTTGGAACGCAAGCTGCCTGTTACTCAAAAGAAACTGCAAGGATTTGTGAATGAAGAAAAAGTCGGAAGTAGTAATATACATATATGATAAAAGTGCAGATGAAATTTCCCTAGATGAGTTTATAGCAGAGAGTAACGATCAATTGAAAGTTGAAAGCAAATACGACGTCAAAAGGTATCATATTGATAACGTCCAGGTTGAACAATGTGGTCCAACTACAACTATACATCTAAAATCTGCCATGACATCGAATTCACACTTTCTTCCAAGAAGTTAAGAACATCGAAAAAATAGAAAAATTGCGTCCGGGACTAAGAAATTATCAACTGTTTGTTATCGTTCAACCGCAACAAGCGTTTTAAATTTTTTAATTTGCTAATAACAGAAATGAAACAGATAATTAGGAGCACACCATTTAAGAAACATCGAAAAATTATCGAGAATATTTACACTAAAAAGTATCCAGGGAAATACGAAAGCTGGAATAAAATACACACCAAAGAAACTATACTGTTTTATTGGCATAATGATAAAGGTGCATTACGAAGTGGAAAAGAAGCAAGAAAAAATGTATGGACATCTAATTCTACTATCAGTCGATCGTTGCCGATATCTTTTTTGAGAAACTTAAAAGTAAAGAAAGTAAAAAACTAAATGATAATAGCCAAGATCAGAAAGAAATCTTCAGGAATTATTGTCTGCTAAAAGAGATATTTGGGATGTGTTTCTAGGAACTTGTAGAAAAGCATTTGAGCCGTTTAACTTTTGCAAGCAGTATATAAAATGAAACCAAAAGCAGCGGCTTGACAAAGTGATTGGAAAGTATATACCTACCTACCAATTTGGTTTCAAACAGCATCACTCGACCGTTCATCCGCTCTTTATTTTGGCCAACAATATACAAACTACCCACCTAACTGACAGAAAGACATCTTGCCTGTTTATGGACATTAACAAGGCTTTTGACAGTGTCTGGCATAGAGGCTTTCTATACAAACTATACAAACTACACACACTATAAAGAACTTACTAGAAAACAGACAACTACAAGTACGAATTGACAAAACACTGTCATTTTCTTTTTCCCCTGAACAAGGGCTCCCTCAAGGATCCCCGCTCTCACCGTTTCTCTACAATATATACTGCCATGACATATACAATTACAACTTACCAGACAAAAATCAAATCGACAGATCGGCATACATATTACAATACGCAGACGACACGGCACTTATTGTACATGACAAAACTACTGAGAGAGCAGCTCAAAGACTCCAAACACTAACAAACAACACAATGACATGGTTTTATAAATGGAGACTAACACCAAACGCGTCAAAAAACCAACTTCTGCTCACAAACCACAGACTCAACGCTGACTCCCCTACAATAACTGCAGACGGCCAAACGACACAACCAAAAAACGACGTAAAATACCTTGGAATCACAATTGACCACAAACTTAAATTCACTAAACACATACGAAACATCAGGGCAGAAACAATAAAGAGAACAAAACACTTCCGATCACTAACCTACAAAGACAGAGGAATTAGCACAAACACCGCCTCCAAAATATATAAAGCTATTTGTAGACCCTTGCTAGACTATGGACACATACTCATGACCAACGGAACAGAAAGGACGAAACATTATATACAAACAACAGAACAAATTGCACTAAGACTAATAACACGAATAAAATACCCCCAAAACCCACTACACAACCCCCCCACCCAACTACTATACGAACGCACAAACATGACAAAGATCTCGGAAAGACTCATACAGCTACAGACAAAATGAACAAACAACCCCTACAACTGGACCATACTGAATCCCCTTTGTCTTACAAGACCAACCAGACAATCCCGCTTTCGTTTCCCTACATTAACGCTACACAAACACTTACAAACGCTACGGACTAGTGGACAATAAAATAATTCCTTCTTGCCACTGAAATCTTACTTATCTAATAGTATTGTTAACCTAGAATAAGAGAATCTTCATATTTGTTTTTCATTTAGATTAAGACTGTATGTATTAAACAAGGGCAGAAAGACCGATAGGTCGATAGCCTTTTTTAGAAATAAAGATGTTTACTACTACTGAAACCAAGACCTTACGCTATAAAGGTCTGCGACGTAGAGGCTTGTACACCGTCATTTTTGTCTAAAATGCAAACTCAAGCTGGAAAAGAACCAGCAGCAAAACCAGATCAAATCCAAAGATTCCGGGTGATGTAAGATTTAGTGAAGTCTTAACACGGGACTACGAGAAGCATTACCACGGACAATTTTTCGCAGTGCGCAATTGGCTAACTATTTTTTGTCCATGTTAAGTCCAGTTCAATTCCGCTTTCAAAAACAAGCTAACGATGGTTTCATACTTCTCATTCATGGTCTTCGGTATTTCCAAGGTTCCGATGGATGGCAATTTGACCATTTAATATTACCCTATTTGTTGTTTTTAGACGACTTCGTTTTAAATTTAACAGAGTACATTTTAAAACGGTTTCTCAAAAATTACCATTTTCGATTCTGAGAAGCTATTTCTAGAAAACGGACGATAAGAAAACAGTTAAAGATTAAGTATGGAGATTTATACAAAAATATATATTAGAACTTATTATAATAAGAGGAAAGAAACTTGCCTTAGTTTCCATTTAAAAATTTTACTTTAAGCGCGTAATTTTTCTGTCTGAAAATTATCAAATGTTAAATGTAGCATTTTCTTTTGCTGCTCTAATTATCTGAAATTGTATATTTTTGCAACACAAATTCACAAAAAAAGCATTTTTGTTCCCAACTAAATGTAGAATTATAAAATAATGTTTGCTAACAGAAAAACCATGGGCGTGGACGGTTTTTCCTTCTGGAAAATATCAAATGTTAAAAGTTGCTTTAATTTTCTGGGACAATCCAACGGTTTTATTTTTTTAAATCAAAAACTGTCCATTTCAGGAAAAAATATGTAAGAGTTTTTTGTCTCCTCCTAAATTTTGAATTAAATAATAATTTTTATTTGCAGAAAAACCATTGGCGTGCACCGTTTTTCTGTCTGGGAATTATCAAACGTCAAATATTCATTTTATCGGTTTTCAATTTTAAATTAAAACTGTGCATTTTTTTATCTTCCCAACTAAATGTAGAATTTGAACATAATTTTTGCCAACAAAAAAACCATTGGCGTTTTTCTGTCTGGAAATTATTAAATGTTAAATATTGTGATAATTTTCTCGGACAATCCAATGGTTATAATATTTCTTTAAAAACTGTATATTTGAACTGAAATATGTGACTGAAATAATTTTATTCTCTTCCATACGTTTACTGTCGACTGTATAGGGAGAACCAAACCAAAACCCATGTATTAACATTCGAGAAACATTTATTTTATTTACGAATAATGTTTAAAATTCAACCAAAAAAAATCCATTCTTTTCAATAGTCTCAATTATAAACTGCTTCCTTTCATGAAAAGTGAAGGTATTTCTTCATACAGTCTATTACACCAAATTTTCTATATAACAATCCTTATATAGAAACTTTGTAAAGTAAATATAACGTTGTAAAAAAGAAATAGACTTATAAATACTAATACAGATTAAATATTCTTATTCACGACTTTAGATATCTTTGGCGACAAATTCAGTGTTCCGTGGATCCAGTCCCCACTGCCAGATTAACAGGAAGCAGTTGCGAGTCCAACGGACGTGAAGCCGAAATTGGTTTTGCAGTTACAGCAAGTCGATTTGTCAGAATTATGCAAATATGCTTCAATCAAGCTACCCAATCACCTATTTACACATACTTCGACTTGATTCCTGCAATTACTCAGCAAATAACAGGTAGGTTGCATATTCAGCGTAGAAGATCCTTAGGGCAAAAAAGTACAGATTACTAATTCACCAGAAGGTATCTTTCTGTGCTGGTTTACTGATACTCTAGGTTTTTTTTTCATTGGGAAATCTGCAGGTACACCCCGACCAATTTGGACTGAGGGAACTGGAATATTTACTTTAACCAACGTCAACAATCTTTTTACACAAACAAGGCAAAGAAGAACCATCAATTCCCTACTCGGTCTACCAACAGGCAGTTTCGATGTTATCCAAAACAACAATAACTACTTCTTGTCCAGAGGACATCTAACGGCAAGGAGTGACTTCTTCTATGCGGCTCAACAAAACAGCACCTTCCAATTTTTGAACGCGTTACCCCCAATGGCAAACGTTCAATGGTTTCAACTGGGATCAAGCTGAAACTGATGTTCAAGACTACGCTGAAAGGAATAATGTTAAATTACGAGTTTGGACAGGTCAGTTATAGCTTTAGTCAATGCTAACCCGCCTTAAAGCCATTTGAAACTGAGCGTTGTTCAGAGGAATCGTACTCCTGACGATCTTACATTCACTCTAATAGAGTCGCGCTTATAGAAACTTATCGTAACGTATATACGTAATGATATAGAAACTTATAGAAAGCGCGCCGACGAGAAGCGAAGAGTCTTCACCACATTACGGCATACAGAATGATGCGCCTTTTTAGAGAAATAAAACAAACTAATGTCTTTTGAATTGCAGACTTTTCAAAAGACTAAAAGAAGAAAGTTGCTTTTTATTTTCATTGCTTCAAAAATGTTTATATCTCCTCTTGAACTCTCCGTTGAGCGTGGTTTTTATTTCTGATATAAATTTCTGAATAACAATTTTCGATATTATAATATATCGTATATATTTATACAAAAATAAAGGTGCTTTACTCTTGAGTAAAGTTCATATTTTTTGG
Organism: Dendroctonus valens; assembly: GCA_024550625.1. Classification (NCBI taxonomy): domain Eukaryota; kingdom Metazoa; phylum Arthropoda; class Insecta; order Coleoptera; family Curculionidae; genus Dendroctonus; species Dendroctonus valens. The sequence goes on from JAJTJO010000108.1 coordinate 2,483,472, forward strand.
CAAACCTCGTACATAACTGAGAAAATTAGATATTTGATTATTGAATTTTGTTTTTATAAAGAACAACTTTTTTGTTAAAATCAATAACAAAAACCATATTTTCCATATGTTGTCAAATTAAGTTGACAAACTATATTAAATGAACGTGCATTTGTTGGCGCAGGAGGATTTGGTATAACCACTCTACCACATGCAACAACAGGCAAAGAAACTGAACTCTACCTTCACGTAAGTGGCACCCAAAGGTCACTTCCAGTTCCAGAAATATTCTGGAAAGTTGTCTACAATCCGATTTCGCAACGAGGCGTTGCCCTTATTGGAGTAAACAACCCCTACAAAACTGCAGCCCAAATTGATCGGTTCTGCGATGGTAGGTCAGATCTGCTACCATGGTTGAACTGGCAACGAGACAACCAGATGAGAGGAATTTCATGGGCATGTACAGTAACAGCGTTTAGGAGGATCGTCAACACTTTTCCTGATATCGAAGTCAGAGGATTGCTGTTTTAAAGAGTCGTGATTTTGCATATGGCCCATAAAAATTTATGAGAACAAGGTTTTTTATTAACAACATTTACTAACCCCGGACGATTTCCTTATACAGGTACATGAGCTTCCTTATTTATGACCAAATTCCATCAAAAAATTAGCAGAGTTCTTAAAAGTCCAAATAATATTGTTGTGTTAGAATACCTGTTTTTATATTTCAAGTCATTTGTATGCTTGATGTTTTATTTATACCTTTTCTCATTAGGTTTCCATTTTTTCTTAAAAATCAGAAAATCAATCAACATCAAACATGTTGCTTCCCAGCCTCATAAAACGCTATAGTATTATCAAAGCATGTAAGAGTGGCAAATCTCTGGTAGTTCTTGAAAATGTTAAAGATGCGTTATAAGCCGGTCATTGAGCTTGAACCCATCTAAAGCAACCATCCAAATTGTTTCGATTACGCTTTCTCGATGTTTAGTGAAAGAACTGCTGCCGATGTTGTTTTTACCTGATTATCCTACACATTTTACGGTACTTACTTACCTCAATTTGAAACTGTCATTGATTCCAACCTTTGACTACTTATAAATATTCTAAATTTTTCGTGTCAGTGCAATGAACTACTTTTTACCGCTATTAATTAGTATGATTTTATCAACAGTGCAATCAGGTTCGTATGGAAATTAGTAGGCAAAACAAACAAGAAAATAAACATATTTTCAGACTGTAGAATTGACCCTTTGAGACTTCGACCGACTCCACTGATCATTGATGAAAACCATCAAATAATATATTCTAATTCTTCACACACTGGTGTACTGATAGCAAAAGGCAAAGGAATAAGCATTTTTTGCCCCGGGTCTCGATTATTATATCAGAATAAAGATATTGCAGAATATGTTGAAATCTCGTGTATAGATGAAGAAATATTTAACTATCGCGGCCAGGAGCTAAATTTCTACGACTTCAGGTGCCAAGACAATCCGAAAGATGTAATTAGATACACTCAGAAACGTTGTCCTGAAGGAGGGCAAGAAATCGAAATCGGATATCCTATATTTTCTAATCAGTTGGTGCGGCAAATAAAGGTCTGTTTCGACAATGTCAATCTGAGTCCAATATACTCCCACTATAATTTAACATCCAATATTGGATACCGAGACGGTAAAGTGCCAAGGAAGTTTTTTCAAGAAGACGGATTTTACTCCACTTCTAATTCCCTGGATAATTTATATCAAAGGGACAATGAAAGGAGGACAATAAATCAGTTGTTGAACCTGGATAGTAACTCAGACTTGTATATTAAAGGATACAATGATGAACGTTTTATTAACAGAGGACATCTCACTGCCAAAGGCGATTTTGTCTATGACTTTCAGCAATTGGCAACATTCCACTATGTGAACTCAGCACCGCAATGGGCATCTTTCAATGGAGGCAACTGGAACGAGTTAGAAATCAGTGTTCGAAATCTGGCAGATTCCACGTCTTCTAACCTGGAAGTGTACACCGGAGTATATGGCACCACTACACTAATAAATGCCAATAATAATCAGAAAACTCCGTTGTTTCTGCACACTATCAATGGCAAAAACCTGATGCCGGTTCCTCAACTATTTTGGAAAATCATTTATAACAGGCAAAATGAGCAAGGCATAGTAGTTCTAGGTGTTAATAATGCCTACGAAATTAATTTAAATGAAGATGTTATTTGTCAGGACGTATCTGATCGTATTACGTGGTTTAACAATAAAATGCAGCGTCAGAAGCATAATAAAGAATTAGGATACATTTATGCCTGTTCGGTAGCTAATTTCTGCGACAGAAATCCACATTGTCCTCAATTGTATGTCAAAAAATTACTATTATAATAATTCAAATTTTTCACCCGTATGATAAATGTGCATCTTTTTCATGTTTCAATTTGTGCAATCAAGAATCTGCCCTTAACTGTGTCAATTTCGAGCTCTAAGTTACACTCTAGAAATTTCGTTCCAAACTCAGAACTTCAAAAGCCGAATGAAATGGTGCTTTTCTGCTTTATTGGACCAAGTCTCAAAGAGAGAACTGTACAGACTATATACAAACACTCAAAATAACGACCTAAAAAAGACACTGAACCAACTTAACAGAAACATTAAAACTTTGATTGGACAATACCGACAAGACAAATGGCTAGAAACGTGTAAAGAAATACAAAAAGACAAAGGCAAAACATACTGGCGAAAAATTAAGAAACTAGCGCAATACAAAAAAACTAACACTACTGACACAATTGACGAAAAACGGAATAGAACGGTACACAGACAAAGAGAAAGCTGACGCGTTCGCCAGACACTATCAAGGGGCCTTCAGCATATCGACAAACCCTAACTTCGACAATGACAACTGGAACTTGATCAACGACCTGGTACTTGAACTATTTCAACAGCTCCTCAAACTATTCATACAAACTGATCACAGACACAGAGTACGATGAAGCCCTAGCGCATATCAAAAACACAGCACCGGGAAAAAAAAAAGTCAAACACCTGAAAAGCCTAACTCAAGAAACACACAAACTGCTCCTAACTGAATTGAACAAACTGCATCAGAAATAACAAAATTCCAAAAACATGAAAAAACGGCTTAATAATCCCTATACCCAAAAATGGACTGGACAATACACAACCGCAATTACAGACCAATTACACTGCTACCAGTACTTAACAAGGTTTTTGAGTACATAATAAGGCAGCGACTGGGAAAACTGGTCGGAAAGTACATACCATCGTATCAGTTTGGATTCAAACATAAGCACTCGACTATTCACCCACTCTTCACTCTGACTAACAATATACAAACAACCCACCTAACTGACAGAAAGACAGATTGCCTGTTTATGGACATTAACAAGCTTTTGATAGTGTCTGGCATAGAGGCTTAGTATACAAACTATACAAAATACACACACCAACATATCTACTACACACTATAAAGAACTTACTAGAAGACAGACAACTACAAGTACGAATTGACAAAAACACTGTCATTTTCTTTTTCCTCTGAACAAGGGCTCCCTCAAGGTTATTCAATTATATTCAAATTACAACTTACTAGACAAAAATCAAATCGACAGATCGGCATACATATTACAATACGCAGACGACACGGCACTTATTGTACATGACAAAACTACCGAGAGAGCAGCTCAAAGACTCCAAACACTAACAAACAACACAATGACATGGTTTTATAATGGAGACTAACACCAAACGCGTCAAAAAACCAACTTCTGCTCACAAACCACAGACTCAACGCTGACTCCCCTACAATAACTGCACACGGCCAAACGGCGCAACCAAAAAACGACGTAAAATACCTTGGAATCACAATTTACCACAACTTAAATTCACTAAGCACATACGAAGCATCAGGGCAGAAACAATAAAGAGAACAAAACACTTCCGATCATTAACCTACAAAGACAGAGGAATTAGCACAAACACCGCCACCAAAATATATAAAGCTATTTGTAGACCCTTGCTAGACTATGGACATATACTCATGACCAACGGAACAGAAAGGACAAAACGTTATATACAAACAACAGAACAAATTGCACTAAGACTAATAACACGATTAAGACACCCCCAAAACCCACTACACAACCCTCCACCCAAACTACTATACGAACGCACAAATATGACAAAGATTTCGGAAAGACTATACATTCTACAGGCAAATGACAACACC
>JAJTJO010000108.1:3092198-3331138 GCA_024550625.1 Dendroctonus valens
TAATCTCAAAATCGACATTTAAAATGTTTTCAACAGTGTCTTTGGCTACTTCACGTACAGTTGCTGTTATAGTAGTAGTAAACATCTTTATTTCTAAAAAAGGCTATCGACCTATCGGTCTTTCTGCCCTTGTTTAATACATACAGTCTTGATCTAAATGAAAAACAAATATGAAAATTCTCTTATTCTAGGTTAACAATACTATTAAATAAATAAGATTTCAGTGGCAAGAAGGAATTATTTTATTGTCCACTAGTCCGTAGCGTTTGTAAGTGTTCGAGTAGCGTTAATGTAGGGAAACGAAAGCGGGATTGTCTGGTTGGTCTTGTAAGACAAAGGGGATTCAGTATGGTCCAGTTGTAGGGGTTGTTTGTCCATTTTGTCTGTAGCTGTATGAGTCTTTCCGAGATCTTTGTCATGTTTGTGCGTTCGTATAGTAGTTGGGTGGGGGGGTTGTGTAGTGGGTTTTGGGGGTGTCTTATTCGTGTTATTAGTCTTAGTGCAATTTGTTCTGTTGTTTGTGTATAACGTTTTGTCCTTTCTGTTCCGTTGGTCATGAGTATATGTCCAAAGTCTAGCAAGGGTCTACAAATAGCTTTATATATTTTGGTGGCGGTGTTTGTGCTAATTCCTCTGTCTTTGTAGGTTAGTGATCGGAAGTGTTTTGTGCTCTTTATTGTTTCTGCCCTGATGTTTCGTATGTGTTTAGTGAATTTAAGTTTGTGGTCAATTGTGATTCCGAGGTATTTTACGTCGTTTTTTGGTTGTGTCGTTTGGCCGTCTGCAGTTATTGTAGGGGAGTCAGCGTTGAGTCTGTGGTTTGTGAGCAGAAGTTGGTTTTTTGACGCGTTTGGTGTTAGTCTCCATTTATAAAACCATGTCATTGTGTTGTTTGTTAGTGTTTGGAGCCTTTGAGCTGCTCTCTCAGTAGTTTTGTCATGTACAATAAGTGCCGTGTCGTCTGCGTATTGTAATATGTATGCCGATCTGTCGATTTGATTTTTGTCTGGTAAGTTGTAATTGTATATGTCATGGCAGTATATATTGTAGAGAAACGGTGAGAGCGGGGATCCTTGAGGGAGCCCTTGTTCAGGGGAAAAAGAAAATGACAGTGTTTTGTCAATTCGTACTTGTAGTTGTCTGTTTTCTAGTAAGTTCTTTATGGTGTGTAGTAGATATGTTGGTGTGTGTAGTTTGTATAGTTTGTATAGTAAGCCTCTATGCCAGACACTGTCAAAAGCCTTGTTAATGTCCATAAACAGGCAAGATGTCTTTCTGTCAGTTAGGTGGGTAGTTTGTATATTGTTGGCCAAGATAAAGAGCGGATGAATAGTCGAGTGATGCTGTTTGAAACCAAATTGGTAGGTAGGTATATACTTTCCAATCACTTTGTCAAGCCGCTGCTTCATTATGCATTCAAAAATCTTGCCTAGTACTGGAAGCAGTGTAATTGGTCTGTAGTTGCTCGGTTGTGTATTGTCCAGTCCATTTTTGGGTATAGGGATTATTAAGCCGTTTTTTCATGTTTCTGGGATTCTGCCATTTGTGATGCAGTTGTTCAATTCAGTTAGGATCAGTTTGTGTGTTTCTTGAGTTAGGCTTTTCAAGAGGTTTGCCTTAATTTTATCCTTCCCCGGTGCAGTGTTCTTGATGTGCGCTAGGGCTTCATCGTACTCTATGTCTGTGATCAGTGTGCAGGCATAGTTTGGTGAGTTGTTAAAATAGTTCAAGTACCAGTCGTTGATCAAGTTCCAGTTGTCATTGTCGAAGTTAGGGTTTGTCGATATGCTGAAGGTCCTTTGATAGTGTCTGGCGAATGCGTCCGCTTTCTCTTTGTCTGTCTAGCGTTCTATTCCGTTTTCGTCAATTGTGTCAGTAGTGCCAGTCTTCCTGTATTGCGCCAGTTTCTTAATTTTTCGCCAGTATGTTTTGCCTTTGTCCTTCTGTATTTCTTTACATGTTTCTAGCCATTTGTCTTGTCGGTATTGTCCAATCAGAGTTTTAATGTTTCTGTTAAGTTGGTTCATTGTCTTTTTTAGGTCGTTATTTTGAGTGTTTGTATATAGTCTGTACAGTTCTCTCTTATGTTTTATTAGTCTCAGTATGTATTTGGGTAGTGTATGTCGGTAGAAAGTATTTTTTATTTCCGGGCTAAATTTTCCTATGGCTAGTGAAAGTTGTTGTTGTATGGTTTCTATTGAAATGTGCTGTGCTTGTGATTGAATGTAGTCATGTATATGTTGTTTCACTTTGTCTTTGCTGTTATATTAGATCTTTAATGATAATCTGAATATGATGATCCATTAATAATCAAGAGCTGGGATTGAAAAATTAAATATATTTTTTTCACAGGTAAACAAAATCATTTCAAGCAAGGAAAATAAGTTCTCTTTATTATCCTCACGTATCAGAATGGAGAAACCAACAGTCTCCAATACTTCTTTTTAAAGGTTTTTTAAGGACCCCAAATTATTTTGCTTAAAGTAATTCATTTGCCATATTTTTTCACTTGGTTTTATCTTCGCATAGTGACTGCGCGAAAGAAAAGGGTAATTTGTCACTCAAATTTGTATGTCTCTTATATATAATTTCCGGAATTTCCTGCTTTTTGTAATTTTTCTCAATCACTTTATCCTCTACGAAAAAAAAAATATGATAAAATTAAATTTATTCACCTAAATATTATAAAGCCAGAACTATGCGATAAATTTATTTTGTTTGTTTGAAATTGATAGACAATGTTAGGAGGAAGACAAGTTTATTTTTATCTAGTTTCACTGATAGTTTCATTCCCGCTTTAGAAAAAAAAATTCTATTTGAACAAAAGCTCCAGATAAAGTTGAGCTCTTGAGTTGGGAAACATCCTATAAACTAACAGTTTACTGGAGATACACCATTAACTTTTTTAACTGAAAATCCTCTTCAGACTCAAACTTGTTGGCGCAACTATAAGATACAAATGCATAGCCGATTCTGGGGCTGTTTTTGTTAGAATAGTATCAGACTTTTTTGGTTTTGTGGAGATGCAAAAGGCGAAATCGATTTTTGTTGATCCAAAACCTAAAATTACCTGAATATCCAGTGTACTAAAAGGCAGATTCAATGCAGTAATTAAACACATTTCATAACAATATTTTTTCCTACATACCTAGCTAAAACTGTTAATTAAAATCACGTGTATTAGCAAAATATAGCCAAGTACAGCGATATTTTCCCAATAAATAGCCTTTATAACGTTTATCAGCTGGAAGGTTTCAGCAAAAAATATGTCTAGACGCTGTTTTCGAGAGAGAAAAAAACACAAATGTAAACGCGCTGTTTTAATTTGTTTGCATTCAAAGTTTCACATTCTTGTATCTTGTTTGTGGGCACAGATCATGTAAAAACAACATACATTGTTTCGTTTTGACTACAATATGAACGAGCGTAGAGTTATCCCCCATTAAATCTGTCTTCCACTACAATTATTATTCCGGAAATTAAATTTTGTCGCATAAAGTCGTCACGAAATTCACATATGTATTTACTCAATTTGATTAAATAATGTAATTTCCCACGATTACGTTGGCTGAATCCAAGTACATTTCATCCGCCTGTCCTAATCTGCTCCATAAATATTAGTCCTAACGCGAAAAAGCGCACAAAAATAATACGGGTCATTATGTTTGAATGAACAAAAATTGTTCATTCGAAAAAAATGTTAGATTTATTCAAGAGATATGTTCTTTCCATTTTAATAAAAGCTTTTTCCGGTAACTGTTTATACTCCATATAAAATGGATTTAAACAAACTTATTTTTACGTAGGTTGTTATGCACTGTTGCATGGTCGCTACTATACTTGATTATTGGATTCGAAATCAGTAACGTTAATGAATTAAAATAGTATCACAAAGCATGTGCTTCTAGTGCCACTTCAAATCTGATAAAACAGAAGAATAATATAATTAAATCAATGGTTTGCATGATATTTAATTCAAATGTTAAATACCAATTACGAAAAATTGACAAACATGTTTAAACTGTATCTACGTTACTACACTTTGAACTAAATTGTCGCCCAATTTAAGACTATCAATCTAAAGTGGAGCATTAAAATTGCCATCGCCAACTATTTTGTAATTTACTATAAAATAATTTGGAAACTTATATTTTATATTGAAGAATATGTGGATTAATCAATAAAATTAATTGGGGTAGATAAAGAGCTCGCCTAAGAAACACTTACAATTTATTACAAACCACATAAAAATCGAAACCAACTGATTTTTCTAGGGGTAGTGATGCAAATACAAAAAAAATCATGCAATCTTCCTGGCGAAATTTTTATAAAAACATTTTTATATGTGAATAGCACTGCCGTTCTGCGCGTAGAGCGCTAACCAGTTTTATACCAAAGACGTGGAATCTGGCACAATATTAACATTTTAATATAGACTGCTAATTTTAAATCTGGCTACCTACTAATCCAGGTTCATTTCTAAGGTATTAAAATATGAATGCATTCGTCGCAGGGAGTCTCGTCAGTAATAAAAGGATCAAGGGATTTTATATGCAGTTTTGCGATTCTGTTATCAATGTTTATATTAGTCATTACTTAGATTGTTTAAGGTTTTATTTTAGTTAGATTTGTAACTACTATAAAGCAAGTCATTCCTTAAATCTACTAACCTGCTACCGATTAATTAAATATCGTCGTTTCAACAAACTTCGTGTATCAAAATTTCGAGATTTTGTGCTTCAATTTAATCTTTTCAGTAAATATAAGGCTGGTAATCTGGACCACTGCCAAGTATGTCATACATGAGCAAATATTTGTTTTTCCATAATGTGGAGAAATTCAAGCTATTTTCGACAATTCTGCCAATTCTTTGTGAGTAAGTCGAATGGAATTTACAATTATTCATAAAATCAAGATGTATATATAATAAATTTTTCTTGAATGCATATTGGATTGTTATTAAAATAATAATCGAAATGGACATGGAATTTGGAACATCGACAACACAAAATATGTTAAGAGTCTGCTGGTTATATTTATCTAGAAGTTTTTTGCGACTTACATGCTTAAAACAAATTATTCTTTATTTTATTTGCATCGGTTTTTACACAAAGACATAGAAGAAGCAAATATTAAAGTAATATTTTCTAGAAGGGGATGGGCATTTTTTAAACTTCGTGTTTCATGTGCAAGTTGAATATTGTACCTATTTAACGTTTTATGCTTAGATTTTATTATATTGACACATTTGCTCGATTTTAAGCGTGAATTTTAGAATGTCTTAAGAAAACATCGGTTTTAAATGGTCTAGGTAATGGAACAATCTGTTCCTGTGTTCACTGTGAAAATCTCCGAAAGTCTGCGATAATGCTGTCTGTAGCTTGGCGGAAGTCAATTTTTCATACAGGATTAGCCAAAATACGTAAACTTGGATATTGAACCTGAAAATTTTAAAGAAAATTGGAAAATATAAAAATTAGATAGGCAAAAGTACTCCAACGTTGGCACAAGATCTATTCACATTTCATTTTATTTCAAAAAATGTATTTAAAAACGTTTAATTATTTTCATTTTATTTAAAAATGTTTACTTATTAACTTTCGTTTTCAATTTTTTGCATTATGTCTACTGGCATTTCCCTTCCCTCTATAATATATTTCAATGTCATTACCTTTAGCCAAATTGTATGTTCTGGTCTCTATAGCATCATAAAATCGATTAACAGTAGTAGTAGTAAACATCTTTATTTCTAAAAAAGGCTATCGACCTATCGGTCTTTCTGCCCTTGTTTAATACATGCAGTCTTAATCTTAATAAAAAACAAATATGAAAATTTTCTTATTCTAGGTTAACAATACTATTAAATAAATAAAATTTCAGTGGCAAGAAGAAATTATTTTATTGTCCACTAGTCCGTTGCGTTTGTAAGTGTTCGAGTAGCGTTAATGTAGGGAAACGGAAGCGGGATTGTCTGGTTGGTCTTGTAAGACAAAGGGGATTCAGTATGGTCCAGTTGTAGGGGTTGTTTGTCCATTTTATCTGTAGCTGTATGAGTCTTTCCGAGATCTTTGTCATGTTTGTGCGTTCGTATAGTAGTTGGGTAGGAGGGTTGTGTAGTGGGTTTTGGGGGTGTCTTATTCGTGTTATTAGTCTTAGTGCAATTTGTTCTGTTGTTTGTGTATAACGTTTTGTCCTTTCTGTTCCGTTGTTCATGAGTATATGTCCAAAGTCTAGCAAGGGTCTACAAATAGCTTTATATATTTTGGTGGCGGTGTTTGTGCTAATTCCTCTGTCTTTGTAGGTTAGTGATCGGAAGTGTTTTGTTCTCTTTATTGTTTCTGCCCTGATGTTTCGTATGTGTTTAATGAATTTAAGTTTGTGGTCAATTGTGATTCCAAGGTATTTTACGTCGTTTTTTGGTTGTGTCGTTTGGCCGTCTGCAGTTATTGTAGGTGAGTCAGCGTTGAGTCTGTATCGATTAACATTTAGTTCGACATGCATAACTTAAACTGTAATTTGTAAACGCTTCATCTTTTCTGGTCAATTTGGTCTTTGCATTTAGAATTCGAGTAGTGTCTAAATATTTAAAAATTGTTTAACTTGTGTTGGTGTATGAAACTGTTTTCTGTAATTCTAATCAAGACTGAAGACGACCGTCTAGAGAAGTAAAAAGTTACATTTCTACAGAACAGTTAATGCTACACATTTCTTGATTAAAACATTAACATCTTAGTTTTGAATGTTTTTAGCATTTGAAATGCAAAGGAACTGATGTAATATTGTGCAAAAATATCCATTATATTTTGAAGTACACGACTATAAGCCTTAACTATATTATTGAAAGGATAAGGAGAACTTTCGAGAGTTTCGCATTAAAATGCAGGCTCAAATACACTAGTTGCATAAAATTCCTGGGAAAAAATTACTTTCATCCTGTAATAATGTTTAATCTGCATTTTTGAACATATAATCTCACACATTTCTGTTTCAAAACAGGGCCTTCAATTACAGCACTGTTTAATGGTTTAATAAAATTCGTAATGACGACAGGGTGTTCTTCATTATTAGGAAACTGCCTGGGGAGAAAACCGCGTGGAAACAGCAAGCACCTGCCTAATATTCTTTAAAGCTGATTTTTAAATAACGGTTCTATGTTTTACATAAGACTTAAAAAAATGTTTTATTTGCTATTGTTGTATTTAGTATTTATTTCACATTTAATAATTAATGGAATAATTGTATTTTAGTGTTAATTAAACTTTACATTTTTAAAGAAAGTTTATATGTATTGGAAGGATAAATTACAGCTGATCTCAAAAGTAATTGAGTTTATCCCTAATAGATTAGATTTGCTGATTAATGACATCGAGGACATATCCCTTAAATATAAAGTTTTATCAAATGTCTTGGTGTAGTGAATTGCGTCCGATGATTAATTCTACTTTCTAATGCTTTCTCTTCGTGTGTAAGATCTGGAATGTATAAGCAAATTACCGATTACAAAGTAAAGTTGTTTTCTAAAAATGTTGTTTATATATGAGAGAAGCCTACAAGCAATAAATTTAAAAATCATGAATAAATTTAGTAATGGAACAAGTGGGTTTTTCGGGTTTTTAGGCCGTCGTTCGGTAGAATTTCTTCTTGACGTTTCGCAAGCACGTGTGGCTTGCATCTTCAGAAGTGGTTTGCTTGAACGCTTACACTGTTCTGATGCGATTCCTCGGGCGCAGTCCGTATTTATGCACCGGTGGCGATGACGTGGTTTGTGATGACGTGGCCCGTGTCATCGGAGCTTGCGCATTCTGTTGGCTGTTGCTTTCCTCCGGTGTACAGGATTCTCTCTCCTGTCCTGAGCTGTTGCTTTTTCTTGCTGTTTTTGCGTTGGTGAGTGCTGGACACCATATCCTATTCAGCGCCATTGTCTCTTCTTTTCTGTTGAAATTGTCGTCGTGTTTGTAGATTTCAATGGCTTCTCGTATTAGTCGGGGGCGATACCCTGTTGTCGTGGCCAGGACCTGTGCCTCTCCGAAATAGATGTTGTGTGTTCCATCGCTGAGGGCATGTTCCGCCACTGCCGACTTCTCCACATGTCCAAGTTTGCAATTCCGTCGATGTTCTAATCTTGTCGCAACCGATCTCTTTGTAGTTCCTATGTATACGCTTCCACAGGAGCATGGAATCCGGTAGATTCCCGCAGTTGCTAGGTGAGGTCTTTTGTCTTTAACTGACCCTAGATATTCTCGGATCTTTGTTGTGGGCTTGTAGACCGTTCTTATGTTGTGTTTCCTCAAGAGCCTCCCAATTCTGTCCGTAACCCTGGGAACATAGGGCAGGAAAGCTTTCCTAGTGGACTCACTTTTTTCAGCACGTCCCACGCCTACAGCTTTTTTGATGTCCAACTGGGAATATCCGTTCTGAAGAAAAGCTTTTTCCAAGTGCTGTAGTTCCGTTGTTAGATGTTGTGGTCCACATATTTTTCTGGCTCTATCCGTGAGAGTCTTAATGATTCCCTGCTTCTGACTCGGATGGTGGTTAGATAGCTTGTGAAGATATCTGTCTGTGTGGGTGGCTTTTCGATATACCTTGTGGTCCAAACGATTCCACTGCCTAGACACCAAAACATCCAGGAAGGCCAGTTGGTGGTTTTGTTCAACTTCCATGGTGAATTGGATGTCTGGGTGCTGTTTGTTTAGATGGTCGAGGAACATGTCCAGGTTTTTGCGTCCATGCCTCCATAGCACGAACGTGTCATCGACATATCGGTACCAGATCGTTGGTTTAAGGGCTGCGGTGCTCAACGCTGCTTCCTCAAACTTCTCCATGAATAGATTCGCCACCACCGGACTGAGTGGGCTTCCCATGGCTACTCCTGCTTTTTGCTCGTAGTAATCTCCATTCCACAGGAAGTAGCTGCCCTTTAGACAAGCCTTGAACAGATTTGTTGTACTCTCTTCGAATAGCTCCGCCACTAATCCTATTGATTCGTCCAAGGGTACCTTTGTGAATAGAGATACAACATCGAAGCTGACCAGCATATCCGTAGGTTCCAGTCTGAGGTCTTGGATCTTCTCAATGAAATGTTTGGAATCCTTGATATATGTTTCCGTGGACCCCAAGTGTGGCTGCAGAAGAGAGGATAGATATTTTGCTATATCGTAAGTTGGTGATCCCGGGGCACTGACGATTGGTCTTAGTGGTATTCCGTCCTTGTGAATCTTCGGTAATCCATACAAACGCGGGGGGAGGGCTTCTGACCTAATAATCCTCTTCCTGGTGTTCTCGTCTATTGAGGATATTTTGATCAGGCGGTTGATGTTTCTGAGCTTGGCTTGAGTCGGGTCTTTTTTGAGCTTCGTATAAGTGACTGGGTCCAATAAGTTTTGGATTTTCTGCTCGTACTGCTCTCTGTTCATGACGACTGTAGCGTTTCCTTTGTCAGCTGGCAGGACGACAATGCTTGTGTTCCTTCGTATTTCCTTGAAGGCATGTTGTTCTTCTCTGCTTAAGTTGCTTGGTGGTGGTTTCGGTTTTCGTAGGATTTGGGTGGTTTCCAGACGTATTTCATTTGCCGTTTGTTCTGGGACCCTTGGACGAATCAATAGGATTAGTGGCGGAGCTATTCGAAGAGAGTACAACAAATCTGTTCAAGGCTTGTCTAAAGGGCAGCTACTTCCTGTGGAATGGAGATTACTACGAGTAAAAAGCAGGAGTAGCCATGGGAAGCCCACTCAGTCCGGTGGTGGCGAATCTATTCATGGAGAAGTTTGAGGAAGCAGCGTTGAGCACCGCAGCCCTTAAACCAACGATCTGGTACCGATATGTCGATGACACGTTCGTGCTATGGAGGCATGGACGCAAAAACCTGGACATGTTCCTCGACCATCTAAACAAACAGCACCCAGACATCCAATTCACCATGGAAGTTGAACAAAACCACCAACTGGCCTTCCTGGATGTTTTGGTGTCTAGGCAGGGGAATCGTTTGGACCTCAAGGTATATCGAAAAGCCACCCACACAGACAGATATCTTCACAAGCTATCTAACCACCATCCGAGTCAGAAGCAGGGAATGATTAAGAATCTCACGGATAGAGCCAGAAAAATATGTGGACCACAACATCTAACAACGGAACTACAGCACTTGGAAAAAGCTTTTCTTCAGAACGGATATTCCCAGTTGGACATCAAAAAAGCTGTAGGAGTGGGACGTGCTGAAAAAAGTGAGTCCACTAGGAAAGCTTTCCTGCCCTATGTTCCCAGGGTTACGGACAGAATTGGGAGGCTCTTGAGGAAACACAACATAAGAACGGTCTACAAGCCCACAACAAAGATCCGAGAATATCTAGGGTCAGTTAAAGACAAAAGACCTCACCTAGCAACTGCGGGAATCTACCGGATTCCATGCTCCTGTGGAAGCGTATACATAGGAACTACTAAGAGATCGGTTGCGACAAGATTAGAAGAACATCGACGGAATTGCAAACTTGGACATGTGGAGAAGTCGGCAGTGGCGGAACATGCCCTCAGCGATGGAACACACAACATCTATTTCGGAGAGGCACAGGTCCTGGCCACGACAACAGGGTATCGCCCCCGTAGAAGAAATTCTACCGAACGACGGCCTAAAAACCCGAAAAACCCACTTGTTCCAAGGAATGGCCTCGAAAGTCTATCTCTTTTGATAAATTTAGTAATGTTTGTAAAAATAAAATGAAGTACCTACGCAACATTGTTAATTGCCTTTATTTTTATAGGTCAAAACGAAAAAAATTAGAGATTAGTCTCTAAGCAAATTTAAATTTTGGAAAATAATTCGAACACACATTGGATCGGACACTTCTAAATACGAGTTCCGCCAAATCAGTTTAGACATCGGAATAAGAGCTTTAGTACTCGATAGCCAAAGCTTCAGTTTATATGTGGTGTAAATTTGGTTCCAATCAAGAAACTGGCAGGACCAGAATTAATTTTTGAACTTTGCAGTGGTTTCCGCGGTTTTTACTTTTTCATCATACACTTAACATGATGTCTGAGCACTCAGTTGATACATCAGATACATGGGTTTCTTCACTAGATAAAAGCTTTATTTTACATGAAGTGAAGATTAGATACGGTGTAAATTTTTGGTTCCATTCAACACTCTCGTGCCATTAGAATAAATTATTAAACTTTGGATTGCTTCTTCGCGGTGTTTAATTTTCAAATCCTACACTTCTAAATACAATTTCTGCCCAATAAGTTAAAACATAAGTGTTTACATCGTACAATTTTAAAGGCGATTTCAGAGCAGCCAGCTGAAACATCAAAATGAGGGTTTCAGCGTTCGATAACAATAGCTTCAGTTTACATTTGGTATAATGATCAATGAAAATATTAAAAATATATATTTTTTTAATGTATTTTAATAACCTTATAACCTTATAAATTAAGATTAACCTTATAATTAAAAAGAAGTTATGTACAAAACATTTCACATGAATTGACTTAAACACATTTTTAAATAAAATGCGAAACCAATTGAGAAAGACACTATTATTATTATTACGATTATACTGGACGTACAATACAATACAATCTCAACAATAATGAACATGCACTGATTTTTTTAAAATCCAACTATTCAATGAAATCCGCACTCTACTTGTTGAGTATTGGTTGAAAGATTTAAATTTCGTTGAGTAGAAATTAATCCCTCTAAATTTTGGGGCAATATATCATGCGCATTTTCTGAAATCACTGCTGCTCTCAAAAGTATTGTTCATAACAATTTAAAAATTTGAATGTCGCTGCAAATTATAATATACAATGGAACATAAAATACAACAAACAACACACACCAACATATCTACTACACACCATAAAGAACTTACTAGAAAACAGACAACTACAAGTACGAATTGACAAAACACTGTCATTTTCTTTTTCCCCTGAACAAGGCCTCCCTCAAGGATCCCCGCTCTCACCGTTTCGCTACAATATATACTGCCAGACATATACAATTACAACTTACCAGACAAAAATCAAATCGACAGATCGGCATACATATTACTATACGCAGACGACACGGCACTTATTGTATATTACAAAACTACTGAGAGCAGCTCAAAGACTCTAAACACTAACAAACAACACAATGACATGGTTTTATAAATGGAGACTAACACCAAACGCGTCAAAAAACCAACTTCTGCTCACAAACCACAGACTCAACGCTGACTCCCCTACAATAACTGCAGACGGCCAAACGACACAACCAACAAACGACGTAAAATACCTTGGAATCACAATTGACCACAAACTTAAATTCACTAAAACATACGAAACATCAGGGCAGAAACAATAAAGAGAACAAAACACTTCCGATCACTAACCTACAAAGACACAGGAATTAGCACAAACACCGCCACCAAAATATACAAAGCTATTTGTAGACCCTTGCTAGACTATGGAAATATACTCATGACCAACGGAACAGAAAGGACAAAACGTTATATACAAACAACAGAACAAATTGCACTAAGACTAATAACACGAATAAGACACCCCCAAAACCCACTACACAACCCCCCACCCAACTACTATACGAACGCACAAACATGACAAAGATTTCGGACAGACTCATACATCTACAGACAAAATGGACAAACAGCCCCTACAACTGGACCATACTGAATCCCCTTTGTCTTGCAAGACCAACCAGACAATCCCGCTTCCGTTTCCCTACATCAACGCTACTCGAACACTTACAAACGCAACTGACTACTGGACAATAAAATAATTTTTTCTTGTCATTAGAATTGGAAAGTTTATTTAATAAGATTATTAACCTAGAATAAGAGAATTTTCATCTTCGTTTTTTATTTAGATTAAGACTACATGTATTAAACAAGGGCAGGAAGACCGATAGGTCGATAGCCTTTTTTAGAAATAAAGATGTTTACTACTACTACTACAACAAATATATTTTGTAATTATTTATATACTGATTTGGTATTTTAATTTCATAAAAAATAATTATATATTTTTATATTAACTTTTCAGGAGACCGACCTTGCCCCAGTCCTAAAGGCTCTCAACGATGCTGTTACGCGCACTTTTCCAATGATTAAGTATACGCCAATCTCGCGCCAAGAGAAAATGAAAGCCTTTGTCGCTGATTATTTCCCAAGGCCAGTGTATGATTTGATTTACTCTTAAAGCGTAATGTTTTTGGCTCGAAATGGGAAAAATCACGAAAAACGATTAAAAATATGATTTCAAACTACGTTGGGAATGTTGATATTTGTTTATTTAAATAGAGAAAACATTTAAATTGTGCTTGCACCGAGCTGGTTTAAAATGAGTTTGTATTTACATGTTTTACTTTTTGTACTGATGATAGTTAAAGCTTCCTTTTTAACCTACTTAACTGTTCATCGTTATTATTCAAATAAAAAAAAACATATATTTTAAAGATTAAATATTCTGTAATCTAGTTAATAAGTGACGTGGAATATAGGAACGATTCCCTTACGCGCACCTTTGTAATTTAATGTACTTAATTATTTTTTAGAGTTTGTAAATTAGTTAATGACTGTTTGTTACTAGTAGGCATTATTCATATATATTTGCCGGCATTTTATAACACTTTGACCATTTGTCATTTAATAGATGGTTTCGCCCTAATAATATTATTGTAATTACCTATGATTGACCTTTGGCCTATACAGGACCTTCTCCCGTACTAATGTAATATGAAATGGAAGCTTGACCCAGAAATTATGTGTCTGTTCTCACAGAGAGAGAGCAGATGGTAGAGCCAACAAGCTGAATTATTCAAATGTAGTTTAACTCGTGCTTTTCGCGGCGATTTAAATACATTTTTCAAATATGCGAAACGATGTACTTGTTTTCGAGACATCGATAATTTCCAAATTATCAATTTGTTTATGTAAATACAGGTTTGTTGAATTTAGATTAGATATTTTAGTAGATTTAATCAAATTTTATGTGTGAAAAGTTAATTTAATCATTTTGAATAAATATTATGTTGATTATATTGTTTTTGAATAAAGATTATGTTGATAGATCATCGGTATATTTTACTAAATATCAGTCTGAGCTGATTCTTTTAGAGAAAATATGGGGTGAGTATTCTATCCAGATGGATTCCGAAAGATTTTCATTTTGCGGATTGCGACAGTTAGTGCTTGTTGAGCTTTATTGGTGGATATAATCCACACACAGTAATGTGTGTGTGTTACGTTTCATTAGGCTTAATTCACCGTTTTTTGAGCCAATTTGACATGCTGTTCGAGCTCTTTTGTATATTTCTCGATGACAGCGTCAGGCTCGCATAAGTAGCCAAGATAGCCGTATAATCTGCATATGCTGCTAAAAGAATTTTATTCGATGAGGGTAGGTTTGCAATTTAAATCAGGTACAACACTAGATTCAGCACGCTTTTCTGCAAAACGTATCAAGAGCAAAAGCAAAACTTATCAAAAAATGAACTCTGGAAATCAAAGTTCAGCTAGTCATTATGTAATGGAAAGATATAAGTGTACTACTTATCTCGACCAGACTCTACTAGATTAAGAAATCTGGCTGAAGAAATGGCGACGTACTTATGATACTTACAAATGTCGCTTTACACTGATACAATATCTCACGCCAAGCGATACTTACTTATAAAATAATAGACATATGTAAAGTTAAACATCTCCCAAAAAACGACGAAACTAATCAGAATACACAAATGCTTAGTATATACAAACTTTTAAGAACAGCACAATTAGAGTGTCGAAACCAAATAACCGGAATCCTAATCAGTTTTGAAGGTGCACTTCTACCAAAGGAAGTGATTGTTCATGGCAGAGATAACCTTTGGGAAATTTCTCTCGTCTTGCTGAGTTGACAAATAGCCTACAGTTTTTTCATGCTATACATCCAGTTTTAGTAAGCGACAAATCAACGCATTCAGTCGTCAATTATGACCAAGAAGACAGAGGAATTAGCACAAACACCGCCACCAAAATATATAAAGCTATTTGTAGACCCTTGCTAGACTTTGGACATATACTCATGACCAACGGAACAGAAAGGACAAAACGTTATACACAAACAACAGAACAAATTGCACTAAGACTAATAACACGAATAAGACACCCCCAAAACCCACTACACAACCCCCCACCCAACTACTATACGAACGCACAAACATGACAAATATCTCGGAAAGACTCATACATCTACAGACAAAATGGACAAACAAACCCTACAACTGGACCATACTGAATCCCCTTTGTCTTACAAGACCAACCAGACAATCCCGCTTCCGTTTGCCTATATCAACGCGACTCGAACACTTACAAACGCAACTGACTAGTTAATAATAAAATAATTTTTTCTTGTCATTGGAATTTTATTTAATAATATTGTTAACCTAGAATAAGAGAATTTTCATATTTGTTTTTTATTTAGATTAAGACTACATGTATTAAACAAGGGCAGAAAGACCGATAGGTCGATAGCCTTTTTTAGAAATAAAGATGTTTACTACTACTACTACTATGACCAAGAGATTGAGCTAGAAGAAAATTTAGCTGCCATCTACTTAGTGATTTAATGCCCCATTTTGTGAAGGTAAATTACTCTAATATCATTATTTAATAACGTTGACGAAACAATATTAACTTTTTTCTGTGTTTTATGAGTTGCTTTACTAAATACACACTAGTCAAAATACAATTTCAATTAATATTTTATTTAATGACGATTTAATGGCTTCAAAGGTTAATTTAGCCTAATTTGAGAATAATATATAGGTTTTCTGTCAACAGATAACACTGGGCATTTCATTATGTTTTAATTTCAACTTACTTCTTTCATCTTTAGGGCTTTAGATATAAATATGTAACGACATTTATGCATGGAAAAAAGTTTATGCAATGAAACCATTTGGTTTTAATAGAGAAATATTATTAAAATACATTTTTTTAAATTGTATTCATTCGATTTAATTGTGCCTATACTATTAATACTGCAATTAAAATAAAGATTTCTGGAACAACCTGTCCACCCTACACAAGCACCTGTAACTACCTGAAAATTACCCAGAATTATCCGATTTCTATTTAAATTAGTGTATCAAATTATGTGGTGTCATATTCACATATTATATTGCGTGATTCAAAAAGATGTACATATAGAGGGTGTTTCTAAATTGGCGTCATTACTTTTAAGGAGTTATAGAGGGTCACTTGGAGAGTGCGAGAAAATATTTAAAACATTTTTTACGAAAATTTCTAGATTTTAACAGTTGAAAATCGAATTTCAACTTTGTAGTTAAGTATTATTTTGAAATGGTCCCATGTTTGATTGGTAGCTTATTCAAATACTTAAGCATTTCAAAATAAAAATTACGACTTTTGCTTCAAATTATGAAAAATTTTAATGTTGAAAAAGCTGAAAGAACTTCTAACACCTTTTGTGAGTTGTCCCCATTTCAAAATGGTTCTTTTCAAACGTGCAGATTCATATCTAACAATTTCGTTTCACCACAAATCACCAAAATGTTTTTCTTATTTGTAGGTTACTGAATTTCTTACTCTTCACTTCCCGTTGAATTGTGAATAGATCATAAGCCACCGTCTTTTATAGGAGGTATTGTTGACGTTCTTTTAATTTACCGGTTACTCTAACCTATTTCATTGTCACTTTATGTGTTTTTCTATGGTTACTTGAGCTTTTGATACTTAAGAAGCAACAGATATTTACGTAATGTTAATGAGGCCAATTACCTTGAAAAACATTGTTGACTTTTGTTTACAATTTTCCTGTACCTTCTAAGCACCCCGACACAACACCCCCAAAGGAATGACGCCAATTTTGAATTACCCTGTATATTTGTAGAACATGTCATATATTATAGTATGAACTGAAAACCAACATTCGAGCAGCAAATATTATTGCTTTATAGCAAATAAACTTTTAATGACAAATATACTTTTATTACTAACAAAGAACACAATGACATGGTTTTATAAATGGTGACTAACATCAAACGCGTCAAAAAACCAACTTCTGCTCACAAACCACAGACTCAACGCTGACTCCCCTACAATAACTGAAGAAGGCCAAACGACACAACCAAAAAACGACGTAAAATACCTTGGAATCACAATTGACCACAAACTTAAATTCACTAAACACATACGAAACATCAGGACAGAAACAATAAAGAGAACAAAACACTTCCGATCACTAACTTACAAAGACAGAGGAATTAGCACAAACACCGCCACCAAAATATATAAAGCTATTTGTAGACCCTTGCTAGACTATGGACATATTCTCATGACCAACGGAACAGAAAGGATAAAACTTTATATACAAACAACAGAACAAATTGCACTAAGACTAATAACACGAATAAGACACCCCCAAAACCCACTACACAACCCCTCCACCCAACTACTATACGAACGCACAAACATGACAAAGATTTCGGAAAGACTCATACATCTACAGACAAAATTGACAAACAACCCCTACAACTGGACCATACTGAATCCCCTTTGTCTTACAAAACCAACCAGACAATCCCGCTTCCATTTCCCTACATCAACGCTACTCGAACACTTACAAACGCAACTGACTACTGGACAATACATTTTTTTTGTTGTCATTAGAATTGGAAAGTTTTAATTTTAATTTTTTTTTAATTTAATAAGATTATTAACCTAGAATAAGAGAATTTTCATCTTTGTTTTTTATTTAGATTAAGACTACATGTATTAAACAAGTGCAGAAAGACCGATAGATCGATAGCCTTTTTTAGAAATAAAGATGTTTGCTACTACTATACTTTTATTGTTTCAATGTGTTATTTATAATTTTCTGGTGGTTGAAGCAAGGCATTACTTAATTGGTTGAATCGAAGTAAACTTTGCAGGAACATATTTCCATGACACGAATACATAAGGACCGCTTATTGCTCTCGCAGCATTAGCTCAACTAAATCCATTCCAACTAAAATTGCAGAATTATTTAGGTACTGGGAGTCAAACATAAGAATTAAACTTAGTCAAATATGAAAGACTACAATTATCAATATTAAAATTACAAAATTGCTTCTAGTATTTCAGCATTTTAGCCTTTCAGTGTACTTGAAAAAATATTTAAAATTTAGTAAGGATATATGGATATATATAAATAACAAAACGAGCATTAACAAAAGCAATCTTTGGAGCAAGTACCACCATCTTATATTATGAATTATTCAAGACTCCACTCGGAAATAGCAGCGTTTGAAGCTGGAAAGTATGCTCCAACATTCTACGTAGCTTTTAATATATTTCAGATTATTATAACTTATAACCGATAGGTCGATAGCCTTTTTTTAGAAATAAAGATGTTTACTACTACTATAACTTATATATCGTTGAGTTTTCTAATTCCACATTAATATTTACGGCTGGGTCAATTCGAGAACTACGATTAGTGCGTAGAGGTAACCCAAGTTAATATCCAGAAGTAGTTGTCGAGCAAAACATAGTCTAACTGTTTTATAATGTAATTCCATAATAATGACCATATTTCCCAAGTCAATTAATTGGAAAACTTTTCCAGTCTTTCAGTCAGGATATTTGCGAATTATAGATTAGATACAATCTCCCAAAGCAGTCATACATTGAAGTGAAATAGTGAAAACTTGTTTAAAGTCTCAATTTTGAGAAAAGTAATTATTTCCAATTGAAAATATGTATTAAAATTATTGATGGGTGTCTCTAGAAATTATATGGATCCACATGAAATACCTTCTCAATATATTATTACGGAAGGAATGTATAAAGCAGACCTATTTTGCAGACACAACGCAATAACTTCCGATGATGGCAAGTAATTTCTTGTTTTTATTTACACTAGTATTTGTGACATTTGAAGTGGTTTTGTGATGTGCAAAATTATTAAATTTATTATCAATAGTAAAATTTATGAACGCCTGGATAGCAAGTAATAATAACTTTGTCTCAGAAAATTCCATTTTATAAAATAATATGAAAAATTTGAGCTAACGTATTTCAAAAGGCAATTTAGACGTTGCTGAACACGCTTAAATTGCGAATTTAAATAAAAGCCTCATAATACGAAAAGAGAGACTTGTAATGTTCTCCTTGTCAGGCACAAAAATTTGATATTTTAAAAAGCAATAAGGTACATACAAGCAATTGAAAATTCCTTTCATGTTATTATGAAGATAAATATCACCGTCTGGCAGGAGTTTCTTTTAATGAAAAACGAGTGTCTAGTGGTTTTCCAAAGACTCCAATTTTTTGTAATTGGATTAGTAGTGTCCGTGCAAAATAACGGCATGAAACATGCTTTATCAGAATATAGTATTGAACTATACTAAAGTATAATTCTTTCATCGTACGTTTATACTTGATATTTTCATATTCTCTCGGTTCATAAAATGATTTTGTGTGTTTACATCTGACACAAATTGCTTGAGTTCTATATCAGGAAAAAGTGTATAACATTATTACTTTATGATTTGATAATAATGCGTTTATATCTGCTACTTATATTTAAATCTTTTATTGTACACTTCTCTCAACTAATAGCAAAACATTTAAGCCTTTAACTTTTATTTGACAATCCCATGGAATTATCTGCACGCAAATATGCTGCCTTGGTTATTGTTTTTGCTTGATTTTTAGGATCAATTTCGATTGTGGACTGTATTTTTGTGTTTCAAGATTAGTATATTTTGCAGGAAATATGAGTCGATTAACTTTTAAAACCGTGGTTCTCTCGTATCGATTTTTTATTGAACATTGACATTGACCATTTGTTAGGCGGCACAGATATTTAAAACATAGTAAGTTCCCAACAGTTATGATTTCAAAAGTGACGAGGAAAAAGACGAAAAGACCGTCTGTTTGAATTCATGAGTGGATTCTGAGACGAGAAACCAATGTAATTTTATAATTTTAATGTAAGCGAGTAATTTATTTTGAATATGGTCGAATATAATTAATAACATATATTTATGCAGAAAAAGTGCATGTTTTGTTTGTTTGTATTGTTGATATATTTAAGAAACACATCGTATAAAAAATATTTGGGGTTGCAAGGGATGAATTTGGATGTAAAAAAGGAATTAATGTTCGCTAAACTTGAACAGCAAATTGAATCAAATAAGATGTTTCGACGTTTTTAAGAAAAAAAATTCCTAAAAATCATGAGTTTTTCTCATCATCAATCATTTGAATAACAGTGAATGATAATACGCAACGTTATAAATGTTTCAGACGCACTCCTGCCACTTCTGTACCGTTTCATTACGATAACACAGTTCGCCAGCATCAGAAAACTAATCTATTTCCTAATTTTTGTTGGCGGCGGTTCAGTTCTAACTCAAACCTATAAATTTTTGAAAGAATTTGACGTCCAGTTTTGGATTAAATATGCATGCTTTTACTTTGCTACGACCTATGTAAGTATGAAATAGGAATATCTTCAATTTTCTTTTCTGCAATTGATATACTTTATTTGCAGTAATTTAGTTTAGTTCTTACTGATTTGTCTTTAGATGGCAGGATGCATGCCTCTAGTTATCAAAATGTATGAAATTTGGATGCCTCGCTTAAAACGTATTAGAAAATGCGTACTTTCCGACCTGACAAGATTAGGACCAACTTTTTACGCCACAATTCAATATCAGGCTAGGATGCGAACTTTCATATTTGCAATTCATGTCAGCCTGGTAACTGGATTGGTTGTTTTAAATGTTATTGTTTTCAACTTTGATAGAACGGATTTTTTTTTAATCTCTGTGTTACTTGAGGACAACCTGCCTAGTACCGTGAGTAGTTCAACATAGTTATATCGTTTAGTGTGCTCTTTATCTGAATACTGAATATTACCTGAATAAGTATTTCAGGCCTCCGAAATTAGTAATGGAATATTGTGTGCGATAGCACTCATTTCCGTTTTTATTTTGTTCTTGCCTGCCTATTACATATTATATGGAATATTCTACATGGAGCTTCAATTTAAAATTTTGATCCATTTTTTAAAACATGTTCACAAAATTCTCAAGTCGAATGAACAGGTCAACACGTTGGATACTACATACCAGGAAAATGTGAAAAGAAATCTTACATTCATCGTCAAACGGCATCAAGAAATTTTAATGTATGAGTTAGTTTGGTTGTAACGCTTTGATATTTTATGACTTAACCTTCCAGATTCTCACGAGAAATGTCAGGAGCGTGCAGTAGTACTAATCTCATTTATATCCTGAATGGTATATTAATTTTGCTTTATGCGATCTTTGCAGTTTATGCGGTAAGTCTATCTGATATAAATGAAGTTATAGAAACAGGGTGAATTTTTTAAAAGTACAAATGCCAATACGTCGAAAACTATGCCAACAAAGAAAAGCCAAAAATACGTCTGATATAATGGGAAAGACAATTGAGAGTAGTAATAATTCACTACCACTTAACAAAAGAACCATATGCAGGAACCAATGAAATCTAGTTACCAATGAAACGTTTAGTGACCAGACCCGTAATATTTAAAAAAAACACTTGGGGCGCTTTGGTTGAATTTAGTACCGCGTAGTGAGTTAATGACACCTTCAATTGTCTTCCTCCATGATATGAAATCAAAGTGTTTTGGATTTTATGTTGCTGGCATAATTCGCGACATATTGGTTTTTATACTTTTAAAAAATCTACCCTGAAATAACATAACATACATAATAAGTTATATATTTTTATCAATTTCAAAAAGCTCAATCAAATTTAACAAACTAGGGCAATGTAGCATTTTCATTCAAAGTACGTAATATGCATATACAAAATTTTCCATTTGAACAGTGAAGTGAACACTCAAATTTTAATTAGTGAAAGATGTCACTTACTGTGCTTGGGGATAGTTGCCGAAAAAAAAATGACTATTTTCTTGGGCCAATGTATCGTTTCGAAGAATAACTAGCTGACAAGGAAATTCTTCACACTTTTCACATACGAACATCTAGTCTAGTCATTCTTCACACTCAATATCATGCCAAACATATATTGAAGGTACATTTTTACTAAGGTGTAATATTTTTGCTAATAGAACATAATATTTAACTGATGTAGCTATCCGTTCTAGAAGAACTATTAAAAAGTAAATGTTTACACATCATTTAAATCTGATATTTAATGAGCCAGTCGCTAATCAGGTAAACTGTTACCATTCAGTACAAGTTCAGTATTGAAACATTCGAAAAATTAATAGCACTATTTGATGCAAAAATTGTAAAATTTTTTCGTTTTTCTTTAGCAATTATTCTCATTGAAATACTATCAGAGTAATTGAGATTACACGAGGAGTTTATTTAAAAATTATTAATTTGAGATTGCTGCTAAGCTTAACGGTTTTAATTATACCTCTTACTCATCAATAATTTATAATTTTCATGTTAAATCAGTTCAGGATAAAATAATAATACTTACCTTGACTTGTATTTTTTTAAAATAATGCAGTGAAAGTTTCCAAAAAACGTTCGAACAGTTGACTGACTTTCATTTTTCATCATGGCAGAACTGAAACTGGCTATTCTCTAAATACAAATTACTATGTTGTGCAATTCAGACTGCTTTCTCATGGGTCAACCTCTTGGAGGTTTTATTACGTTTTATGGTATCTTCTTTTATATGTGTTACCATGGACAAAAGTATGAAGAAATTGTAAGTAAACCATCAATTGTATGGAAGGAAATTGTGATTCCATCTGCAGAAGATGCATATGATTACTATTCGCAAGTTATTGCTTGATTGTCTTTTGGAGCAACATTTAAGAAAATTTTTCTTCAAACACTAATTTAGATTTGGTGCCATAAGAAGAGTGATAATCTATATGGCATTACTGCTTATCGCACCTGAAAATGTGTGAAAGACTGAAAACAATATCAAAAATGTATATTTTAAATGACTTTTTGTTGACAGTAGTTCAATGAACCATAAATTATATTAAGTTAAAACACTACAGAATATGGAGTTTCTTGCCAATGTCGAAAACTTCGAATGGTATCATTGGAACCGAGGAAAATGTGAGAATTCTACTGTTAATTGCACATTATGGCTGACACTCAGGTTAAAATGCCCCTAACAACTTTTCTTTCACTGAACTACGAACTGTTTAAGAAGGTACAAATCATTTTTTCACTAAAAAAACGCAATAAACACACACAAATAATAATTGCATTTAATTTTCTTCGCAAAATTTGTTATTGCATTATGACAGATAAATGTAATTATTTACTCATGCAAAAATATTATCTCAACATTGAGTGTGAAGAAAATGTCTATCCGTGTACCCGTGCATTGAGAGGTAGTTGGTATCGGTAATATAATAGTTATTTACGTAACCAGTAGCATATGAATATTCTTAGCGTACGCATGTGAATATTTGCACGACTTGGCCTACGCCTCAGTCGTGTAGTAATCACATAAGTGCATTAAAAGAGAGTGCGTTAAAAATTTTTAGAAGAGTACTTTTTTTAAATAAATTTTTTTCGTAATTTGAAGTAAATATTGTCATTTCTTTTTGAATAGTTAAGTATTCCAATAAGCTACCAATCAAACATGGGATTATTTCAAAATAATACTTAATTTAATCCAAAAGAATTTCCTGGGTTCCAATCAATTTTATTGTTTATTTATTAAACCGTATAATCCAGAAAAGAATTACACGAAAATAAAAAATGTTTTAAAACCGCATAATATTACTAAAGAGGAAAAAACTAAAAACAACTTAGCAAAGGAATGTTTCACAAAATTTAAACCTAAAAGTGATAAGTTAAACACACCTAATGTAATATACAAGATTGACTGTTTGAACTGTGACAACACATACATAGGTCAAACAGGACAATATTTAAAGAAAAGAATATACGAACAAAAATATAGCTTAAGAAAGGTTAACGAAAATGGCACAGCATTAGCACAACATGCACAACAAAAGTTACATAGTTTTGATTTTGATGACACAAAAATATTAATCAATGAAGACAATTATAATAAGATAAGAATCCATGAAATGATACAAATAGATCAGAATGCAATGACTTTTAGATCAGACACAGACAATTTTAGCTCTGTATATCACACACTATTTAAATAAGCGCATGCATACACTGATTGGACCACAGTAAAAAATATAAACACCTGACATTGAAGAAATGCAGAGCAATTGATATTCCCAGAATGCAAAGAAAAAGCGAAATATAAACAGTTTCTTTAATCTCTCGCCTGATATCGAACAAAGTATGGATTTCAATAGCCAGTCAAATGTGAAGGTAGAAACAGCTATACACGTAAGTTAAATTTGAATCTCTGAACAATCGATTCTAGTCTTTTCCCGGACATGATTGTCCGGGACTGTGCTGACTCATCACCTGTAAACCTATTGTTTTTAATGTACTTTTAATATGTGTGTAATTTGTATTTTAGAATGTGGATTGATAGAACTTTTTTTTAAATAATGATGACTGTGAATGTGTATTTTAGACAAACTGATGATGGTGGAGAAAGACACCGAAACGTATTTGTGACATTTTAAATAATAAACAATAAATTGACTGGAACCCAGGAAATTCTTTTGGATTAAATTGAAATACAGTCAGGAAAATATACACAGTAAATAATACTTAATAAGAAAGTTGAAATTCGATTTTCAACTGTTAATATCTTGCAGAAATTTTCTAAAAAAATGTTTTCAATATTTTTCTCATACTCTCCAAGTGAGCCCTTAAAACGAATGACGCCACTTTTGAATCACCCTGTATAACAGTTGTAGATAAAACAATTAAATTGAAATTAAACAATCAAATCACAAAAGCAATCATAGTCTTATTTTACAACCACACTATCACTTTTTACAAATTTAATCACTTCAAAAAGCTTATAATTTGATTTAAACAGATTATAAGTTAAACACACTACTTGGAACATGAACAAATTCGTCGAATGAAAAACTGGTCTCATACAAATAATAATTGATAATATAATAATTCGTAATTTGATATATGATATGTATATGTTCTAGGTTATCAAGCTTACGTATTCAGTGGGAAATATCTTAAGTTCTATAAGAAAATAAAAAAATATTCAAAAATGGCTAGACCCATGGGAGATGAACCTACATTGGATACTAGAAGCTAGTCATTTTGTAAAAGCTTTATCATAACCAGAGATCTACTAAATACCAGCCGTCTGTCGTTCGTGTTAGTTATATATAAAATTAATATAATAATAATTTTTTGTATATTTCCTTTTCCTGACTGTACTTTAATTCATTCCAATGTATTCCTGGGTTTTCAGTCAATTTTATTGTCACTAATTATGGTGTTATGTGATGAGCCATTACAACAATAAATTGACTGAAAACCAGGAATACATTGGAATGAATATAATAATAATATATATTATGGGCATTATTAACTTTTCGACGTAAGTAAATGAACGCCGGACCTCATACGTTTTGCCTCACTATGTATAATCCCAAAATCCTTGTTCTTGTCCAAACAGAATTTCTGAGTAGTATGTTTTGTTTAAATCCCCAACCTATTCATTTCATATTCAAGAATTTAGTATGTTTTGCTACTTTCTTAAGCCGTTTACGAGACATGCTTATAAACTACAGTTCTTATTTTCATTTGAAAAAAGCCTGAGACAGAACGATAACAATCACATATTTTTTACGGCCATTTCATATCTCAAAACTTGATAATTAAAAGAACACTGCCGAAATCTAATATATAAATAGAATCTCATCAAATATAGAAAAATATTAGTTTCAAATATTAGAAGGCCAAACAATATAGACTAGAACCAATTCAACATTTTTTCGTCAAATTATATGATAATGGAATAATAAAACTTTAATAATAACTTCGCAATTCAAACTGACCATATTAGCAATTATATTTATCAAAGCAATTTACAATGCTTACATTTGAAATTAATTTAGTAATTTTTACTTGCACTACTTTTTCTAACATATTCGACAATGCAGACAAGCCCAACACACACTCCAACGAAAATGTTAGAGAAGCAAGAAGAAGAAAATGTTATAGATTTAGTGGATTAGATTAGGTCAGATTTTAACAAAATGTTAATTTGTTGTAATTGCATACAAGGAATAAAATGCATATTTATTCAGAATTTTTTTCACTTTTCACCTAAATATGGCAACATAATTCTTACACCATCTAGTTTCCAATAACTTGAACACCTCTCCGGCAAAGGGCCACTTTGTGTTCGGCCTGATCTATTCACTTCAGTTGCCAAATCAATGAGAAAAATAGTAGTAGTAAACATCTTTATTTATAAAAAAGGTTATCGACCTATCGGTCTTTCTGCCCTTGTTTAATACATGTAGTCTTAATCTAAATAAAAAACAAAGATGAAAATTCTCTTATTCTAGGTTAATAATCTTATTAAATAAACTTTCCAATTCTAATGACAAGAAAAATTATTTTATTGTCCAGTAGTCAGTTGCGTTTGTAAGTGTTCGAGTAGCGTGATGTAGGGAAACGGAAGCGGGATTGTCTGGTTGGTCTTGTAAGACAAAGGGGATTCAGTATGGTCCAGTTGTAGGGTTGTTTGTCCATTTTCTCTGTAGATGTATGAGTCTTTCCGAAATCTTTGTCATGTTTGTGCGTTCGTAAAGTAGTTGGGTGGAGGAGTTGTGTAGGGAGTGTGGAAGGTGTCTTATTCGTATTATTAGTCTTAGTGGAATTTGTTCTGTTGTTTGTATATAACGTTTTGTCCTTTCTGTTCCGTTGGTCATGAGAATATGTCCATAGTCTAGCAAGGGTCTACAAATTGCTTTAAATATTTTGGTGGCGGTGTTTGTGCTAATTCCTTTGCCTTTGTAGGTTAGTGAGCGGAAGTGTTTTGTTCTCTTTATTGTTTCTGCCCTGATGTTTCGTATGTGTTTAGTGAATTTAAGTTTGTGGTCAATTGTGATTTCAAGGTATTTTACGTCGTTTTTCGGTTGTGTCGTTTGGCCGTCTGCACTTATTGTAGGGGAGTCAGCGTTGAGTCTGTGGTTTGTGAGCAGAAGTTGGTTTTTTGACGCGTTTGGTGTTAGTCTCCATTTATAGAACCATTACATTGTATTGTTCGTTACTGTTTGGAGTCTTTCAGTCACTTTTTCAGTGGTTTTGTCGTGTACTATTAGTGCAGTATCGTCGACGTATAGTAATATGTACGCTGATTTGTCTATTTGGTTTTTGTCTGGTAAGTGGTAATTATAGATATCATGGCAGTATATATAATATTCTTTTTCCTGACTGTACTTTAATTCATTCCAATGTATTCCTGGGTTTTCAGTCAATTTTATTGTCACTAATTATGGTGTTATGTGATGAGCCCTGCGTTTCGTCCCGGGTCTACCTATTGGACTCGTCAGTAAGGCTTAGGTAGACGGGGACGAAACGCAGGACTCATCACATAACACCATAATTAGTGACAATAAAATTGACTGAAAACCCAGGAATACATTGGAATGAAGTATATATAATATAGGAATGGTGAGAGCGGGGATCCTTGCGGGAGTCCTTGCTCAGGGGAGAAAGAAAAATATAATGTGTTGTCAATTCGTACTTGTAGTGGGTCTGTTTTCAAGTAAGTTTTTTATGATGTGAAGTAGATATGTTGGTGTGTGGGGTTTGTGAAGTTTGTAGAGTAAGCCCATATGCCAGACACTGTCAAAGGCCTTATTAATGTCCATGAATAGACACGCCGACTTTCTGTCAGTTAGGTGAGTCGTTTGTATATTGTAAAATAAAGAGCGGATGAATAGTCGAGTGATGTTTGAAACCAAATTGGTAGGTAGGTATATATTTTGCAATCACTTTTTCAAGCCGCTGCTTTATTATGTATTCAAACACTTTGCTTAGTTCTGGAAGTAGTGTAATTGGTCTGTAGTTGCTCGGTTGTGTATTGCCCAGTCCATTTTTGGGTATAGGGATTAGTAGTAGTAGTAAACATCTTTATTTCTAAAAAAGGCTATCGACCTATCGGTCTTTCTGCCCTTGTTTAATACATACAGTCTTAATCTAAATGAAAACAAATGTGAAAATTCTCTTATTCTAGGTTAACAATACTATTAAATAAGTAAGATTTCAGTGGCAAGAAGGAATTATTTTATTGTCCACTAGTCCGTAGCGTTTGTAAGTGTTCGAGTAGCGTTAATGTAGGGAAACGAAAGCGGGATTGTCTGGTTGGTCTTGTAAGACAAAGGGGATTCAGTATGGTCCAGTTGTAGGGGTTGTTTGTCCATTTTGTCTGTAGCTGTATGAGTCTTTCCGAGATCTTTGTCATGTTTGTGCGTTCGTATAGTAGTTGGGTGGGGGGTTGTGTAGTATAGGGATTATTAAGCCGTTTTTCCATGTTTTTGGGATTTTGTTATTTGTGATGCAGTTGTTCAATTCAGTTAGGATCAGTTTGTGTGTTTCTTGAGTTAGGCTTCTCAAGAGTTTTGCCTTAATTTTATCTTTTCTCGGTGCAGTTTTTTGATATGCGCTAGGGCTTCATCGTACTCTGTGTCTGTGATCAGTTTGTAGGTATAGTTTGGTGAGCTGTTAAAATAGTTCAAGTACCAGTTGTTGCTCAAGTTCCAGTTGTCATTGTCGAAGTAAGGGTTTGTCGATATGCTGAAGGCCCTTTGAAAGTTTCTGGCGAACGCGTCCGCTTTCTCTTTGTCTGTGTAACGTTCTATTCCGTTTTCGTCAATTGTGTCGGTAGTGCTAGTTTTTTTGTATTGCGCTAGTTTCTTGATTTTTCGCCAGTATGTTTGGCCTTTGCCTTTTTGTATTTCTTTACATGTTTCTAGCCATTTGAAATTAGAATTAGCAATTAGAATTAAACTTAGTCAAGTATGCAAGACTACAATAATCAATATTAAAATTACAAAATTGCTTCTAGTATTTCAGCATTTTAGCCTTTCAGTGTACTTGAAAAAATATTTAAAATTTAGTAAGGATATATGGATATATAAATAACAAAACGAGCATTAACAAAAGCAATCTTTAGAGCAAGTACCACTATCTTATATTATGAATTATTCAAGACTCCACTCGGGAATAGCAGCGTTTGAAGCTGGAAAGTATGATCCAACATTCTACGTCGCTTTTAATCTATTTCAGATTATTATAACTTATATATCGTTGAGTTTTGTAATTCCACATTAATATTAACGGCTGTGTCAATTCGAGGACTACGATTAGTGCGTAGAAGTAACCCAAGTTTTTCATATCCGGAAGTAGTTGTCGAGCAAAACATAGTCTAACTGTGTTATGATGTAATTCCATAATAACGACCATATTTCCCAAGTCAATTAATTGGAAAACTTTTCCAGTCTTTCAGTCAGGATATTCACGAAGTATAGATTAAAACAATCTCCCAAATCAGTCATACATTGAAGTGAAATAGTGAAAACTTGTTTAAAGTCTCAATTTTGAGAAAAGTAATTATTTCCAATTGAATATATGTATTAAAATTACTGATGGGTGTCTCTAAAAATTATATGGATCCACATGAGATACCTTCTCAATATATTATTACGGAAGGAATGTATAAAGCAGACCTATTTTGCAGACACAACGCAATAACTTCCGATGATGGCAAGTAATTTCTTGTTTTTATCTACACCAGTATTTGTGACATTTGAAGTGGTTTTGTGATGTGAAAAATTATTAAATTTATTATCAATAGTCAAACTTATAACAACTTTGTCTCAGAAAATGCCATTTTATGAAATAGTAAGAAATATTTGAGCTAACGTATTTGAAAAGGCAATTTAGACGTTGTTGAACAAGTTTAAATTACGAATTTAAATAAAAGCCTCATAATACGAAAAGAGAGACTTATAATGTTCTTCTTGTCAGAGACAAAAAATTCGGTATTGTGAAAAGGAATAAGGTACCATACAAGGTTGCATTTGACAATTCCTTTCATGTTATTATGAAGATTTAATATTACCGTCTGGCAGGAGTTTCTTTTAATGAAAAACGAGTGTCTAGTGGTTTTCCAAAGACTCCAATTTTTTGTATTTGGATTAGTAGTGTCCGTGCAAAATAACGGTATGAAACATGCTTTATCAGGAAATAGTATTGAACTATACTAAAGTATAGTTCTTTCATCGTACGTTTATACTTGATATTTTCATATTCTCTCGGTTCATAAAATGATTTTGCGTGTTTACATCTGACACAAATTGCTTGAGTTCTATATCAGGAAAAAGTGTATAACATTATTACTTTATGATCTGATAATAATGCGTTTATATATGCTACTTATATTTATATCTTTTATTGTACACTTCTCTCAACTAATGGCAAAACATTTAAGCCTTTAACTTTTATTCGACAATCCCATGGAATTATTTGCACGCAAATATGCTGCGTTGGTTATTGTTTTTGCTTGATTTTTAGGATCAATTTCGATTGTGTTGTGGACTGCATTTTTGTATTTCAAGATTAGTATTCTTTGCAGGAAATATGAGTCGATTAACTTTTAAAAACGTGGTTCTCTCGTATCGATTTTTTATTGAACATTGACATTGACCATTTGTTAGGCGGCACAGATATTTAAAACATAGTAAGTTCCCAACAGTTATGATTTCAAAAGTGACGAGGAAAAAGACGAAAAAACCGTCTGTTTGAATTCATGAGTGGATTCTGAGACCAGAAACCAAGACACATATAACTGGCCAATTTGTGAATGAATTGTTAGGGATCCAATGTAATTTTCTAATTTTAATGTAAGCGAGTAATCTATTTTGAATATGGTATAATATAATTAATAACATATATTTCTGCAGAAAAAGTGCATGTTTTGTTTCTTTGTATTTTTGATATATTTAAGAAATACATCGTATAAAAAATATTTGGGGTTGCAAGGGATGAATTTGGATGTAAAAAAGGAATTAATGTTCGCTAAACTTGAACAGCAAATTCAATCAAATAAGATGTTTCGACGTTTTTAAGAAAAAAAATTCCTAAAAATCATGAGTTTTTCTCATCATCAATCATTTGAATAACAGTGAATGATAATACGCAACGTTATAAATGTTTCAGACGCACTCCTGCCACTTCTGTACCGTTTCATTACGATAACACAGTTCGCCAGCATCAGAAAACTAATCTATTTCCTAATTTTTGTTGGCGGCGGTTCAGTTCTAACTCAAACCTATCAATTTTTGAAAGTATTTGACGTCCAGTTTTGGATTAAGTATGCATGCTTTTACTTTGCTACGACCTATGTAAGTATGAAATAGAGAATATATTCAATTTGTTTTCTGCGTTTGATATTATACTTTCTTTGCAGTAATTTCGTTTAGTTCTTACTTATTTGTCTTTAGATGGCAGGATGCATGCCTCTGGTTATCAAAATGTATGAAAATTTGGATGCCACGCTTAAAACGTATTAGAAAATGCGTACTTTCCGACTTGACAAGATTAGGACCAACTTTTTACGCCACAATTCAATATCAAGCTAGGATGCGAACTTTCATATTTGCAATTCATGTCAGCCTGGTAGCTGCTTTGGTTGTTGTAAATGTTATTGTTTTCAGCTTTGATAGAAAGCAATTTTTCTTAATCTCTGTGGTGCTTGAGGACAACCTGCCTAGTACCGTAAGTAGTTCAACATAATTATATCGTTTAGTAAGCTCTTTATCTGGATACTTAATATTACCTGAATAAGTATTTCAGGCCTCCGAAATTAGTAATTGGATAATGTGTGTGGTAGCACTCATTTCAGTTTTTATTTTGTTCTTGCCTGCCTATTACATATTATATGGAATATTCTACATGGAGCTTCAATTTATAATTTTGATCCAGTTCTTAAAACATGTTCACGAAATTCTCAAGTCGAATGAACAGGTCAACCCGTTGGATACCACATACCAGGAAAATGTGAAAAGAAATCTTACATTCATCGTCAAACGTCATCAAGAAATTTTAATGTATGATTTAATTTGGTTATAACGTTTTGAGATATTATGACTTAACCTTTCAGATTCTCACGAGAAATGTCAGAAGCGTGCAGTACTACTAATCTCATTTATATCCTGAATGGTTTACTAATTTTGCTTTATGCGATCTTTGCAGTCTATGCGGTAGGTCTATCTGATATAAATGAAGTTATAGAAACAGGGTGAATTTTTTAAAAGTACAAATGCCAATACGTCGAAAACTATGCCAACAAAGAAAAGCCAAAAATACGTCTAATATAATGGAAAGACAATTGAGAGTAGTAATAATTCACTAACACTTAACAAAAGCACCATATGCAGGAACCAATGAAATCTAGTTACCAATGAAAAGTTTAGTGACAAAACAAGACCCGTAATATTTAAAAAAATTACTTGGGGTGCTTTGGGTGAATTTAGAACCGGGTAGTGAGTTAATCACACCTTCAATTGTCTTCCTCCATGATATGAAGTCAAAGTGTTTTAGATTTTATGTTGCTGGCATAATTGGCGACATATTGGTATTTATACTTTTTAAAAATCTACCCTGAAATAACATAACATACATAATAAGTTATATAGTTTTATCAATTTCAAAAAGCTCAATGAAATTTAATAAACTAGGGCAATGTAGCATTTTCATTCAAAGTACGTAATATGCATATTACAGTAGTATTAAACATCTTTATTTCTAAAAAAGGCTATCGACCTATCGGTCTTTCTGCCCTTGTTTAGTACATATAGACTTAATAAAAACATAAAATCTAAGTAAAAAAACAAAGATAGAAATTCTCTTATTCTGGGTTAATAATTTAATTCAATAAACTTTCTAATTCTAATGACAAGGAAAAATTATTTTATTGTCCAGTAGTTAGTTGCGTTTGTAAGTGTTCGAGTAGTGTTGATGTAGGGAAACGGAAGCGGATTGTCTGGTTGGTCTTGTAAGACAAAGGGGATTCAGTATGGTCCAGTTGTAGGGGTTGTTTGTCCATTTTGTCTGTAGATGTATGAGTCTTTCCGAAATCTTTGTCATGTTTGTGCGTTCGTATAGTAGTTGGATGGAGGGGTTGTGTAGTGGGTTTTGGCGGTGTCTTATGCGTGTTATTAGTCTTAGTGCAATTTGTTCTGTTGTTTGTGTATAACGTTTTGTCCCTTCTGTTCCGTTGGTCATGAGTATATGTCCAAAGTCTAGCAAGGGTCTACAAATCGCTTTATCTATTTTGGTGGCGGTATTTGTGCTAATTCCTCTGTCTTTGTAGGTTAGTGAGCGGAAGTGTTTTGTTCTCTTTATTGTTTCTGCCCTGATGTTTCGTATGTGTTTAGTGAATTTAAGTTTGTGGTCAATTGTGATTCCAAGGTATTTTACGTCGTTTTTTGGTTGTGTCGTTTGGCCGTCTGCAGTTATTGTAGGGGAGTCAGCGTTGAGTCTGTGGTTTGTGAGCAGAAGTTGGTTTTTTGACGCGTTTGGTGTTAGTCTCCATTTATAAAACCATGTCATTGTGTTGTTTGTTAACGTTTGGAGTCTTTGAGCTGCTCTCTCAGTAGTTTTGTCATGTACAATAAGTGCCGTGTCGTCTGCGTATTGTAATATGTATGCCGATCTGTCGATTTTATTTTTGTCTGGTAAGTTGTAATTGTATATGTCATGGCAGTATATATTGTAGAGAAACGGTGAGAGCGGGGAACCTTGCGGGAGTCCTTGTTCAGGGGAAAAGAAAAAGAGAATGTGTTGTCAATTCGTACTTGTAGTAGTCTGTTTTCGAGTAAGTTTTTTATGATGTGGAGTAGATATGTTGGTGTGTGGAGTTTGTGAAGTTTGTAGAGTAAGCCCATATGCTGGACACTGTCAAAGGCCTTGTTAATATCCATGAATGCCGACTTTCTGTCAGTTAGGTGAGTTGTTTGTAGATTGTTGGCCAAAATAAAGAGCGGATGAATAGTCGAGTGATGTTGATTAAAACCAAATTGGTAGGTAGGTATATATTTTCCGATCAGTTTTTCAAGTCGCTGTTTTATTATGTACTCAAAAACCTTGCTAAGTACTGGAAGTAATGTAATTGGTCTGTAATTGCTCGGTTGTGTATAGTCCAGTCCATTTTTCGGTATGGGGATTATTAAGCCATTTTTCCACGTTTTTGGAATTTTGTTATTTGTGATGCAGTTGTTCAATTCAGTTAGGATCAGTTTGTGTGTTTCTTGAGTTAGGCTTCTCAAGAGTTTTGCCTTAATTTTATCTTTTCCCGGTGTTGTGTTTTTGATATGCGCTAGGGCTTCATCGTACTCTGTGTCTGGGATCAGTTTGTAGGTATAGTTTGGTGAGCTGTTAAAACAGTTCAAGTACCAGTCGTTGATCAAGTTCCAGTTGTCATTATCGAAGTTAGGGTTTGTCGATATGCTGAAGGCCCTTTGATAGTGTCTGGCGATAAGGTGTAATATTTTGGCTAATAGAACAGAATATTAACTGATGTAGCTATGCGTTCTAGAAAAACTGTTAAGAAGTAAATGTTTAAACTTATCATTTAAATCTGATGCTTAATGAGTCAGTCGATAATCAGGTAAGGTATAACCATTCAGTACAAGTTCAGAATTGAAAGATTCGAAAAATTAACAGGACTATTTGATGTAAAAATTGTAAAATTTGGTTCTCGCATAGCAATTATTCTCATTGAAATACTATCAGAGTAATTGAGATTAGACGAAGAATTTATTTAAAAATTATTAATGTTGAGATTGTTGCTGGGCTTAGCGAGTTTTAAATATACATCCTACTCATCAATAATTTATAATTTTCATGTTAAATCAGTTCAGGTTCGGTTTTAATTATTAATAAATTTCAAATTATGCAATTATTTTGCTTGAGCCTTACAACGCCGACTTCTTAAATACTTACCTTCACTTTGTATTTTTTTTAAATAAATGTAGTGAAAGTTTCCAAAAACGTTCGAACGGTTGACTGACTTTCATTTTCATCATGGCATAACTGAACTGGCTATTCTGTAAATATAGTAGTAGTAAACATCTTTATTTCTAAAAAAGGCTTTCGACCTATCGGTCTTTCTGCCCTTGTTTAATACATGTAGTCTTAATCTAAATAAAAAATCTGTAAATATAATTACTATGTTGTGCAATTTCAGACTGCTTTCACATGGGTGCAACCCCTTGGAGGCTTTGTTACGTTTTATGGTATCTTCTTTTATATGTGTTACCATGGACAATATTATGAAGAAATTGTAAGTAAACCAACAAATTGTATGGAAGGAAATTTGATTCCATCTGCAGAAGATGCATATGATTACTATTTCGCAAATTATCGCTTGATTTGTCTTTTTGAGCAACATTTAACAAAAATTTAGATCTAAATCTAAAACACTAATTTAGATTTGGTGCCATAAGAGTGATAAACTATATTGTATAATGCTTATCGCACCTGAAAATGTGTGAAAGACTGAAAACAATATCAAAAATGTATATTTTAAATGACTTTTTGTTGACAGTAGTTCAATGAACCATAAATTATATTAAGTGAAAACACTTACAGAATTTGGAGTTTCTTGCCAGTGTCGAAAACTTCGAATGGTACCATTGGAATCGAGAAAATGTGAGAATTCTGCTGTTAATGCACATTATGGCTGGCACTCAGGTTAAAATGCCCCTAACAACTTTTCTTTCACTGAACTACGAACTGTTTAAGAAGGTACAAATAATATTTTCACTAAAAAACGCAATAAACACACACAAATAATAATTGCATTTAATTTTCCTCACAAAATTTGTTAATGCATTATGACAGTTAAATGTAAATATTTACTCATGCAAAAATATTATCTCAAAATTGAGTGTGAAGAACATGTCTATCCGTGTACCCGTGCATTGAGAGGTACTTGGCATCGGTAATATAATAGTTATTGACGTAACCAATAGCATATGAATATTCTTAACGTACGCATGTGAATATTGAATGAATATCGTGTAATCAGATAGGTGCGTTAATAATATAATATCCTACGCGTTACGTACAATATTTATCTACAACTATAACGATTATTATTGTAATGATTATTTAATGTAAAAATAATTAGTTATAGAATTGAATACAGAACACAGGTAATGAGAATTTGTATTACTTTAGCCACAGACATAGGTACGATTGGCACTAAATTGCTTCTGTTACAAATTTAATCACATCAGAAAGCTTATAATTTCATTTAAACATATTATAAGTTAAACAAACTACCTTAACACCAAACGCGTCAAAAAACCAACTTCTGCTCACGAACCACAGACTCAACGCTGACTCCCCTACAATAACGGCAGACGGCCAAACGACACAACTAAAAAACGACGTAAAATACCTTGGAATCACAATTGACCACAAACTTAAATTCACTAAACACATACGAAACATCAGGGCAGAAACAATAAAGAGAACAAAACACTTCCGATCACTAACCTACAAAGACAGAGGAATTAGCACAAACACCGCCACCAAAATATATAAAGCTATTTGTAGACCCTTGCTAGACTTTGGACATATACTCATGACCAACGGAACAGAAAGGACAAAACGTTATACACAAACAACAGAACAAATTGCACTAAGACTAATAACTCGCATAAGACACCCCCAAAACCCACTACACAGCCCCTCCACCCAACTACTATACGAACGCACAAACATGACAAAGATTTCGGAAAGACTCATACATCTACAGACAAAATGGACAAACAACCCCTACAACTGGACCATACTGAATCCCCTTTGTCTTACAAGACCAACCAGACAATCCCGCTTCCGTTTCCCTACATCAACGCTACTCGAACACTTACAAATGCAACTGACT
Organism: Dendroctonus valens; assembly: GCA_024550625.1. Classification (NCBI taxonomy): domain Eukaryota; kingdom Metazoa; phylum Arthropoda; class Insecta; order Coleoptera; family Curculionidae; genus Dendroctonus; species Dendroctonus valens. The sequence goes on from JAJTJO010000108.1 coordinate 3,129,065, forward strand.
ACTGGACAATAAAATAATTTTTTCTTGTCATTGGAATTTTATTTAATAATATTGTTAACCTAGAATAAGAGAATTTTCATATTTGTTTTATATTTAGATTAAGACTACATGTATTAAACAAGGGCAGAAAGACCGATAGGTCGATAGCCTTTTTTAGAAATAAAGATGTTTACTACTACTACTACAAACTACTTAAAGATTTTTTCATATCACAGAATTATCTAAGAAGATATTTAATATCATAGTATATCACAGGAACATGAACAAATTCGTCGCATGAAAAACTGGTCGCATAAAAATAATTGATAATACAGGGTTATTCACGCTATACGGCACGGAAGTTTGCGAGTAAACCGTATACTTTTACAAAGTATTATTTGATGAATTCACAGATGACTACCGGGCGCACATTTAAAAAAAAAATTTGTAATGTATAGGGTGTCCCAAAAGCCTTAAAAGTATCAAAGTTGTGTTTTTTTAATGAAATGCCCTGTATATTATTGCATTTTTAGATTCTGTGAGCAAAATAAGTATTTGTTTTAATAAGGTTTATAATACTTAAATCTTACGGTTTTTGAAAGAATCCGAATTTTATCAAAATGTAATATTATTTTCATGTGTCAAATACTTTAGAATTATTTAAGTTATGTCAGCGTAATTTGTAGTGAAGTGTAACAATAAATCATATTTTATATCCCAATGATCAAAAGCTTACCATGTTATTCAGGGTGTCCACAAATTTAAACTAATCAAATAAGAAATTTAAGTGGCTATAACTTGATTAATTTAAATACAACCCCATATTTTTTAACTTAACAGGAAATGCAATTTTTAATTACCTATCTAACGTTATTATGATGGTAATAGCTAAGTTTTTGCCTTTCAACAAAATACGCCAAATAATCGTTCTGGGCACCATTTGGTGTTTTTTTAATAAAAAGCTCTAAATAACATAGCAACAATAACACAAAAGAAAGGCAAATTATTTATAACAACTGTTCGAAATGTTGACCGTTCATTTCAATTTCAATCACACACATACTATTATAAAATTCAAATCACACACATATTAAAAAGTACAATTTGGGACCTTGGTTCTCAGGTGATGAGTCGGGATAAACATGTTCGGGAAAAGACTAGAATCTATTGTTTAGAGATCTAAATTTGACTTACATGTTTAGATGTTTCTTCCTTTACATTTGGTTGGACATTGAATTACCTATTTTATTCGATATCGAGCGAGTGCCCGAAAAACCTATTTATATTTCGCCTTTTCTTTGCATTCTTGAAATTGCTCTGTAATTCTTCAATATCTGCTGTTTACTTTTTATTTACCAGGTCCATTCAGTTCATGCATGCGATCATCTAATTAATGTGTGATACACTGAGCTAAGATTGTCTGTATCTGATCTAAAATTCATTGCATTCTGGTGTTTTTTGATCTGTATCATTTCATGGATTCTTCTCTTATTATAGTTGTTTTCATTGATTAGAATTTTTGTGTTATCGAAATCAAAACTATGCAATTTTTGTTGTGCATGCTGTGCCAATGCTGTTGCATTTTCGTTAACCTTTCTTAGGCTATATTTATGCTCATATATTCTTTTTTGCAAATATTGTCTAGTTTGTCCTATGTATGCTTTGTCACAGTTCAAACAGTCAATCCTGTATACTACGTTAGGTGTGTCCAACTTATCGCTTCCAGGTTTAAATTTTGTGAACCATTCCCTTACCAAGTTGTTTTTAGTTCTTTCCGCCACAGTAATATTATGTGGCTTCAGAATACTCTTTATTTTTGTGTTTATCTCCGGTATGTACGGTAATGATACATACTTGACTTCCCCCTCCTTTATCTTATCTACACCATTCATGCTGTTCCATTTATTTGAATTGTAGATTTTATTAATTCTTTGATTTATTATTGGTTCAAAGAAAGCTTTGGGATAGTTGTTGATTATTAGTACCCTTTTTATTTTTTCAAGATTTTTTGATCTATATCTACAATGTGCCAATTTAATCGCTCTATCAGTAAGAGCTGTTACAACACTTTTTTATATTGTATAGGTGCATATGATTGGTAATTCAAGTATCTACCAGACCACACATCCTTTGTGTACCAGTTTGTTTTTTATTTCCCCATTACCGTCATATATAACATTCATATCCAAAAAGTTTATCGATTTGTTTTTGTCTTCCTCAATGGTGAATTTAATGGTCTCATGGAATGCATTAAATTTATCTAATGTGTAGTGAATTTTTTGGTTTGGCAGGCACATTATGCAGTCATCCACGTATCTTTTAAAGAATCCACACTCAAAATTCAATTTCGGTATTAGTTTTTCTTCCAGACTTTCCATCACGAGGTTTGCAATTATTGCAGCTATGGGAGACCCCATAGCTACACCATATATTTGTGAATAGAAATTGCCATCGTACTGGAAGTACGTGGACTTAAGGCACAGCTCTACCGCCCCAATAAACTCATTTTCGGGTAATGATGTGTGTTCCATTATTTCAGACCATCTATCCCTTATGCACTGTACTGAGCAATCTACCGGGATGTTTGTGTATAAAGATACCACATCAAGTGATATTATGCGATGGTTCTCAGTACTTCATTCAATTTCATTCAAGTACCAGTCTATATATATACTCATATATACTCATTCAAGTACCTCTCTCACCAGGTTCTCAGGTATTTTCTGCTTTCTTATAAATTCACAGAAACTCCATGAGTCCCCAACGTGATATTGCGACTTTCCCAATATATTACTCAGCACAGATGACAGATATTTAGATAATTGGTAAGTTGGGGCATTTATGTTGCTAACTATCGGTCTCAATGGGTGGCCTGCTTTGTGAAGCTTTGGCAGGCCATATATATATGGTGCTCGGCCGTTGTTGCAAGACGGTGTTCGTTTCAAATTATCCGTTATGAATTTATTTTTATGCCATGAATTTATTATTTTATTTAGTTTTGTTTGAATATTTGTAGTAAGATCTTTTTTTTCCCGGTTTATATGTTTTCAAATCATTTATTAAGGCTAACATTTTTGTTTTATATTCATTTTTCATCATAACAACTGTCTTGCTACATTTATCAGCCGTTAGTACACAGATGTTTGTGTTTTCATTTAAAAAAGTTTTGGTTTCACCTATAAGCTTATTGATATCATTGGGCACACCCTTGTTCGACGTTCCACTCTTAAAATTTGTTAATATATTACATATCTTACTTCTTATTTCATTTTTTTTATCGCTATTTAAAGAGAAGATTCCATGTTCGATGTTTGCTATGACTTCATGAACCGGTTTGTATTGTTTTTTGTTAATAGAAAACTTTGGACCAAGTGATAGTATATATTTGACAATGTTTGGTATGTTTATTGTTGTTAATTTTTTTTTTTTAGGTCCAAGGTCCCAAATTGTACTTTTTAATATGTGTGTGATTTGAATTTTAATATGTTAATTTTGTGAAAGGTTTTTCTTTTTTTTAATTAAATTGATAATAAATGTAAAAATTTATATTTTGGACAAACTGATGATGGTGGAGAAAGACACCGAAACGTATTTGTAACATTTTAAATAATAAATAATAAAATTGACTGAAACCCAGGAAATTTTGAAATAAATTGAAGTACAGTCAGGAAAATATACACAACGTTGTATTTAAATTAATCAAGTTATAACCACTTTAAGTTCTTATTTGATTAGTTTAAATTTGTGGACACCCTGTATAACGTGGCAAGTTTTTTATCATTGGGATATAAAATATTATATTTTGTTTCACTTCACTATAAATTACACTTTAATCCAAAAGAAATTCCTGGGTTCCAGACAATTTTATTGTTTATTATTTAAAATGTCACAAATACGTTTCGGTGTCTTTCTCCTGTCTCTGTACCATCATCAATTTGTCTGTATGAACTGTGGTATGATAGCCAGATTCTTGCATCTGGTTAGGAAGTTTTTTCTGTTCCTCTCTTTTGCCAATTTTGCTTACAATCTTCTATATGTCCCCTTCAACTTGTCTTCATCCATTAGATCTATCTCGCTTTTGTTCCCAAGCATCTCAATTACTGTGTATATTTCTTCCAGATGCAAGAATCTGGCTATCATACCAAAGTTCATACAGACAAACTTATGATGGTGGAGAAAGACACCGAAACGTATTTGTGACATTTTAAATAATAAACAATAAAATTGACTGGAACCCAGGAATTTCTTTTGGATTAAATTGAAGTACAGTCAGGAAGATATACACAGTAATAAATTACACTCACATAACTTAAATACTTCTAAAGTATTTCACAAGTGAAAATTAGATTAGATTTTGATTAAATTCGTATTATTTAAAAAGCCTTAAGATTTAGGTACTATAAACCTTATTAAAACAGACATTTATTTTATTCAGAGAATCCAAAAATGCAATAATATATATTGTATTCCATTAAAAAAAACACAACTTTGATACTTTTAGGGCTTTTGGGACACCCTGTACATTACAAAAATATTTTTAAAATGTGCGGCCGGTAGGCATCTGCCAATTCATAAAACAATACTTTTTAAAAATCAAACGGTTCAGCCGCAAACTTCCGTGCCGTATAGCGTGAATAACCCTGTATAATAATTCGTAATTTTATATATGATATGTTTATGTTCTAGGTTATCAAGCTTACGTATTCAGTGGGAAATATCTTAAGTTCTATAAGAAAATAAAAAAATATTCAAAAATGGCTAGACCCATGGGAGATGAACCTACATTGGATACTAGAAGCTAGTCATTTTGTAAAAGCTTTATCATAACCAGAGATCTACTAAATACCAGCCGTCTGTCGTTCGTGTTAGTTATATATAAAATTAATATAATAATAATATATATTATGGGCATTATTAACTTTTCGACGTAAGTAAATGAACGCCGGAACCTCATACGTTTTGCCTCACTATGTAAAATCGCAAAATCCTTGTTCTTGTCCAAACAGAATTTCTGAGTAGTATATTTTGATTAAATCCCCAACCTATTCTTTTCATATTCAAGAATTTAGTATGTTTTGCTACTTTCTTAAGCCGTAGTAGTGTAGCTCATAGACTACAGTCTTATTTTCATTTGAAAAAAGCATGAGGTAGAACGATAACAATTCCATATTTTTTACGGCTATTTCATATCTCAAAACTTGATAATTAAAAGAACACTGCCGAAATCTAATATATCAATAGAATCTCATCAAATATAGAAAAATATTAGTTTCAAATATTAGAAGGCCAAACAATATAGACTAGAACCAATTCAACATTTTTTCGTCAAATTATATGATAATGGAATAATAAAACTCTAATAATAACTTCGCAATTCAAACTGATCATATTAGCAATTATATTTATCAAAGCAATTTACAATGCTTACATTTAAAATCAAGTTAGTAATTTTTAGTTGCACTACTTTTTCTGACATATTCGACAATGCAGAAAAGCCCAACACACACTCCAACGAAAATGTTAGAGAAGCATAGATTTAGTGGATTAGATTAGGTCAGATTTTAACAAAATGTTACTTTGTTGGTATTGCATACAAGGAATAAAATGCATATTTATTCAGAATTTTTTTCATTTTTCACCTAAATATGGCAACATAATTCTTACACCATTTGGTTTCCAATAACTTGAACACCTCTCTGACAAAGGGCCACTTTGTGTTCGGCCTGATCTATTCACTTCAGTTGCCAAATCAATGAGAAAAAAAGTAGTAGTAAACATCTTTATTTATAAAAAAGGCTATTGACCTATCGGTCTTTCTGCCCTTGTTTAATACATGTAGTCTTAATCTAAATAAAAAACAAAGATGAAAATTCTCTTATTCTAGGTTAACAATCTTATTAAATAAACTTTCCAATTCTAATAACAAGAAAATATTATTTTATTGTCCAGTAGTCAGTTGCGTTTGTAAGTGTTCGAGTAGCGTTGATGTAGGGAAACGGAAGCGGGATTGTCTGGTTGGTCTTGTAATACAAAGGGGATTCACTATGGTCCAGTTGTAGGGGTTGTTTGTCCATTTTGTCTGTAGATGTATGAGTCTTTCCGAAATCTTTGTCATGTTTGTGCGTTTGTACAGGAGTTGGGTGGAGGGGTTGTGTAGTGGGTTTTGAGGGTCTTATTCGTGTTATTAGTCTTAGTGCAATTTGTTCTGTTGTTTGTATATAACGTTTTGTCCTTTCTGTTCCGTTGGTCATAAGTATATGTACATAGTCTAGCAAGGGTCTACAAATAGCTTTATATTTTTTGGTGGCGGTGTTTCTGCTAATTTCTCTGTCTTTGTAGGTTAGTGATCGGAAGTGTTTTGTTCTCTTTATTGTTTCTGCCCGGATGTTTCGTATGTGTTTAGTGAATTTAAGTTTGTGGTCAATTGTGATTCCAAGGTATTTTACGTCGTTTTTTGCTTGTGTCGTTTGGCGGTCTGCAGTTATTGTAGGGGAGTCAGCGTTGAGTCTGCGATTTGTGAGCAGAAGTTGGCTTTTTGTCGCGTTTGGTGTTAGTCTCCATTTATAGAACCATGACATTGTATTGTTCGTTAGTGTTTGGAGTCTTTCAGTCGCTTTTTCAGTGGTTTTGTCGTGTACTATTAGTGCAGTATCGTCGGCGTATAGTAATATGTACGCTGATTTGTCTATTTGGTTTTTGTCTGGTAAGTGGTAATTACAGATATCATGGCAGTATATATTATTTAAAATGTTACAAATACGTTTCGGTGTCTTTCTCCACCATCATCAGTTTGTCTAAAATATATATTTTTACATTCACAATTATCCTCAATTTAAATAGAAAATTTTCACAAAATACATATATCAAAATACAAATCACACATATATTAAAAGTACATCAAGAACATTGGTTTTCAGGTGATGAGTCAGGACAAACATATCTGGGAAAAGACTAGAATCTATTGTTTAGAGATTTAAATTTAAATTCAACTTACGCGTATAGTCGTTTCTACCTTAACATTTAACTAGTCACTGAATTTTTCATATTTTACTCGATATCAAGCGAGCGAAACAAAAAAGAACTGTTTATCTTTCGCCTTTTCTTTGCATTCTAGGAATTGCTTGGCAATTCCTCAATATAAGATGTTTACATTTCATTTACCTGGTCCAATCAGACCCGGGACGAAACGCAGGGCTCATCACATAACACCATAATTAGTGACAATAAAATTGACTGAAAACCCAGGAATACATTGGAATGAATTAAAGTACAGTCAGGAAAAAGAAATATACAAAAAAAATATTTGTAGTAAGATCTTTTTTTTCCGGTTTATATGTTTTTAAATCATTTAATAAGGCAAGCATTTTTGTTCTATATTCACTTTTCATCATAACAATTGTCTTGCTACATTTATCAGCCGTTAGCACACAGATGTTTGTGTTTTCATTTAAAAAATTTTGGTCTCACCTATTAGCTTAGTTATATCATTGGGCACACCTTTGTTTGACGTTCCACTCTTGAAATTTGTTAATATATTACACAACTTACTTCTTATTTCGTTTTTTTTATCGCTGTTTAAAGAGAAGATTCCATGTTCGAAGTTTGTTATGACATCATGAACCGGTTTGTATTGTTTTTTGTTAAGTGAAAGCATAAGTATAGCTTAAGAAAGGTTAACGAAAATGGAACAGCATTAGCACAACATGCACAACAAAAGTTGCATAATTTTGATTTTGATAACACACAAATATTAATCAATGAAAACAACTATAACAAGAGAAGAATCCATGAAATGATACAAATTAAGAAACATCAGAATGCAATAAATTTCAGATCAGACACAGACAATCTAAGATCTGTGTATCATAGACTAATTAGATGATCGCATGCATGAACTGATTGGACCAGGTAAATGAAATGTAAACATCTGATATTGAGGAATTGCCAAGCAATTCCTAGAATGCAAAGAAAAGGCGAAAGATAAACAGTTTTTTTTTGTTTCGCTCGCTTGATATCGAGTAAAATATGGAAAATTCAGTGACCAGTTAAATGTTAAGGTGGAAACAACTATACTCGTAAGTTGAATTTAAATTTAAATCTCTAAACAATAGATTCTAGTCTTTTCCCAGATATGTTTGTCCTGACTCATCACCTGAAAACCAATGTTCTTGATGTACTTTTAATATATGTGTGATTTGTATTTTGATATATGTATTTTGTGAAAATTTTCTATTTAAATTGAGGATAATTGTGAATGTAAAAATATATATTTTAGACAAACTGGCGATGGTGGAGAAAGACACCGAAACGTATTTGTAACATTTTAAATAATAAACAATAAAATTGACTGAAACCCAGGAAAATTTGTTGAAATAAATTGAAGTACAGTCAGGAAAATATACACAACAATTATGATTTATTCAACAATCCACTCGGGAATAGCAGCGTTTGAAGCTGGAAAGTATGATCCAACATTCTACGTCGCTTTTAATCTATTTCAGATTATTATAACTTATATATCGTTGAGTTTTGTAATTCCACATTAATATTAACGGCTGTGTCAATTCGAGGACTACGATTAGTGCGTAGAGGTAACCCAAGTTTTTAATATCCGGAAGTAATTCCATAATAACGACCATATTTCCCAAGTCAATTAATTGGAAAACTTTTCCAGTCTTTCAGTCAGGATATTCACGAAGTATAGATTAAAACAATCTCCCAAATCAGTCATACATTGAAGTGAAATAGTGAAAACTTGTTTAAAGTCTCAATTTTGAGAAAAGTAATTATTTCCAATTGAATATATGTATTAAAATTATTGATGGGTGTCTCTAAAAATTATATGGATCCACATGAAATACCTTCTCAATATATTATTACGGAAGGAATGTATAAAGCAGACCTATTTTGTAGACACAACGCAATAACTTCCGATGATGGCAAGTAATTTCTTGTTTTTATCTACACTAGTATTTGTGACATTTGAAGTGGTTTTGTGATGTGAATAATTATTAAATTTATTATCAATAGTAAAACTTATGAACGCCTGGATAGCAAGTAATAATAATTTTGTCTCCGAAAATGCCTTTTTATAAAATAATAAGAAATATTTGAGTTAACGTATTTGAAAAGGCAATTCAGACGTTGCTGAACACATTTAAATTGCGAATTTTAATAAAAGCCTCATAATACGAAAAGAGAGACTTGTAATGTCCTTCTTGTCAGAGACAAAAAATTCGGTATTGTGAAAAGGAATAAGGTACCATACAAGGTTGCATTTGACAATTCCTTTCATGTTATTATGAAGATTTAATATTACCGTCTGGCAGGAGTTTCTTTTAATGAAAAACGAGTGTTTAGTGGTTTTCCAAAGACTCCAATTTTTTGTATTTGGATTAGTAGTGTCCGTGCAAAATAACGGTATGAAACATGCTTTATCAGGAAATAGTATTGAACTATACTAAAGTATAGTTCTTTCATCGTACGTTTATACTTGATATTTTCATATTCTCTCGGTTCATAAAATGATTTTGCGTGTTTACATCTGACACAAATTGCTTGAGTTCTATATCAGGAAAAAGTGTATAACATTATTACTTTATGATCTGATAATAATGCGTTTATATATGCTACTTATATTTATATCTTTTATTGTACACTTCTCTCAACTAATAGCAAAACATTTAAGCCTTTAACTTTTATTCGACAATCCCATGGAATTATCTGCACGCAAATATGCTGCGTTGGTTATCGTTTTTGCTTGATTTTTAGGATCAATTTCGATTGTGGACTGTATTTTTGTGTTTCAAGATTAGTATACTTTGCAGGAAAAATGAGTTGATTAACTTTTAAAAAGATGGTTCTTTCGTATCCATTTTTTATTTAACATTGACATTGACCATTTGTTAGGCGGCACGGATATTTAAAACATAGTAAGTTCCCAACAGTTATGATTTCAAAAGTGACGAGGAAAAAGACGAAAAGACTGTCTGTTTGAATTCATGAGTGGATTCTGAGACGAGAAACTAATGTAATTTTATAATTTTAAAGTAAGCGAGTAATTTATTTTCAATATGGTATAATATAATTAATAACATATATTTATGCAGAAAAAGTGCATTTTTTGTTTGTTTGTATTTTTTCGTACATTTTCCTGACTGTACTTTAATTCATTCCAATGTATTTCTGGGTTTCAGTCAATTTTATTGTTTATTATTTAAAATGTTACAAATACGTTTCGGTGTCTTTATCCACCATCATCAGTTTGTCTGTATGAATTTTGGTAAGATCGCTAAATTCTTGCATCGGTTTAGGAAGTTTTTCCTGTTCTTCTCTCTTGCCAATTTTGCCTGCAATCTTCCATACGTCCCCCTCAACCTCTCTTCATCCATCAGATCTATCCTGCTTTTGTTCCCAAGCATCTCTCTATCGTTTCGTATATTTTCCTGACTGTACTTTAATTCATTCCAATGTATTCCTGGGTTTCAGTCAATTTTATTGTTTATTATTTAAAATGTTACAAATACGTTTCGGTGTCTTTATCCACCATCATCAGTTTGTCTGTATGTCTAACGTGTTTGCTTGTATTGTTGATATATTTATGAAACACCTCGTATAAAAAATATTTGAGGTTGCGAGGGATGAATTTGGCTGTAAATTAGGAATGAATGCTCGCTAAAAGTTGAACAGCAAATTCAATCAAATAAGAAAAGCGTTTTTTAGAAAAAAAAATCCTAAAAATCATGAGTTTAATGAGGGACATTTGAATAACTGTGAATGATAATACGCAACGTTATAAATGTTTTAGACGCACTCCTACCACTTCTGTACCGTTTCATTACGATAACACAGTTCGCCAGCATCAGAAAACTAATCTATTTCCTAATTTTTGTTGGCGGCGGTTTAGTTCTAACTCAGACCTATCAATTTTTGAAAGTATTTGACGTCCAGTTTTGGATTAAGTATGCATGCTTTTACTTTTCTACGACCTATGTAAGTATGAAATAGAGAATATATTCAATTTGTTTTCTGCGTTTGATATTATACTTTCTTTGCAGTAATTTCGATTAGTTCTTACTTATTTGTCTTTAGATGGCAGGATGCATGCCTCTGGTTATCAAAATGTATGAAATTTGGATGCCACGCTTAAAACGTATTAGAAAATGCGTACTTTCCGACCTGACAAGATTAGGACCAACTTTTTACGCCACAATTCAGTATCAGGCTAGGATGCGAACTTTCATATTTGCAATTCATGTTAGCCTAGTAACTGGATTGGTTGTTGTAAATGTTATTGCTTTCAGCTTTGATAGAACGGAATTTTTCTTAATCTCTGTGGTGCTTGAGGACAACCTGCCTAGTACCGTGAGTAGTTCAACATAAGTATATAGTTTAGTAAGCTCTTTATCTGGATACTGAACATTACCTCAATAAGTATTTCAGGCCTCGGAAATTAGTCATTGGATAATGTGTGTGATAGCACTCATTTCAGTTTGTATTTTGTTCTTGCCTGCCTATTACATATTATATGGAATATTCTACATGGAGCTTCAATTTATAATTTTGATCCAGTTCTTAAAACATGTTCACGAAATGCTCAAGTCGAATGAACAGGTCAACACGTTGGATACTACATACCAGGAAATTGTGAAAAGAAATCTTACATTCATCGTCAAACGTCATCAAGAAATTTTAATGTATGAGTTTGTTTGGTTGTAACGTTTTGAGATATTATGACTTAACCTTCCAGATTCTCACGAGAAATGTCAGAGGCGTGCAGTACTACTAATCTCATTTATATTCTGAATGGTATATTAATTTTGCTTTATGCGATCTTTGCCGTTTATGCGGTAAGTCTATCTGATATAAATGAAGTTATAGAAACAGGGTGAATTTTTTAAAAGTACAAATGCCAATACGGCGAAAACTATGCCAGAAAAGAAAAAACAAAAATACGTCTAATATAATGGGAAAGATAATTGAGAATAGTAATAACTCACTACCACTTAACAAATGCTCCATATGCAGGAACCAATGAAATCTAGTTACCAATGAAACGTTTAGTGACAAGACAAGACCCGTAATATTTAAAAAAATTACTTGGGGCGCTTTGCGTGAATTTAGTACCGGGTAGAGTGTTAATCACACCCTTAGTTGTCTTCCTCCATGATATGAAGTGAAAGTGTTTTGGATTTTATGTTGCTGGCATAACTGGCGACATATTGATGTTTATACTTTTTTTAAATCTACCCTGAAATAACATAACATACATAACAAGTTATATAGTTTTATCAATTTCAAAAAGCTCAATGAAATTTAATAAACTAGGGCAATGTAGCATTTTCATTCAAAGTACGTAATATGCATATACAAAATTTTCCATTTGAACAGTGAAGTGAACACTCAAATTTTAATTAGTGAAAGATGTCACTTACTGTGCTTGGAGATAGTGACAGAAAAAAAAATGACTATTTTCTTGGGCCAATGTATCGTTTCGAAGAATAACTAGCTGACAAGGAAATTCTTCACACTTTTCACATACGAACATCTAGTCTAGTCATTCTTCACACTCAATATCATGCCAAACATATATTGAAGGTACATTTTTACTAAGGTGTAATATTTTTGCTAATAGAACAGAATATTTAACTGATGTAGCTATGCGTTCTAGAAAAACTGTTAAAAAGTAAATGTTTACACATCATTTAAATCTGATATTTGATGAGTCAGTCGCTAATCAGGTAAACTATTAACATTCAGTACAAGTTCAGAATTGAAACATTCGAAAAATTAACAGGACTATTTGATGCAAAAATTGTAAAATTTGGTTTTCGTTTAGCAATTATTCTCATTGAAATACTATCAGAGTAATTGAGATTAGACGAAGACTTTATTTAAAAATTATTAATTTTGAGATTGCTGCTAAGCTTAACGGGTTTTAATTGATATACCTTGGTTGGATATTGAAATGATATACCTCCTACTCATCAATAATTTATAATTTTCATGTTAAATCAGTTCAGGATAAAATAATAATACTTACCTTGACTTTGTATTTTTTTTTAAATAAAAGCAATGAAAGTTTCCAAAAACGTTCGAACAGTTGATTAACTTTCATTTTCATCATGACATAACTGAACGAGATATTCTCTAACTACAATTTTATGTTGTACAATTTCAGACTGCTTTCACATGGGTGCAACCCCTTGGAGGTTTTATTACGTTTTATGGTATCTTCTTTTATATGTGTTACCATGGACAATATTATGAAGAAATTGTAAGTAAACCAACAAATTGTATGGAAGGAAATTTGATTCCATCTGTAGAAGATGCATATGATTACTATTTCGCAAGTTATTGCTTGATTTGTCTTTTGGACCAACATTTAAGAAAATTTTTCTTCAAACACTAATTTAGATTTGGTGCCATAAGAGAGTGATAATCTATATGGCATACTGCTTATCGCACCTGAAAATGTGTGAAAGACTGAAAACAATATCAAAAATGTATATTTTAAATGACTTTTTGTTGACAGTAGTTCAATGAACCATAAATTATATTAAGTTAAAACACTTACAGAATTTGGAGTTTCTTGCCAGTGTCGAAAACTTCGAATGGTACCATTGGAATCGAGAAAATGTGAGAATTCTGCTGTTAATGCACATTATGGCTGGCACTCAGGTTAAAATGCCCCTAACAACTTTTCTTTCACTGAACTACGAACTGTTTAAGAAGGTACAAATCATTTTTTCACTAAAAAAACGCAATAAACACACACAAATAATAATTGCATTTAATTTACTTCACAAAATTCGTTATTGCATTATGACAGTTAAACGTAATTATTTACTCATGCAAAAATATTATCTCAACATTGAGTGTGAAGAACATGTCCATCCGTGCACCCGTGCATTGAGAGGTAGTTAGTATTGGTAACATAATAGTTATTTACGTAACCAGTAGCATATGCATATTATTAACGTACGCATGTGAATATATGCACGGCGAGGCCGTAGGCCGAGTCGTGTAATCACATAAGTGCGTTAAAAGAGAGTGCGTTAAAAAACGTGCGTTAAAAAATTTTAGAAGAGTACCTTTTTGAAATAAAGTAAATATTGTCATTTCTTTTTGAATCGTTAATTATTCCAATAAGCTACCAATCAAACATGGGATTATTTCAAAATAATACTTAATAAGAAAGTTGAAATTCGATTTTCAACTGTTAATATCTTCTAGAAATTTTCGAAAAAAATGTTTTCAATATTTTTTTCGTACTCTCCAAGTGAACCCTTAAAACGAATGACGCCACTTTTGAATCACCCTGTATAGCAGTTGTAGATAAAACCATTAAATTGAAATCAAATCACAAAAGCAATCACAGTCTTATTTTACAATCACACAATCAATTTTTACAAATTTAATCACATCAAAAAGCTTTTAATTTGATTTAAACAGATTATAAGTTAAACAAACTACTTGGAACATGAACAAATTCGTCGAATGAAAAACTGGTCGCATAAAAATAATAATTGATAATATAATAATTCGTAATTTGATATATGATATGTATATGTTCTAGGTTATCAAGCTTACATATTCAGTGGGAAATATCTTAAGTTCTATAAGAAAATAAAAAAATATTCAAAAATGGCTAGACCCATGGGAGATGAACCTACATTGGATACTAGAAGCTAGTCATTTTGTAAAAGCTTTATCATAACCAGAGATCAACTAAATACCAGCCGTCTGTCGTTCGTGTTAGTTATATATAAAATTAATATAATAATAATATATAGTAGTAGTAGTAGTACACATCTTTATTTCTAAAAAAGGCTATCGACCTATCGGTCTTTCTGCCCTTGGTTAATACATGCAGTCTTAATCTAAATAAAAAACAAATATGAAAATTCTCTTATTCTAGGTTAACAATACTATTAAATAAATAAGATTTCAGTGGCAAGATGAAATTATTTTATTGTCCACTAGTCCGTTGCGTTTGTAAGTGTTCGAGTAGCGTTAATGTAGGGAAACGGAAGCGGGATTGTCTGGTTGGTCTTGTAAGACAAAGGGGATTCAGTATGGTCCAGTTGTAGGGGTTGTTTGTCCATTTTGTCTGTAGCTGTATGAGTCTTTCCGAGATCTTTGTCATGTTTGTGCGTTCGTATAGTAGTTGGGTGGGGGGGTTGTGTAGTGAGTTTTGGGGGTGTCTTATTCGTGTTATTAGTCTTAGTGCAATTTGTTCTGTTGTTTGTGTATAACATTTTGTCCTTTGTGTTCCGTTGGTCATGAGTATATGTCCAAAGTCTAGCAAGGGTCTACAAATAGCTTTATACATTTTGGTGGCGGTGTTTGTGCTAATTCCTCTGTCTTTGTAGGTTAGTGATCGGAAGTGTTTTGTTCTCTTTATTGTTTCTGCCCTGATGTTTCGTATGTGTTTAGTGAATTTAAGTTTGTGGTCGGTTGTGATTCCAAGGTATTTTACGTCGTTTTTTGGTTGTGTCGTTTGGCCGTCTGCAGTTATTGTAGGGGAGTCAGCGTTGAGTCTGTGGTTTGTGAGCAGAAGTTGGTTTTTTGACGCGTTTGGTGTTAGTCTCCATTTATAAAACCATGTCATTGTGTTGTTTGTTAGTGTTTGGAGTCTTTGCGCTTCTCTCTCAGTAGTTTTGTCATGTACAATAAGTGCCGTGTCGTCTGCGTATTGTAATATGTATGCCGATCTGTCGATTTGATTTTTGTCTGGTAAGTTGTAATTGTATATGTCATGGCAGTATATATTGTAGAGAAACGGTGAGAGCGGGGATCCTTGAGGGAGCCCTTGTTCAGGGGAAAAAGAAAATGACAGTGTTTTGTCAATTCGTACTTGCATTTGTCTGTTTTCTAGTAAGTTCTTTATGGTGTGTAGTAGATATGTTGGTGTGTAGTTTGTATAGTTTGTATAGTAAGCCTCTATGCCAGACACTGTCAAAAGCCTTGTTAATGTCCATAAACAGGCAAGCTGTCTTTCTGTCAGTTAGGTGGGTAGTTTGTACATTGTTGGCCAAAATAAAGAGCGGATGAACAGTCGAGTGATGCTGCTTGAAACCAAATTGGTAGGTAGGTATATACTTTCCAATCACTTTTCAAGCCGCTGCTTCATTATGCATTCAAAATTCTTGCCCAGTACTGGAAGCAGTGTAATTGGTCTGTAGTTGCTCGGTTGTGTATTGTCCAGTCCATTTTTGGGTATAGGGATTATTAAGCCGTTTTTCCATGTTTCTGGGATTCTGCCATTTGTGATGCAGTTGTTCAATTCAGTTAGGATCAGTTTGTGTGTTTCTTGAGTTAGGCTTTTCAAGACTTTTGCCTTAATTTTATCTTTCCCCGGTGCAGTGTTCTTGATGTGCGCTAGGGCTTCATCGTACTCTGTGTCTGTGATCAGTGTGCAGGTATAGTTTGGTGAGTTGTTAAAATAGTTCAAGTACCAGTCGTTGATCAAGTTCCAGTTGTCATTGTCGAAGTTAGGGTTTGTCGATATGCTGAAGGTCCTTTGATAGTGTCTGGCGAATGCGTCCGCTTTCTCTTTATCTGTGTAGCGTTCTATTCCGTTTTCGTCAATTGTGTCAGTAGTGCCAGTCTTCCTGTATTGCGCCAGTTTCTTAATTTTTCGCCAGTATGTTTTGGCTTTGTCCTTCTGTATTTCTTTACATGTTTCTAGCCATTTGTCTTGTCGGTATTGTCCAATCAGAGTTTTAATGTTTCTGTTAAGTTGGTTCATTCTCTTTTTTAGGTCGTTATTTTGAGTGTTTGTATATAGTCTGTACAGTTCTCTCTTATGTTTTATTGGTCTCAGTATGTATTTGGGTAGTGTATGTCGGTAGAAAGCCTTTTTTATTTCCGGGCTAAATTTTTCTATGGCTAGTGAAAGTTGTTGTTGTATGGTTTCTATTGAAATGGGCGGTGCTTGCGATTGAATGTAGTCATGTATATGTTGTTTCACTTTGTCTATGTCAGTCTTTGCTAGGTTTAACTTTTTCTCTATAGGAGGTGTACTGGAGGTAGGTTGCGTATGTTGTAAGTCTATGTTAAACTTAATAGCGAAGTGGTCGGATCCAATTTCGTTGGTTAAGTTTATGTTGTTGATGGTGTTTGTTAAGTTTCTTGTGTGCAGTAGAACGTCTGGTGTTGAGTCTGGGTTTGCGGGCATCAGAAAAGTTGGTGGGGTGTGCTGTTTTATAAAGTCCGAATTTTGTAGAAATCTTTTAAGCTGTTTCGTTTTGTTTTTGTTCAGATTAAAGTCGCCTATAATTATTGCATATTTATAGATGCTAGCTTTGGTCAATATGTTTTGTTCTAAGTTGGAGTGTGGGTGTATGTATGTCAGAAATATGTGTATCAGGTTATTTAGGTAGGGTATCGTAAAATGAATGCAGTCGTTCAGAGGATGGTTAAGGGACGGAGGATTTGCTCTTCCAAGTTTAAATGTTGGTTTTAGGAGAGCTGCGAACCCGCCCCTGGTATGATTGATGGTATTTCCATGCCTATAGATATACTGCTAATTTCTGTACGTTGGTGTCTGTCCTAATATGGTTTTAGTCTCTACAAATATGCAGCAGTCTGTGTCGTTTTGTTCTATGTAATTGTAAATAAGTGGTTTTTTACTGTTAAGTCCGTTGATGTTGGAGTAAAGTAGTCTCATGTTGAACGGTCTATGTTAGTGATTGTTTGTTTTAATTGTTCATGTGGTTCTGTCGAGGTGTTTTGGTTAGGTAGGGGCATGTCGAACATCAATACATACATGTGGTTACCAAAGAAGACGACCGAGGTGTCGATGTCAAAATCTTCTATAAATTATTTTCGCATTTTTTTAAGCAAAACTTCTCTGTTAGTGTTGGTAGACTTGTTAATTTGATGTTTATATTTGTTTAGTATGAGGTCGTGAGCTGTTACTGGTGAGTTTATTCTGTTAGCTTTAGTTATCGCATCCGACAACTCAGACGTTCTCTTGTTCAGACACTTAATTTTAACGTTGGGGATACCACTGATCGGTGCTGTTGGTCTCTTCGGGCACTTTACGCTCCATGCCGCATGCTCGTCCGAGTTACAGGCAGCGCACTTGACGGGAAGTGGAGAACTGCAACTGAATGTTGAGTGAGGGAGTCTGAGTCGAGCCACCGTAGCGAGCGGTTGGGTGTTTACAAGCGCGCCAATCCATTGGGGTAAAAGTGCGAAAGTGCCAAAAGTGACCAGCAAAGCGAAGCAAACCGCCCGGTTTTGCTACCTGAAAAGGCATCAGGCCCGTTTAAACTGTGGACTGTGCAACGTTGCCACTGTGCACTTTTATATACATACGAGTGGAATTCAAACGAAAGGATGGACCCAGGGAGTTCGCAAGAATCCGAATCGGATTATGCCTCCCAGGATGGTGGGTTCAAAAAGCCACGAACGAAAAAACGGGGCAGAAAACCGAAGACGACCCAGCCAACCCAGCCAACCCAGCCAACCCCCACAACGACAACACCTGAGGCCAAACGAATAGCGTTGGACTATCAGTCTACAAACAACAAAAACCAAACAACAAAGAGCAAGACATCAACAAGATTTCCCACGTATTCACACACATTCACAGCGAACGCATTGCCGACCATCACCAGAGTCCAATTTGCAATCAGGTGGGAGGAACTCAACCCTAACAACAAGGATGTGATTATCAGGCAAGATAATTACTTCCTAATCAAAACCAACCAGGAGGACAAAACATCAACAATTTTACAACAACTAAAACAAGAAAACACTGTAACAAGTTACAAATTACAAAAAAACGATAACCTCCCACTAATCCGACAACAAAAGTCAGGTCACCACCATATTACACCATCATATTCTGTCGTCGCCACTGGGGTCGACCTGGACATTGAAGACAGCATGTTTCTGGAACGCCTGGAGCAGCAGGGCTTCAGAATAAGGTTCTGCAGGAGAATTATCTCGCGAGAGCGCAACGCACCCACACTCATGATGAGGTTAATAACCGGCGACATATCCACATACGAAAGGTTGATGAGCGACCGTGCGGTTCATTTTTTGGGCCGCATTTTCAAAATCACCGAAAGTAAACCACCAGCACCCGTGCCTGCGCCGTGTGGCAAATGCAACTTGTTCAGCCACAAAACTGAAGACTGCAAACAAGCACCAAGATGCAACAAGTGCCAGGGACCCCATCCAACATCCAAATGCGAGTCACCACTGCCAACCAAGTGCGCAGCATGCAAATCAGAGGACCACGCAGCATGGAGCATGAAATGCCCCAAACGACCAACAGCCCCAATCGTCGGCATCCCAAACGTAAAAATAAAATGTGTAAACAAACGTACGTCCGGGATTGCGGAGACAACGACAGTGGCAAGTAGAATACACACACCCATTACAACACATGACCACATCATAAACAAATACAAACATCAACTTAACAAGACAAACAATACCAACAGAGACGAACTACTAAAAAAACTACGAAAACAATTTATAGAAGACTTCGAGATTGACACCTCCGTTGTTTTCTTCGGGAACCATGTCTACATCCTAATGTTTGACATGCTCCTGCCCGAGGGACGCTCTCCAACTGAACCCTGCGAACAAATGAGACAGACGGTGACGAGCATACAAGATTCAATATGAAAGTACTTTACGCGAACATCAACGGACTTAACAGCAAAAAAACACTTATTTACAATTACATAGAACAAAACGACACAGACTGCTGCATATTTGTAGAGACTAAAACCAAACTAGGACAAACACCAACGTACAGAAATTGGCAGTATATCTATAGGCATGGAAATACCATCAATCATGCCAGGGGCGGGGTCGCAGCTCTCCTAAAACCAACATATAAACTTGAAAGAGCAAATCCTCCCTCCCTCAACAACCCTTTGAACGACTGTCTACACTTTACGCTACCCTACTTAAACGACCTGATACACATATTTCTGACATACATACACCCACACTCCAACCTAGAACAAAACATACTGACTAAAGCGAGCATCTATAAATATGCAATAATTGTAGGCGACTTTAATATGAACAAAAGCAAAACGAAACAGCTTAAAAGATTTCTACAAAATTCCGACTTTATAAAACAGCACACCCCACCAACTTTTCTGATGCCCGCAAACCCAGACTCAACACCAGACGTTCTACTGCACACAAGAAACCTGACAAACACCATCAACAACATAAACTTAACCAACGAGCTTGGATCCGACCACCTGGCTATTACGTTTAACATAGACTTACAACATACGCAACCTACCTCCAATACACCTATAGAGAAAAACTTAAACCTAACAAAGACTGACATAGACAAAGTGAAACAACATATACATGACTACATTCAATCACAAGCACACCCCATTTCAATAGAAACCATACAACAACAACTTTCACTAGCCATAGGAAAATTTAGCCCGGAAATAAAAATGCTTTCTACCGACATACACTACCCAAATACATACTGAGACTAATAAAACATAAGAGAGAACTGTACAGACTATATACAAACACTCAAAATAACGACCTAAAAAAGACAATGAACCAACTTAACAGAAACATTAAAACTCTGATTGGACAATACCGACAAGACAAATGGCTAGAAACATGTAAAGAAATACAGAAGGACAAAGGCAAAACATACTGGCGAAAAATTAAGAAACTGGCGCAATACAGGAAGACTGGCACTACTGACACAATTGACGAAAACGGAATAGAACGCTACACAGACAAAGAGAAAGCGGACGCATTCGCCAGACACTATCAAAGGACCTTCAGCATATCGACAAACCGTAACTTCGACAATGACAACTGGAACTTGATCAACGACTGGTACTTGAACTATTTTAACAACTCACCAAACTATGCCTGCACATTGATCACAGACATAGAGTACGATGAACCCCTAGCGCACATCAAGAACACTGCACCGGGGAAGGAAAAAATTAAGGCAAAAGTCCTGAAAAGCCTAACTCAAGAAACACACAAACTGATCCTAACTGAATTGAACAACTGCATCACAAATGGCAGAATCCCAGAAACATGGAAAAACGGCTTAATAATCCCTATACCCAAAAATGGACTGGACAATACACAACCGAGCAACTACAGACCAATTACAATACTTCCAGTACTAGGCAAGATTTTTGAATGCATAATGAAGCAGCGGCTTGACAAAGTGATTGGAAAGTATATACCTACCTACCAATTTGGTTTCAAACAGCATCACTCGACCGTTCATCCGCTCTTTATTTTGGCCAACAATATACAAACTACCCACCTAACTGACAGAAAGACATCTTGCCTGTTTATGGACATTAACAAGGCTTTTGGCAGTGTCTGGCATAGAGGCCTACTATGCAAACTATACAAACTACACACACCAACATATCTACTACACACCATAAAGAACTTACTAGAAAACAGACAACTACAAGTACGAATTGACAAAACACTGTCATTTTCTTTTTCCCCTGAACAAGGGCTCCCTCAAGGATCCCCGCTCTCACCGTTTCTCTACAATATATACTGCCATGACATATACAATTACAACTTACCAGACAAAAATCAAATCGACAGATCGGCATACATATTACAATACGCAGACGACACGGCACTTATTGTACATGACAAAACTACTGAGAGAGCAGCTCAAAGACTCCAAACACTAACAAACAACACAATGACATGGTTTTATAAATGGAGACTAACACCAAACGCGTCAAAAAACCAACTTCTGCTCACAAACCACAGACTCAACGCTGACTCCCCTACAATAACTGCAGACGGCCAAACGACACAACCAAAAAACGACGTAAAATACCTTGGAATCACAATTGACCACAAACTTAAATTCACTAAACACATACGAAACATCAGGGCAGAAACAACAAAGAGAACAAAACACTTCCGATCACTAACCTACAAAGACAGAGGAATTAGCACAAACACCGCCACCAAAATATATAAAGCTATTTGTAGACCCTTGCTAGACTATGGACATATACTCATGACCAACGGAACAGAAAGGACAAAACGTTATATACAAACAACAGAACAAATTGCACTAAGACTAATAACACGAATAAGACACCCCCAAAACCCACTACACAACCCCCCCACCCAACTACTATACGAACGCACAAACATGACAAAGATCTCGGAAAGACTCATACAGCTACAGACAAAATGGACAAACAACCCCTACAACTGGACCATACTGAATCCCCTTTGTCTTACAAGACCAACCAGACAATCCCGCTTTCGTTTCCCTACACTAACGCCACTCGAACACTTACAAACGCTACGGACTAGTGGACAATAAAATAATTCCTTCTTGCCACTGAAATCTTATTTATCAATAGTATTGTTAACCTAGAATAAGAGAATTTTCATATTTGTTTTCATTTAGATTAAGACTATATGTATTAAACAAGGGCAGAAAGACCGATAGGTCGATAGCCTTTTTTAGAAATAAAGATATTTACTACTACTGTTGAGTGAGGGCCAAGGCATTTGTTGCATTTAGATGGTGTTTTGCAGGTTTCGGTCCGATGTTCAAAGGAGTTGCATTTGGTGCATGGAGCAGGAATCGGTGCTGGAGGTTTACTCTCCACAATCCTGAACACGCGTCCAAGGAAGTGCACTGCGCGGTCGCTCATCAGTTTCTCATATGTCGCCTGGCGCGGGCGACCTGGCGACCCGTTATCAGCCTCATCAACAAGGTGGGACTGTTTCTCGCTCTGGATATAATTCTTTTGCAAAATCTGATAATCAGACCTGACTTTTCCAAGTGTTTCAGTAACATTTCGTCCGTGATTTCAAGGTCCACTCCAGTAGCAACCATTGAACATGTGGCTGTAATATGGTGGTTTGATCTTTGTTGTCGGATTAGTGGGAGGTTATCGTTTTTTTGTAGTTTGAATGTTGTTATCATGTTTTCTTGTTTCCGGCGTTGTAAAATTTGTGCTGCTTTGTCATCATGGTTGGTTTTAATTAGAAACTGATTATCTTGTCTGATAATCACATCCTTGTTGTTAGGGTTGAGTTCCTCCCATCTGATTGCAAGTTGGACTCTGGTGATGGTCGGCATTGCGTTCGCTGTGAATATTTGCGAATACGTTGGAAATCTTGTTGATGTTGTCTTGCTGTTTGTTGTTTGGTTTTTATATGTTGTAGCCTGATGATCCAACGCTATTCGGTTGGCCTCAGGTGTTGGCGTTGAGGGGGTTGGCTGGGTTGGCTGGGTCGTCTTTGGTTTCCTAACACGTTTTTTTGTTTGTGGCTTTTTGAAGCCACCATCCTGGGATGCAAAATCCGATTCGAATTCTTGCGAACTCCCAGGGTTCATCCTTTAGTTTGAAGTAGACCTGTATATTTTCGCTGAATCGATAAATGCGTTTGAATTGTTAGAATTCTTTGCGTCGTGTAAACGAACTTGCTTTGAATATGCTAGCACTGGGCACGTCTTATCACCACGAAGCTCGGCTAGACACTCCGTAAATATACCTATTTAATAAAAATGAGCTTAATTTATTGGAAAAATATAAGACCTGTTCCTAGTTTGGCCCTGGAAAAATATGTCAAGAATAAGGCTTTATCTATGGCGAAAAAAATTCATTACCATAGGAATTACAATTTCAGCTTTTGTGCTTCCCAGTTTAACAGAAAAACTTAATTTGCATAAAAGTAATTAAATTCTAAAATGCTCAACTGTACATTCACATAATTGAGTTATTTTAAAACTGAAGTTACCTTTGGGTTAAGTAGCACCATCTTATATTATGAATTATTGAAAACTCCATCGGACAATAGCAGAGTATGTAACAGAAAAGTAAACTAGATTTTCGGTTGATTATAAATTATTTCAACATAATATAAGTTTTATTCTCTAGAGTATTTTAAATTCGACTTTAGTTTTAATTGTTGTGTAAACAGACAAAATTGGAATTGCGTTTGGTTTGTGGAGGTAACTCAATTAAGAAAGCTAAGTAAATAAAATGCCTAGTAATTTTCGAATAAAACATACTTTAACGAATCTATAATTTATCAACTACAACAATCACCATGTTTCCCCCATAAATTATGTAAAAGATTGGCTTCAGTTTCTTTGTCCAATAACGGAGCATTTAAATGTAATACTTCTTGTTGATTAGAGGGTTTGACATTATTTTAGTTAAATTAAATAGTGGTTTTATCGTCAAGTGAAAGTTAAGCAAAAGTTCAACTTTGTGCAACTAATAATTACATTATTTATTTAATCCAAACATATTTTGAAAATAATGCAGGACTTGCTTGAAAATGATATGGATCAAAATGACAAACCTTCCAAATACATTATTTCAGACGAAATGTATCAAGAAAATCTGTTTTGCAGATACAATGCGATAACTTCCGATGATGGCAAGTAGTTTTCTAGATTGTTCATGAGTCTTTACATGTGTGTCAATTATAATAATTTAACTTTCTGAGCATAGTACCATTATAAGCAGTTTAATAGAGTTTGGGGTATGCAGAAATATAATCATTTTTCCAATAGTAGCGAACTGATGAATAGATTAAAAGAATGTTTAACTTTGTTAAGATTTGCTGTCACAAGTTAAATCCTGTTAAAATCCCTTACAAAAAAAGTAAATATATTCAGAAACAAAATATATTTGACGAAAGCAAATTTAAACCTGACTGGAAACTCTGCAATTAATAATCGACTAAAAGCGACCAAATGACGAAACTATTAATATACGTATTAATTATTGCTGATAACTTTTCCGTACCAATGTCAGATAATTCTGAACCATGAGAATAATCTTCCAAATTTTCATACTCTAAGCTTTCCTGTTCCATGTTCAGCATTTTGAAATGTCAGTGATTAGACTACTAAAAAGCGATTTATAGTTTAGTTGATTAAATATCATTGTTCTTGATTCGTCGGATATGAAATATATATATTTTGTTTTATTTAAACGCTTATAAAACCATGCTGTGTAGTTATAAGAATACCTAATTTCTTGTGGTTGGCCTAGACCTAGATTTCTAGTTAACTTGATTTAAAGGAAAATTCTATGCAAAAGTACAAATTTTCTAGACGCTCTAATGCCGATTCTGTTCCGCTTTCTCATGACAACACAGTTCAAATGCACCAGAATATTAATATATTTCCTAGTTTTTGTTAGCGGTAGTATAGTTCTAACCCAAACATACCAATTTCTGAAAGTTTTTGAAGTCCAGATGTTGATCAAATATGCATCGTTTTACTTTGTTACTACTTATGTAAGTATTAAATTTAATGACTAATTTTAAAGTAAATAACAATACAAATCGATGGATTTAGATGGTTGGAAGCATGCCTCTAGCAATCATAATGTATGAAATTGTGATGCCACGGTTGAAGCGCATTAGAAAATGCGTTCTCACAGACCTGATCAGATTAGGCCCAACTTTTTACAGGACAATTAAGTATCAGGCTAAGATGCGAACTATCATTTTTGCAGTTCATCTGAGCCTAGTAGCTGCTTTGGGTCTTGTAAATATTATAATTTTCAGCTTCAATAAAACGGAGTTTTTCATAGTCTCACTTTTATTGGAAGAAAACTTTCCTACTGCTGTGAGTAATTCGCCATCAATTATAAATAATATCTATGTGGCACTAACTAAATAACTCTGTTTTTATATATTCTACATATGATCTGAGTATTTATTTGTAGGTTTCCGAAACGAGCCATTGGATAATGTGTGCGCTTGCACTCATTGCAGTTTATGTTCTGTTTTTACCCGCATATTACATGTTATATGGAATTTTCTACATGGAACTTCAATTTGCAGTTTTAATAAATTTTATAAAACATATTTGCGAAATTCTCAAGATGAGTGAAGACATCTATATGCCTGATAATAAGTATCAAGAAAATGTAAAGAGAAATCTTATATTCATCATCAAACGACATCAGGAAATTTTAATGTATAAATTAATGTAGTTGTTAATTAATGATGCACCGCAATGTTATTATTTAACTTTCCAGATACTCTAACGAAATGGCAGATGTGGCTAGTACTATTAACTTTATTTACTTCCTGAATGCTATATTAATATTGCTTTATGCGATATTTGCAGCCTATGCGGTAAGTCGAACCGTATACTAAATCTGATTGAGTAGTAGTAGTAGTAAACATCTTTATTTCTAAAAAAGGCTATCGACCTATCGGTCTTTCTGCCCTTGTTTAATACATGTAGTCTTAATCTAAATAAAAAACAAATATGAAAATTCTCTTATTCTAGGTTAACGATATTACTAAATAAAATTTCAGTGGCAAGAAGAAATTATTTTATTGTCCACTAGTCAGTTGCGTTTGTAAGTGTTCGAGTAGCGTTAATGTAGGGAAACGGAAGCGGGATTGTCTGGTTGGTCTTGTAAGGCAAAGGGGATTCAGTATGGTCCAGTTGTAGGGGTTGTTTGTCCATTTTGTCTGTAGGTGTATGAGTCTTTCCGAGATCTTTGTCATGTTTGTGCGTTCGTATAGTAGTTGGGTGGGGGGGTTGTGTAGTGGGTTTTGGGGGTGTCTTATTCGTGTTATTAGTCTTAGTGCAATTTGTTCTGTTGTTTGTGTATAACGTTTTGTCCTTTCTGTTCCGTTGGTCATCAGTATATGTCCAAAGTCTAGCAAGGGTCTACAAATAACTTTATATATTTTGGTGGCCGTGTTTGTGCTGATTCCTCTGTCTTTGTAGGTTAGTGATCGGAAGTGTTTTGTTCTCTTTATTGTTTCTGCCCTGATGTTTCGTATGTGTTTAGTGAATTTAAGTTTGTGGTCAATTGTGATTCCAAGGTATTTTACGTCGTTTTTTGGTTGTGTCGTTTGGCCGTCTGCAGTTATTGTAGGGGAGTCAGCGTTGAGTCTGTGGTTTGTGAGCAGAAGTTGGTTTTTTGACGCGTTTGGTGTTAGTCTCCATTTATGAAACCATGTCCTTGTGTTGTTTGTTAGTGTAGTATACTAAATCTGATTGATTAACCAGTTTTTATAAAAGCGAAACAGGTATTCAAGATATTCAAAATTTAATAAGCGGACTCGTTTCCTGAACTTCCATAGATACTTTCGGTAGTGCAAAGAAGCTTACCTAAATGACTTTTGTAGTTAAATGTTTTGTGTTTAAACGTTTGATGTTCTGTCATATCCACATCAACCATGTGTTTTAATCTAAACACTTTTAACATCCTGTGTAAGTCATATATCAAGTTTGCTGAATGTCTGTGGATATACTGCCAATAATAATCAAAACACACAAATGTTCGTTTCTATTTTTCATCTCAGTGTTAATCTACTGCTTGGAGATTGTAATTTTCCTTGTCTTAATTTCGAATTTCTTTTTCCCGTTCATTAATTTGAGGATATTGACTGCGATTCACGGTTGGTTTTTGGCCTCTTTTTCTCAGTAACGTACTGTCCGATGGCATTTTGCTGGCGACATTTTCCTTTGGTATTACTGTGTAATTCTTAGAAATTACTTTTAATATTGTGAAATAGCACCGGGAAAAGACGAAATAAAGGCAAAACTCCTGAAAGGCCTAACTCAGGAAACACACAGGCTGATCCTAGCTGAGTTGAACAACTGCATCACAAAAAACAAAATCCCAAAAACAATGAAGAACGGCTTAATAATCGCCATACCGAAAAATGGACTGGACAATACACAACCGAGCAATTACAGACCAATTACATTACTACCGGTACTTCGCAGAGTTTTTGAGTACATAATAAAGCAGCGACTTGAAAAACTGATCGGAAAATATATACCTACCTACCAATTTGGTTTCAAACAACATCACTCGACTATTCATCCGCTCTTTATTTTGCCCAACAATATACAAACAACTCACCTAACTGACAGAAAGTCGGCGTGTCTATTCATGGACATTAACAAGGCTCTCGATAGTGTCTGGCATAGAGGCTTACTATACAAACTATACAAACTACACACACCAACATATCTACTACACACCATAAAGAACTTACTAGAAAACAGACAACTACAAGTACGAATTGACAAAACACTGTCATTTTCTTTTTCCCCTGAACAAGGGCTCCCTCAAGGATCCCCGCTCTCACCGTTTCTCTACAATATATACTGCCATGACATATACAATTACAACTTACCAGACAAAAATCAAATCGACAGATCGGCATACATATTACAATACGCAGACGACACGGCACTTATTGTACATGACATAACTACTGAGAGAGCAGCTCAAAGACTCCAAACACTAACAAACAACACAATGACATGGTTTTATAAATGGAGACTAACACCAAACGCGTCAAAAAACCAACTTCTGCTCACAAACCACAGACTCAACGCTGACTCCCCTACAATAACTGCAGACGGCCAAACGACACAACCAAAAAACGACGTAAAATACCTTGGAATCACAATTGACCACAAACTTAAATTCACTAAACACATACGAAACATCAGGACAGAAACAATAAAGAGAACAAAACACTTCCGATCACTAACCTACAAAGACGGAGGAATCAGCACAAATACCGCCACAAAAATATATAAAGCTATTTGTAGACCCTTGCTAGACTATGGACATATACTCATGACCAACGGAACAGAAAGGACAAAACGTTATATACAAACAACAGAACAAATTGCACTAAGACTAATAACACGAATCAGACACCCCCAAAACCCACTACACAACCCCTCCACCCAACTACTATACGAACGCACAAACATGACAAAGATTTCGGAACGACTCATACACCTACAGACAAAATGGACAAACAACCCCTACAACGGGACCATACTGAATCCCCTTTGTCTTACAAGACCAACCAGACAATCCCGCTTCCGTTTCCCTACATCAACGCTACTCGAACGCTTACAATAGTAACTGACTACTGGGCAATAAATCCAAGATCTCTGTTTGCCAGAATTAAAATTATTCAATTAGTAACCTAGAATAAGATAATTTTTACCTTTATTTGTTTGTTTAGATTAAGACTGCATGTACTAAACAAGGGCAGAAAGACCGATAAGTCGATAGCCTTTTTTTATAAATAAAGATGTTTACTACTACTACTATTGTGAAATTGCAGTCTGCTTACACATGGATGCAGTCTGTTGGGGGATTTATCACTTTCTTTGGTATCTTCTTTTATGCGTGTTATCATGGGCAACATTATGAGGATATTGTAAGTAGGATAATAATTTTTTTAATATAAATTTTGGCCATGCAACAATCTGCAATATGCCTGCACTAAATTGAAATTTAAGTTTAATGACCTGTAAATGAACTTATAATTTTACATTTATCTGCAGTTTTGTAAATATAAAAAAATTAAATTTAAGTTCTACAATTTTAACGCATTAGAAAATGCTAGTGACTCAATGAAATTGGATATACATAAAGAAAATAGTGACAGAAAAAGATTCTGAATGATGCAGTGCTTGCGGAATTTCAAAAAAGTCCGTAATCATTTAAGTTAATGCCCTTACAGAATATGGAGTTTCTTGCCAATTTGGAAAATCTGGAATGGTATCATTGGAACCGAGACAACATGAGAACTCTGCTGTTAATTCAGATGATGGCTGGCAGTCCGGTTAAAATGCCCCTGACGACATTGATTTCATTGAATTACGAATTGTTTAAGCAGGTAACATAAGTAGTAGGTGAAAACATATGCAATCGTAAAAATGTTGTTGACTATCGAAGATAAGCTAGCAATTATTAAACTCGAGAGGGAAACTTTGTCTTTAGTATTAAAAAGAAAATGTCCAACTTTAGTTCTGGCGTTTTTAGTCAAAGTTGCAAACATCTTCCCTTCATAAAGCGGAGGTATTAAATGAAAAATATATTTCATGATATGTGTAGGGATTAGTAGTAGATGGGGGGTTTAAAAAACTGCGGATAAACATTTAAAATATTATAGTATAATATACAAAATTCTTAAGTAGAACTTTTTCGATATATCCAACGCAATTAAGCAGGAACATATAAAGCTTCTAAAAGCCACAATAACGACCTAAACATCAAATAAAAAGTTTTAAAATTATATAGACATGTTTTTAGGTTGTCAAGCTTACCTATTCTATTGCAAATATCTTGAGTTCTACTAAAAAATAAACGTTTTCTTAATGGAATTGACGATAAATGGGAGCAAATGAATGGGAGAGCTAATGAAGCATTAGATGAATTACTTCTGGTTGAAGAGTGTTGCTATGAACATATTTCAATAAAAGGCAAATTTAATCTGTATTACAATTTCACATATTAAATACGGTAATTAGTTGTACTAATAATTAATCATGATGTTTACAATTTTACTTAGCAATCGACGATACTGTTAATAAATTGAATAACTATGTGTATATGTGTTTATTTTTAATAAATGTCACTAACGATTTTTAGCTACACAGAGCTTATTCCAGTTCATTTAAAGAGCCCGTGTCCTTTCCTATTCCTATGCAGAAAACGAAAGAAAAATAACACACCAAGCAACTAGTAGGTTCATCTATAAGAAATATTGTAAAATTTGGCAAAATAGTAGTAGTAAACATCTTTATTTCTAAAAAAGGCTATCGACTTATCTGTCTTTCTGCCCTTGTTTAATACATGTAGTCTTAATCTAAATAAAAAGATGAAAATTCTCTTATTTTAGGTTAATAATCTTATTAAATAAACTTTCCAATTCTAATGACAAGAAAAAATTATTTTATTGTCCAGTAGTCAGTTGCGTTTGTAAGTGTTCGAGTAGCGTTGATGTAGGGAAGCGGAAGCGGGATTGTCTGGTTGGTCTTGTAAGACAAAGGGGATTCAGTATGGTCGAGTTGTAGGGGTTGTTTGTCCATTTTGTCTGTAGCTGTATGAGTCTTTCCGAAATCTTTGTCATGTTTGTGCGTTCGTATAGTAGTTGGGTGGAGGGGTTGTGTAGTGGGTTTTGGGGATGTCTTATTCGTGTTATTAGTCTTAGTGCAATTTGTTCTGTTGTTTGTATATAACGTTTTGTCCTTTCTGTTCCGGTGGTCACGAGAATATGTCCATAGTCTAGCAAGGGTCTACAAATAGCTTTATATATATTGGTGGCGGTGTTTGTGCTAATTCCTTTGTCTTTGTAGGTTAGTGATCTGAAGTGTTTTGTTCTCTTTATTGATTCTGCCCTGATGTTTCGTATGTGTTTAGTGAATTTAAGTTTGTGGTCAATTGTGATTCCAAGGTATTTTACGTCGTTTTTTGGTGGCAAAATAATAGCTTGTGAAATAAAATCTAATTGAAGCGGTTGATATGGGCAGATTTTATCTTATTATATTATTTTAAAAGAAACAATTATTGCAACCATTAAAAAAACCTTAGTTTAAAAATCAATTGAGAGCAAAGAATGATATGTAAAATCCCGAAAAAAACGGCAAGTTAATGAGAAGGAAAAATGGGAATACAGTCAGCAGATTACGAGATAATGGAAACAAACTGAATAACTTGAAGCAATCAAGCATTGTAAAGAGAAATATCAAATGACAAGAAAGATTTCAGAAATAGCTATGTATTCAGTTCCAAATAAAGTGGCAAAGTGGCACAACAGATTGCTAGCAGTCCAATATTGTATTTATTTTTTTAATGGATTTTAAAAGTGTCTCTTAGGTTTATTTCAAGCGTCAATGCGCAGCTAAACACTGTCGCAGTAGCATATGGGTGGTGTAATTTTGTAAGTTTTTAAGATAAATACGTGATTCAAAAAAAACGAACATTCACAAAAAGACAGCTTCAAAATATGAACTATATGTAGATTCCAAGTAAAACGATAATGTTCAGGGTGTTATAAAAAATTATAAAAATTGGGCTGGATGTTTTCTCTATTATTATTCTTGTCTAAAATGAAGAGTCAACATTTCTTCCCTTGAGATAATAGCTAAAGTACCTATTTAGATACAAATTATTAAAAAATATATTAAAATCGATTAATTAGTATAAAAATTAGAAACATTGATATTCAAGGGTTGAATTAAACCACACCCTTGTTAAAAAAATGTACACACTTTAATACAAAATTAACTTCTCGTTTGATTGGATTGAAATTAGAAGACTTTGAACTTTCCTTGACCTGTGAATCCCTACCTATATAAAGGAAGACAAAACTAAATGCCTCAAATAGAAAAAATAGCTCTAATTAAAAAACTTCATATCAAATCCTCCCAAACATACACGTAGTACGACTTCAGAAAATCGACGACTTCTTAATATTTCAATCATCATCATCAAAATGTTATAAGAAGCTAAGTAAATAGCGTAGATAAATAGCTACATAATGAGCTCTTAATAGTTCAAAACATTAATAGTAAAGGTTATACAAAAGTTGAGTGGTTATTTGCGACTATCCGGAAGAGATTATTCAGTTATATCATCAAATTATTAACCACTTATTAATCGCATAGTTATACCGAAATAATATGGATGCTCTTTCCGAATCAGATCCTTCCATTACAAAACTGAGGAGATATTTCACAAATGAACTAAATAAAGAAGAATTGTTCTGTAGACCTAATTTGGTAGCATCAGACAATGGTAATGTTTTTCAAAGTTAGTTGTTTAAAATGTATTTGTAAAAGTTCGTGTCTTCACTTTCATGTCCCATTTCAATAATCTAAGTTGTAATCACTAAAATATATAGTTTGGTTATTGATAAACCTTCTAGGGTTCTACTGTACGATTTGTATTGATTTACAAGGAGTCTTGTAAATTCGAATACATATACAGGGTGTCAGATTAGCATAAGAAGTTAGCATACAAAGAATGTCTACAGATTGTGCCAACCAAAAAAGACCGCTAAAAATCGTTTTATATATATATATATATATATATATATATATATATATATATATATATATATATATATATGATTGATACTTTTTATGGCCCCTAAATCTATACAGGGAGTCCCAGAAGAAATATCTAAATTCATTTAATTTAGCTTTTATTTATGAACGGGATTTTTTACAACAAACTTATTTAAACAGGATGGTCCAAAAATAAGTTGATAAGCGTAACTTATTTTGTCCAAATGAAAGCACCTGCTTTGAGTCTCAATGTTGAATTCTCCATTTAATTCGAAGTATGATTCAGGTAACATGTGCCACACCTCAACTCAACAGTCACTGAGAAATTAACGATTAGAGCTATCAATAATTAGAAGCGAAGATTTCTTTCAAATTTCTGTAGTCCTGAAAAGAACCAATTTATTTCCAGAAACAGAATATCAATCAAATTCGATGCTTAAAATGCGTGCCATTTACGGCTTGACAATATCCAAGGCGATCAATAAATATTTTTTTTGTTTAGGTATAGGACATGGTACCTGAATCAATGGAGATTTCAAAATTGAAATAAAAAACAGGTGCTTCCATTTGAGAAAGTGTAGTAGATAGATGGTCGTAACTTATTTTTGGACCACTCCGCATAAATACATTTATCATTTTAAAAAATGGCATTTACAAATAAAAGTTGACTTGTCCGAGATTTTTTCCAAAAAACAGCCCGTTGAATTTTAAATAAATTTAGACATTACTTCTGGGACTCACTGTATATAATTAATATCTGAATCTCATTTTTGTGTTTGAGTTCGCCAGGAACCAACCAGCTTGCGCCCATAATACTCATATTTTCAGGTAGCTTGAAGCTAAAATAAAAGGAACTTGTGCTTTACAACGATGAAACTTATTTTCAGGAAAATATCATTTCAATTATGCAAGTTTCCTTTTGCATCATACAATTTTTATACTAATAATAAAAATTCCTTAATCCAGTTGTTAACTCCCAACTTGCGGGGATCAGTCAGAAGAACGAGGATGACCTGCGGCTTGATTTGCCTGTTCTTTTGTCTTACGTTCATAAGATTTCTGGACACATCTCAAAATTTTGGTTTAATTCCCCTTCGGTTGATACTGAGGGAGGAATGTTGCAAAGAATTACATTTCATTTCTATCAAATACAGATCAATTCTGTATTGTTAAAACATTAAAAATTGAATGTTATTGCGGGTGAAATGATACTCCGACTACAGGACTACAAGTTACTAAACTACAAGGAGTGCAGATTGCATTTTATAAAGGGACGTTTTCGGGAAAATGTATTATTTGATACAGTGCCTTTTTTTTAAGCTTCAGCTTATCTGCAAATATCCTTGTGATGTGATTTTATCATACAAGATGTTAAACATATTAGTGTGGTCAACTTAAACAACAAAATTAATTTCAATGGCACTATTTTCCTATAAGAGCCTTATTTAATAAAAACTTATTTTCAGCGGCGACTTTTGAGGATCATTGTCTTGATAGGCAGGATCTGAAGACATTTATGTTGGACATTATAATTTTCATTTATACGAACATGTCATGACATTTTGACACTCTGCACTCGAATATGTATCCTAAAGCATGCCCACAATTCTCGAAACACCCCTTTGCAGAAACATTTTGAATATGTGATTTTTAAAGAAAATACGCCCACTTAAATACAGGGTGATTCAAAATTGTCTTCATTCCTCGGGAGGTATTTAGGGACGACAGGGAAAATAGTAAAAAAATTAATTCTTATTAAAAACTGAGATATTTACAAAATACTAGATTAGAAGGTCGGAAACAACGTCTTTCAAGATAATCTTCCTCATTAACATTAATTAAATACATGTTGCTTCTTAATTATGAAAAAATCCAGTAACCATTGAAAAACAGAGAAAGTGACCACAAAATAGGTTAAGGTGTAAACGATAAATTCAACAGGTTTGGTTAAATGTAGGAATCTACTTTTTCGAAATGTCAATATTGTCAACGATAAATTTTTCTTTTATTATTATAACCTCAAAGTTATGTGTTTAGAAAAATAGATATATACATACATTTCTGTGTTTAACTCCGTTTTTTTGTGTCCGTGTAATCATGTTATTGTGCACTCTTCTCGAGCAGCTTCTCGTATTCGGTTGCTACCTGTATCTACCTGATAATGACAAAAACCATCGTTGCCGGTTTGAATTTAAATAAAAAATTTGTAGATTAATTCTTTTTAACATAATTTTTTTTATAATTTGAAGTACCTAAAGATTGTAATTTTCTTTTTCGAATGCTTAAGTATTTCAATAAGCTACCAGTCAAACATGGGACCATTTCAAAATATGCCTTAATAACAAAGTTGAAATTCGGTTTTCAACTGTTAATATCTTCATGAAACACACAAACTGATCCTAACTGAATTGAACAACTGCATCACAAATGGCAGAATCCCAGAAACATGGAAAAACGGCTTAATAATCCCTATACCCAAAAATGGACTGGACAATACACAACCGAGCAACTACAGACCAATTACACTGCTTCCAGTACTAGGCAAGATTTTTGAATGCATAATGAAGCAGCGGCTTGACAAAGTGATTGGAAAGTATATACCTACCTACCAATTTGGTTTCAAACAGCATCACTCGACCGTTCATCCGCTCTTTATTTTGGCCAACAATATACAAACTACCCACCTAACTGACAGAAAGACATCTTGCCTGTTTATGGACATTAACAAGGCTTTTGACAGTGTCTGGCATAGAGGCTTACTATACAAACTATACAAACTACACACACCAACATATCTACTACACACCATAAAGAACTTACTAGAAAACAGACAACTACAAGTACGAATTGACAAAACACTGTCATTTTCTTTTTCCCCTGAACAAGGGCTCCCTCAAGGATCCCCGCTCTCACCGTTTCTCTACAATATATACTGCCATGACATATACAATTACAACTTACCAGACAAAAATCAAATCGACAGATCGGCATACATATTACAATACGCAGACGACACGGCACTTATTGTACATGACAAAACTACTGAGAGAGCAGCTCAAAGACTCCAAACACTAACAAACAACACAATGACGTGGTTTTATAAATGGAGACTAACACCAAACGCGTCAAAAAACCAACTTCTGCTCACAAACCACAGACTCAACGCTGACTCCCCTACAATAACTGCAGACGGCCAAACGACACAACCAAAAAACGACGTAAAATACCTTGGAATCACAATTGACCACAAACTTAAATTCACTAAACACATACGAAACATCAGGGCAGAAACAATAAAGAGAACAAAACACTTCCGATCACTAACCTACAAAGACAGAGGAATTAGCACAAACACCGCCACCAAAATATATAAAGCTATTTGTAGACCCTTGCTAGACTATGGACATATACTCATGACCAACGGAACAGAAAGGACAAAACGTTATATACAAACAACAGAACAAATTGCACTAAGACTAATAACACGAATAAGACACCCCCAAAACCCACTACACAACCCCCCACCCAACTACTATACGAACGCACAAACATGACAAAGATCTCGGAAAGACTCATACAGCTACAGACAAAATGGACAAACAACCCCTACAACTGGACCATACTGAATCCCCTTTGTCTTACAAGACCAACCAGACAATCCCGCTTTCGTTTCCCTACATTAACGCTACTCGAACACTTACAAACGCTACGGACTAGTGGACAATAAAATAATTCCTTCTTGCCACTGAAATCTTATTTATTTAATAGTATTGCTAACCTAGAATAAGAGAATTTTCATATTTGTTTTCATTTAGATTAAGACTGTATGTATTAAACAAGGGCA
The DNA here is from genome assembly GCA_024550625.1 of Dendroctonus valens. Taxonomy (NCBI): domain Eukaryota; kingdom Metazoa; phylum Arthropoda; class Insecta; order Coleoptera; family Curculionidae; genus Dendroctonus; species Dendroctonus valens. The sequence continues at coordinate 3,165,748 of JAJTJO010000108.1, forward strand.
GAAAGACCGATAGGTCGATAGCCTTTTTTAGAAATAAAGATGTTTACTACTACTATCTTCATGAAATTTTCGAGAAAAATGTTTTCAATCTTTTTCTCGTACTCTCTAAGTGAGCCCCTGTAACCCCTTAAAAGGAATGACGAAATCCATTTTTGAATCACCCTGTATACTTTATTACTTTTATTTGTTTTTGTATAATTTACTTTAGGTTCTAACGACGAATAATATACAGATAGTATGTTTTTATATTCGAATCTAATTTTTCTAGATCCACTAATGCCATTTTTATACCAATGCATAATGATAACACGACTCAGGGGTACCAGAATTTTACTCTTCATGTTATTTGTCGCTGGTTTAACTATGGTTCTAATACAATCATATACCTTTTTGGAAGTATTTGAAGCCAACTTCTGGCTTCAGTATGCATCGGTTTTTTTTCTTTCATTATATGTAAGTTGCCATTATGTTACATTTAGAACGAATATCAAAAAGAAGAAATATGATAATTCTGCAGTAAAAAGTTTTTCCAATAATCTTTTGGCTTTAAAGCCTCCGAAATTAATCGAGATCATTCGGTATTGCCTACTCTGCAAATATATCATTTCCAATTACTGTCAGTCAGATAAATATCTAATTATTTTGGAGTTTCAGATGGTAATAAACTCGTATACAACGATTGCATTGTATGATATTTGGATGCCAAGATTGAGAATAGCTAGAAGATGCGTTTTTGCTGATTTGCAATTAATGGGCTCAGATTTTAAATCGCAGATTACATACGACGCTAACACTAAATCTTTCTCATTTGTTGTATATTATAGTCTCATAATTTGTTTTCTGATCACTTTTCTAATATCTTTCAATGTAAATCGAAGAAATATATTCGTCATCTCACTTGTGATAGATGAACATTTATCCCCAACTGTAAGTAATTAACTATGACAATCATTGAAAGCTAGGTTCATACAGCACATCATTTTGTAGCTTTCCGAGATATCTCATTGGATAATTTGCGGAATTTCATGCGTTTCTTTTGGAATTCTGAGCCTTCCAGCATATTACATATTATATGGCCTTTTCTACTTACAATTTCATTTCGACATCCTATTGAAGTATCTACAAGAAATAAATGAATATCTCAAATTTGATCATCAAACCAATACTGCTGCTGAGTCATATCAGAAAAATGTGAAAAAGAGTCTTGGATTCATTATCAAACGCCACCAAGAAATATTGATGTATAGTACAGGTTACTCATAGATACACATATTCGTTATGTTAAATATGCAAATTTTAGATTTGTGCAACAACTTTCTGCATATTATGTACCGCATTCTCTTTTTTATATGAGTGCCATGTGTATTTTAATGTGTGCGATATTTTCAGCTTTTGTGGTAAGTATATCTGATGTAAAATCACATTTCATGATATTTTCATTTACCTCATGAAACTTTTATTTGTTAATCATTCTCCGGCTATAAACGGTAAACTGGAATAAAATATTGGAAATCAATCAGAAGATTTAAGATCCAGCCAGAACTTCATATGTTATTACGAGAATTAAAATGTATCACTTTTTTCTACAGGGTAATTCAAAATTGACGTCATTCCATTGGGGATGTTATCTGGGGGTGTTTAGGGAGTACTGACAAAATATATGGAAACAACCTGGATACAGACAAACTTACAGCGAGTATTACACATATGATGAAGGACTTTTTAAAAGAAGTTAAACTAAGCAAAACGACAAAGAACAATATCAAACTATACACTGAAGAACTTATGGAGAGGCGAAAAAAACCATTTACGGAGGGAAAAAAGTAACAGCCGAATATAAAGAATTTAATAAAATTATTGAATAGAACATTCGGAAACATAAAATAAAAAAGCAAGAAGATCGAATAAATAGCACTACGGAAAACAACAAAAATATGAAATTCTTAAAGCCACACATAAGTAAACGACAAATAATTACATTACTCAACGAAGAAGTACAATAAATCACGAATAGAACAATACAATAGAGTTGTTTTACACTGAACTATATCAAACGAAAGGCCAACAATTCATACAAAACTTGAAAGGACTGCCGAAGAAAACTATAATTAATGCAGGCTCAGAAGAAATTCCCAGGATCACGACAGAAGAAATAATGAAAGGATATGAAAAGAGATAAAGCACCAGGCGAAGACGACATAACAACCGATATGATATTGCACGGACCTTATACCTTGGTTCACCTCTTGGGCCGTACTATTTGATGGATGCCTCCACTTAGGAAAAATTGCAACTGGGTGGCAAAAGTTGAAAGTTGTGCTTTTATTTATAAAAGGAAATAATTGGGATTAAAATATCTACCGTCCTATTAGTCTCCTATCCCACCTTTAAAAATTGCTAATGAAATCATTACAACACGTTTAACAACAAAATTACGCCTATCAACCATAAGAGCAGGCGGGATTCAGAAAAGTATATTACACTTCGAACCACTTATTTAGGATCAAAATTTTAATAGAAAAGCACATTGATACCAATTCCCATTGTGTCCCGCGTACGTTGACTACGAAAAGGCATTTGACTTGATAGAACATAAATGTCATCAGAGCTTTAAATAAGTATAATTGATAGCAGCTATGTACAAATAATCACCGACAGCATGACAGAGGTCAGTGCCGTTCATCATATAGCATCTAAATAACCAGGAAAAAACGAATAAGGGATATGTTGTCCCCCAACCATTTTACACTTGGAAGATATATTCAAGCGAATGGATTGGTGAACAAAAGGAATTAAAATAAATAAAAAATATCTATCAAATCTACGATATGCCGACTGTGTAGTAATAATTGCAACAAGCCTCGAAAAGCTGCTGCATGCTAGAAGAACTAAACAATGAGTCGAATAAGGCCGGTCTGAAAATGAACTTTGAAAAAACTAAGACAATGTGTGGTGAAATAGGCAACATAAGAATAAACAATATAGAAATATAAAATGGGAAAGAATACCTGTACTTGGGACAAAAGATTATTTTGGGAATAGAAAGTCAAACAGAAGAAGCTAAAACAAAAGCAAACTCAGGATGGGCCACTTTTGGTAAAATGAGTTATGTTTTAAATAACAAAGGAATACCTACTTACCTGAAGACTAAAGTTTTTAACTCTTGTGTATTGCCGGTGATTACATGTGGCGTACAGACTTGGATGATGGCCAAGAAAAATATGAACATTTTAAAAACGACGCAAAGAGCCATGGAGAAGACAATGCTGGGAATCTCTCTAAAAGACAGAAAGAGAAATGAATGGATAAGCCAGAAGACGAACGTGGTCGACGAAGTAAAAAAAGCAACGACGTTAAAATGTACATTTTTTGGACATCTGGCAAGAGGCGATAAACATAAATAATGGAAGGCATGAATCTTCTGTGGTTATCTCAAACTTTTCTTCTAAAAAATTTCTCATTGCCTGGCATGACCATAGAGACGACCTAGAGGACGACCTTGCATGAGATGGGTAGACGACCTTAAATTAACAGCAGGTCTGAACTGGATGCAAACTGCGACCAATTAGAAAAACGGAAATACGAATCAGAAGAGGCATATGTTCAAAAATTGATATAAAACGCTAAAGGAGATGAAAAATAAATAAGCAAACCATTTATTAATATATATATTGATAAGCAAATAATTTACATACATTAATAATGCTGTAATTCTCTCATTCTAACGTGATAATTGTTTTTAGCCACAGTTTTCCCCTCTATTTTCTCTTCTTTATGTTAATTTGTTTGTATATTGATGAAGTATATGGCATATGTTCTGACGCTGTGCGTTGTGTGGGACGCCAGATTAGGTGCTAGTTTACCCGTTAAAACGCTTTGTTCTTGGCCAAGGTAGCATCCAGCCATTCACTGCTGCCATTTATGACCTTTTGTGCCCACTTCTATTCTACTACTACTTGGTTACTAAATTTTGAAGAGGAGAATGTATGCCTTTTTATTTTATAAAGTTTTTATTATCAGTCAATGATTAGTTAAATGCCACATTTTCTAACCGATATTTTTGTCGCTCCAAACATATAAATATCATCTGAGTCTCATTAGTACTTAGAATTACAGCCGTTTAAAGGAGTTAACATTTTTGGAGCAGTATTCTTTTAAAGACACAAAATGTATTATAACTAGTAAAATATACATTCTAAAGGTTCTAAATGCCTAGTGATTTGTATCTCTGTTTTCAATATTTTCAATATTTTAGCCGATGTACACATGGCTTCAATCAGTATCTGCTGCGATGACTTTTTTTGCGACCGGCTTTTACTTATGCTATCAAGGACAAATGATCGAGAACACCGTAAGTAGAACAATATACAATAATTTTTAATAATAAATATCTTCCTGAATGCATTATGACATAGTTGTTAGGAAAAATACCAAGTCGGTCTCCAACCTGTTCTGCTTGTAAATAGTTCACAAAAGATTTTTAGCAAATAATTTTAACTTACATTTTACTTAAATAATTCGAATTTTTGTTACACTGTAACTGCATCATTCAGTAGGTATTTATAACCTGATGCAATTTTGTAGAATGAGAAATTTGTGTCAGAATTGGAAAATCTGGAATGGTTTGCATGGAATAAAGATAATGTAAAGATTTATTTGATTCTGCACCATACGGCAAGGCTTAAACTGAAAATAAACGTAATATCGGTTATTACATTAAACTTTCAGTTATTTAAACAAGTAAGACTTTTTATTAGTGGAAATATGAAAAAATAATTTTAAGGCAGCTCGTTATATGAGGCGTTATAAAATATTATTATACAAAAAAAATTACTATCGATTCGTCTCGTACGTTCTTTCCTTTAGAAAGTAAGCGATGCTAAATGAAGTTATTCAATATCCATAATCTCTGATTTGTTACCAATAACCAAGTCGATAATTTGATGGCTCGATGACAGCAAACTTTCATGCTCAATTTTATACAGGGTGATTCAAAATTGGCGTAATTCCTCTGGGGGTGTTTAGGGAGTACAGGAAATTTTGCAAAAATCAATTCGTATCAAAAACTGAGATATTTGAAAAAAATAGACAAGAAAGCCGGCATAAATGTTATTCAAAGTAAAATGCCTCATTAAAATTACATAAATACCTGCTGCTTCTTAAATATCAAAAGCTCAAGTAACTATAGAAAATAAACGGAAAAACCCCATAAATACAAAAAATTACAATGAAATAGGATAGGGTGACCGGTGTAGTAAACGAATGTCAATCATACCTCCTATTGAAGGTTATGGTTCAATGATCTATTTACAATTAAACCCACGATAAGTGAAGAAAAATAAAGTCATGAACCTACAAATGGGAAAAACATTTTGGTGCTTGTGGTGAAAAATTTTTTTTATATAAATCTGTGGGTTTGAAAAGAAACGGTTTGAAAAATGGACAACTCACAAGAGGTGTTCGAAGTTCTGCCCGTTTAACCCCAAACATGTTTGTGTCCGTGTTATTGTGCACTCTTCGCAGCATTACTTGGGTCACAGTTTAGAGCAGCTTCTCGTATGCCGTTAATTAGCTCGTGCTCAATTTATACCGGTGTTTGGTAGACATATATTGTTTGCGTTCTTGTTTACTGTGTATCTTACATACATGGCAGGGTTGTAGCCCTTCCTCGGTAATTATCCGGTGCAAAGTTGACTGTAAAAGTTTCAGTTGATGTGCAATTCTCCGAGTACTACTGGAAGGCTCTGCCACTTTTATCTCCAATACCTGTTCCTCTATGTCTGGAACCCGAACACCTCTTGCTCATGCACTATCTGCCTCAATTCCTCCAGCCAATCGTTCAGTGTCTCTAGCCCTTTGTTGGCGTAATTTCTTGCAGCTTCTGTTATGTTACTGCTATGTATGTCACCCCCATTCATACATTTTGAGAAAGAAAATTCAAACTAAGTAAAAATTTGACAAATGCTTGTAATTCTTGACAAAACTTATCTACCTGTAAATATCTGTTAATGCCAAAAAACATCGTAGCCCTTTGAATTTCCATAAAAAGATTTAAAAAAAAATTTACATAAAAAGTTTCATAATTTGAAGTAAAGATGGTAATTTTTCTTTTCGAATGCTAAAGTATTTCAATAAGCTACCAATCAAGCAAGGGACTATTTCAAAATAATACGTAATAATAAAGTTGAAATTCAATTTTCAACTGTTAATATCTTTATCTAAAAATTTTTTTCAATATTTTTCTCGTACTCTCAAAATGAGCCCCTACAAACCCTTTAAAAGAAATTACGCCAATTATTAATCACCCTGTATTAAAATATACTTAACCGCATAGTTATCTAGCTCTAGATCGGAGGTACGTCTCAGAATACAGCGAGTAATTTTTTTGCCTCGTTCTAAAAATGTCTTGACGAGTCCAAATATAACCACGCGTGAAATATAAAAGATATTGCTTAGTTGTAGACAAAAGGAAAATGAAGGCAAGCAGGAGCTGAGCTGGCTAACTGAGCAGGAGCTAAGCTGGTTTTTGCCAGTTATACAAACTTTCGTTAAATCGAAACATTATCGAAACAAATCGACCGAAACATTATTTGTAGTTTTGCTTCACATTGTGTTGATTATTTGCTTCAATTAGATAGTAGAATAATAATTACAGATTCTGATTTATGATTTGATTAATATGATTATTAACATCATACCGTTATTTTATTTAATACATTAAATACATATCGTATATTTTCCTGAACGTACTTTAATTCATTCCAATGTATTCCTGGGTTTCAGTCAATTTTATTGTTTATTATTTAAAATGTTACAAATACGTTTCGGTGTCTTTATTCCACCATCATCAGTTTGTGTATATAGTTGCCTTCTATATGCCATATAATGCGCTTCAATGACCCTCATTCTAAGCTGTGTTTGAAAACACAAATTACTTTTCAGTCTTTTCAAAAAATATAATTGATTCGAAGTCAAATCAATTAATTAAGTTTTTCGTATTTAATTCGGCAAAATCAATCATCATGAAAACTCCGAAAAAAATTATTCTACGTTCTTTTCAAAATAATTATCTGCTGTTCAGAGCGAAATTGCCTATGTATTTTGGTTTCTCCATAGTAGTAACATGATTTTAATACTTCAACAATTTATTAGTATTTAGATCGGCCAATAGTTTAGACACAGAATGACTTAAGTCCTTTTGAGACTTTTCCAACTCGGTATTTTAAATCCTTCAGGGTTTGACCGTCGAACCTATTGGTAATTCCTAAAACTTTCAGCATTTACTGACACCAGGGCAAAAAGAGGAAATGCTTAAATATGCATATCAAATTTTATTAAATCAAATTATTAATAGCTAAACTACTTTAACTTTAAAGAAATATTGAGTAGTATCCGCACGGTATGGTTAAATCTTCTAATGTTCAACTTGGTTATATGTTAAATAGAATAGAATTGATACAGAAATGCACCTAGAGTATTTAACTTTTTACCTGGCATATATCTAATATTTATTTATAAATATAATTCTGCATCGATATATTATATTAAAACATAATTTCAGATGGTGAAGTTTGCATACTCAGTAACAAATATTCTCAGATCCACAAGACACTAGAAGAGACTTATAAGATGGAACCCTAGGACACAATTTGCGATGTGGAAAACGATTTCATATTTATAAACTAGAAAAATGGAAATATTTTGGCTTGATATACTATTTCTTATTTGCCCCTGTTTGTGTAAGCAACAAAAGTTTAGATACATAACATCTTGTAGAACGTGTTAAGCGGTAGCCTGGCTTTCATGTCTGTTTTCGAATCTCTTGACTTTTTGAGGGTATTCGAAAAAATATTAAAGTGTAACGAAACTGAAAGATTGAGTCAATCAATTGTTACGTGAAGCCGTGATGAGTAATTTTTATCCTGTACATTGGGGAAGTTGTATCTTAAGAAACTGATTTTCTAATGAGTGTTATTGATTTGCTGTTATCTTAGGAACTGATTGACATGTCGCCTTTCACATTTATTGCATTTTTTATGTAAATATGTAGCCAATTTCTTCTTCACAGTTGAATAACATTGCACTATACTTTCACGAATTTCCAGATTATGAATTACATCAGCCTATAATCCAGATATTCGGACTTTAAACCAACATCTTGTCACACAACATCCACATTCGCATTATCTAGGGCAGTGAATTTTTCCTGGAATAAAATACTTGATTCTCGTGATTGCTGAATTTTTTGGTGTGGATGATATATGGTTTCATTGTGAACACTCGTTACCATAAGAAAGGATTTAGTAGTTTATTTGCAAAAGTACACTAATCCCCATGTAAACAAACTCATTAAATAATCCTTACCTAAATCGGGGATTTCAAAAGTTTGGTAGTAAATGATTTAACTGATGTAACTTTAATAACCGAAAAGTTTCTGTTGGTTACTTTTTAGAATGTCTGTTTCTAGTAATAATTAATGAAAATGTTCAAGTTGTTTTATAGCCTTGAGCTTACATTGGTTTAAATAAAGCAGGCTATAAAATACAACTACATAGTGTAAAGTAGAGCCATAGTTATGTTCGAATCAATTGCTCTCAAGACTACTAGTTGATCCAACTGAATTATGGTTTTAAATAAGTCGTTTTCAAGAAGAATTTAAAAAATACTTGATGGAAGAAATGCTCGCAAAGGAGCCATTTTGTAGATTCAACACGACTACTGCTGAGGGTGGTATGATTTAAACACTGCCTTTTAAATTTAATTTTAAGATGTTAGTGTTTAATATTGCCAGTCGTCCATATTAAACTTTTTTCGCACTTGTTAAGACTTGCTGCATGTTGGTGCACAAATATAATGTTTGGAATTGTTTGTAATACTGTACGTTGTAATAATTACGAACTATTATGCATATTAAATCTGAGCTATTAATTCTTCTTTTTAATTCTAATAATCTAGTAGGAAATTCAAAATTAAAAATCAAGCACGATTTTGAAAATTTTATGATATGCTAATGTTGTTTGTTTACTAGTTTCTTCTCGTAAAAAAAATGTTAATCGCAAAAACTTATTACTTAATTTTCATTTGCTTTCATTTATCGGTGGATCTGATCAGTTGCAGTAATTTTAATGCAAAAAATTTTAATGTACTACTTTTTACTACACTATTTTATTGCTAATCTGTTTATTTAAAATTGAATTTTTCTATTGCTGAGAGTTGGATACTGAATAACAGTAGTAGTAAACATCTTTATTTCTAAAAAAGGCTATCGACCTATCGGTCCTTCTGCCCTTGTTTAATACATGTAGTCTTAATCTAAACAAAAAACAAAGATGAAAATTCTCTTATTCTAGGTTAATAACCTTATTAAATAAACTTTCCAATTCTAATGACACAAAAAAATTATTTTATTGTCCAGTAGTCAGTTGCGTTTGTAAGTGTTCGAGTAGCGTTGATGTAGGGAAACGGAAGCGGGATTGTCTGGTTGGTCTTGTGAGACAAAGGGGATTCAGTATGGTCCAGTTGTAGGGGTTGTTTGTCCATTTTGTCTGTAGATGTATGAGTCTTTCCGAGATCTTTGTCATGTTTGTGCGTTCGTATAGTAGTTGGGTGGGGGGTTGTGTAGTGGGTTTTGGGGGTGTCTTATTCGTGTTATTAGTCTTAGTGCAATTTGTTCTGTTGTTTGTGTATAACGTTTTGTCCTTTCTGTTCCGTTGGTCATGAGTATATGTCCAAAGTCTAGCAAGGGTCTACAAATAGCTTTATATATTTTGTGCTAATTCCTTTGTCTTTGTAGGTTAGTGATCGGAAGTATTTTGTTCTCTTTATTGTTTCTGCCCTGATGTTTCGTATGTGTTTAGTGAATTTAAGTTTGTGGTCAATTGTGATTCCAAGGTATTTTACGTCGTTTTTTGGTTGTGTCGTTTGGCCGTCTGCAGTTATTGTAGGGGGGGTCAGCGTTGAGCCTGTGGTTTGTGAGCAGAAGTTGGTTTTTTGACGCGTTTGGTGTTAGTCTCCATTTATAAAACAATGTCATTGTGTTGTTTGTTAGTGTTTGGAGTCTTTGAGCTGCTCTCTCAGTAGTTTTGTCATGTACAATAAGTGCCGTGTCGTCTGCGTATTGTAATATGTATGCCGATCTGTCGATTTGATTTTTGTCTGGTAAGTTGTAATTGTATATGTCATGGCAGTATATATTGTAGAGAAACGGTGAGAGCGGGGATCCTTGAGGGAGCCCTTGTTCAGGGGAAAAAGAAAATGACAGTGTTTTGTCAATTCGTACTTGTAGTTGTCTGTTTTCTAGTAAGTTCTTTATGGTGTGTAGTAGATATGTTGGTGTGTGTAGTTTGTATAGTTTGTATAGTAAGCCTCTATGCCAGACACTGTCAAAAGCCTTGTTAATGTTTTTGTATATATTTAATTATGATAGCCGGGTTAATGCTAACCAACATTATCGCTCTAATTTCAAATAGAGATAATATATTTACTCTCTCACTTTTGTTAGATGATTATCTTCCGCCGAGTAGCGAAGTGTGAGTAATTAATAACATATACAGTTGTAAATTTATATATTGCATATGGAAAAATATACACATAATATTTATTGATGCTGAAACGATAAAATTTGTAGCTCGGCGAAATATCTCATTGGATGATATGCGCGGTTTTATTAGCATCTCATACAGTTCTAAGTCTAGCAGCATACTACATCTTATATGGATTATCATATATGAAATTTCAGTTTGATGTTTTATTAAAGTTTCTGAAACTTGTAAAGGAATATCTGAAAATGCACCAGCAGATAAAGACGACTTCCGAATCACACCAGGAAACTGTGAAGAAAAGTCTTGTGTTATTATCAAGCGTCACCAAGAAATTTTGATGTATGATATGCTTTAATTATACTCACTAATTATATAAAAAAACTATGATTTTAGATTTATAAGTGAAGTGTCTGCAAACGATATTTGTCATTCACTTTTTGCTCTGGCCACCATGCTTATTTTAATGTACGCTATACTTAGGGCCTTTGTGGTAAGTTTGATCTTTATTTCCTGCTTAGTTTTAATTTCTACATATAATTAACAATAAAAAAAGAAATTGATATCGACGAAATTCTAGGGTAATATATTACGAATCGCAACTTATAAAAATCCGGCATACGCTCTTCAGAAATAATCAATTCCTCAGATGGGCTTGATCGAATGAGGATCATACGATGCAATAATTTGTATCTTTAATTTTTTCTTTGAATTCTAATGCTTTTTTTCATAATATATTTATAAAAAAAAGCATAGTAATTTTATTCCTCTTTTAGACCTAAAACGGAAATGGAATTTGGCCAACGCTTATAATCGTAATACAAAAATAAGTCATTTTGAGTTAGTATCACTAAGACAGATACCCCAACGTTTCTGAAACTATTCGATGCTTAATGAACGAAAGAATAGTGAACATTTTCTAAAACTACAAATTTTAAAAATAAAGTATTTTCTCGTGTCATTATCATTACCTTAAAATATCTGTAAAGTTTCAGTCGATCTATACATGGATTGAATCAGGAACAGCTTTTGTAATATTCTTTGTGTTTGGGTATTACTTATGCTGGCTTGGACAAACTATTGAAGACGTCGTAAGTAAGAGAATAAAGTGCAACTAGAAAACATAACGCATTTGGAAGAAAAATGGAAAAGTATATATTTTGAAAAAATAAATAAAATGCAATTTAACAATTTTAGAATGAAAAATTTGTTTCCGAATTGGAAGATCTTGAATGGTATGCTTGGAGTAAAGACAATATCAAAATTTACTTAATTCTTCATGTTATGGCTAGACTCCCAATCAAATTACACATCGTATCATTTGTTTCATTAAACTATGAATTATTTAAACAAGTAAGTGAAACTTTCTTTCAGGACAATTACTTAATTTTTCATTTGCAAACGTTTTTAGCAACTTAGCCTGTATTTTATTTACAACTTTTCCTACTTCTATACTAAGAGTATTTCGGAAGTATTTCATAATTTTAAGAAGGTAGACACATCTTGATGAGGTATGGTATCAACATCAAGTAACAAACATCAAGCTTTAAACACAGGTGCCTTAATAGCAAAAATTCATTATTACAATTTGCTTAAGATCCTTCGTTTATATTTAAATCTACGTTACTTCCACCATCTTTTACATACGTAAAGTAATGAAAAAACATTATTTTTAATTACTTTTTTACTTACGTTTACTTAAGTTTGGTTAGTTAACTTTCGTATTTTCAATGCACTGCTTTTATATTTCTTGTATTCTATTTTTCTGCATATTCTTTACCAACAAGTATTTCTCAATTTTTTGTCCAGATATTGTCACTGAATTAATACGGAAATATCGACATACCCAAAACCAAAATTAAGTAACCAAATTCAGCTTCACCGAATAAATTACGTGAGCATTATTGCAACGGAATTAGATTTCAAAAAAGGAAATTAGTAAAAAAATCATTCAGTTTAAAAATATACAGTTTCGACTTTTTTATAGTATCTACTGTTTTATTTATTTATGTTTCACCAATTAGATATTGGTTATTTGATTTAGCCATACTTTAGATATGCTTATTTTTAAAACACTTCTATTATATAAGTTGTTATAATATTTTAGATAGTAAAGCTTGCATACTCAATGATAAATATTCTCCGATCCACAAAAGTATCAGGCGCCTTTAGAAAAATCAGCGGAGATTAAACACTGGAACCCATTTAGCTATTGTCTATTAGTTTGTATTCTACGACTATTTAAATAATATATATATTTATTGGGTGTTTAAAACATTTTTTATTTGTCGTTACCTGGTTGTGGAAGGAACATTTAAATTGTATATTTATAGCAATTTTATCAGTAAAAAATGTATATTAGCCAGGGCTGGCAGAAATTGAGTGTTACATAAAATAAAATTGTTATGTAACATATTGAAAATACATAACATAATTCTCTAAATGGGAGAAGTGCATGGATACCCTGGGAATAAAACTTCGGTAACAAATGCAAAAAGTGTTCAAATATTTCAACGCCACAGTAGCATCTGGAAATCGACTTTTCAATCAATTTTAGCTTAATGGGCAAACCATAAAACCTTCAAATCTGTTTAGTTTTATTAATTAAGCTTAGAACAGGCCAAGACAATGTATGATATTAAATTTGCTAATTCGCTTTCGAATTGTACACTCTGTATGGTGTAGCAATCTTAATGTCGATTTAAATAAGCTCAGTAAGTACTAATTGATAAAATTTGTTAAGCAAACAGTTGCTTCACAAATCTATGTTTTATAGTTAAACGATCGACGGAAATATTTATGTATTAAAATAGCTAATGGTTTTCATATCACTTTGTGAACTTAGTTTTTCCGGTTTATCTATTACAAGTCGTAAGATCAACAGTTACAGATAATATTGAAGTGTTAATTAAAAAAGAGTTATAGCTGCTAGAAATTTTTGATCTAATTATGAAGACAAAACAAAGAAACAATAAAAGTTGTTTTATAACTATAATAAAAAATGTAATAAAAACATAAAAGTAATGTAAAATATAACCACAACCAACTTGACAAAAATCACATAGACAAATCCTCCTACATTTTACAGTACGCTGATGACACGACACTGATTGTACACGACAAAACAACAGCTAAAGCTGTTGGAAAACTTCAAACGCTGACAGAAGAAACAATAACATGGTTCTACAAGTGAAGACTAATACCAAGCGCAACAAAAAAACAGCTACTCTTACCAAACCACAAAATTAAAGACAACTCGCCGACAACACTAGCAGACGGGAATAGAACTACTCCCAGATCAGAAATAAACTACCTAGGGAACACTTGACCAAGCACTAAGATTTGCTAGACACGCACAAAACGTTAGAACGAAAGTAATCCAAAGGACGAAACACTTTAGATCGCTAACTTACACAGACAGAGCAATCAGCACAAAAACCGCAACACAAATATACAAATCAATATGTAGACCCCTGCTTGATACGGACATATCATCAGAACAAACGCAACGGAAAAGTCCAAACGGCACATACAAACCACTGAACAAATCGCACTAAGACTTATCACGAAAATAAGACATCCCCAAAACCCACTGCACAACCCTTCCAACCAACTACTGTACGAACGCACAAACATGACAAAGATTTCGGAAAGACTGATACATTTACAGACAAAATGGACAAACAATCCCCACAACTGGACCATACTGAATCCCCTTTGCCTTACAAGACCAACCAGACAATCCCGCTTCCGTTTCCCTACAGAAACACTACTTGAACACTTACAAGCGAAACTGAACCAACCTGCTGGGCTTGATTAACATTAAGATTTAATTGTCAATATTTTTTTTTTTTTTTTAGATTAAGTTGGACTGTTTAAAATAGTTTTGATGTTAGCTAGCATAAGATAATAGATTGTATTATACAAGGGCAGAAAGACCGTGAGTCGATAGCCTTTTCTAGAAAATAAAGATTGTATATATATATATAAAAAATGGTTTAATTAACTCATTTTTTTAACCGAAATACTGAACTATAAAATAGGAAGAAATCGCCTGTTAAATTAATTATGCAGAACATCTGCTTTTACATATTGCGTTAGTTAAGAATTTCAATTCTGCCTGAACCAGTTTCAAAAAGTTTCCCGGAAATGTGTAAATGTGGTATTTATTTAAATTTAACTTTCAATTTTTCCTTTAAAATGGAGGTAAAGAACTTGCATATTTACTGTTAAAAGCAATTCTTCTGGAAATTTTAAATTAACCCACATTACCTTTCTGTCTTCATTAACTTCCCTACAGACTAAATGGCCCTGAAACATTACGAGATGTTTCAATAATATTTAGTAGTTTGCTTGTTTTCCTTAAAATTAAATAACTACCGTTTTTCGAAGTGGAACATTGTCTGGCCTTCCTTAGATATTCGAGAATAATCAAGCAAATATCTATATTAGGGACAACATAATATGTATTGTCACGAATATAAAACCCACCTCCAAAAGCTTTTTCTCGATTTTAGTTTTTAAGTTTAAACTAATCAATTTAAACAAATTAATAAAAGAACTTACCTTCAAACTGGAGCTTCACCTTTATAATGGGTCTTTCTGAATATTTTTCAGTTGTTTCTAAGATTTAATTTTTCAAATTCAATAAATGGAAAACAGAAAAAATATTATTTGAAAAATTTTTACAACTTGAGGAGAATAATTGTGTATAAGTTATAGTGATCAGATCTTCAATAAACGGTCAACGGGAAAGTATTTCTTAAGTAAATTTGTTGCCAATAGATGATTTTTAAATTAAGTAAAGCTTAGACACACAATTAATAAAAAAGTAATTTTATAAAAGGTTTTTAATTTCACAGTTGAGTGAAAGATGACACTGCCGTTTCCAATGAATTAAACTTGAATCATGATTGAAGCGAAAAGTAAAAAGAATTTTTTGATAACCCAGTAATCTGACATCAAATTCAGGAGCCCCATTGCCGCATTATTGAAATCTGATATACCTCCATCATATTGATAGAATAGATGTCCCTAGAGGTTCCGCCCTTTTGTCGTCTGGCTGTTTTATCCAAGAAACAAACAAACCAAGCACCGAGTTTTCAAGGACGTATCATTGCGTCGATTCATCCTGATTAGCTCGTGGATACTGTGTTCCTTTTAGTTATTGATGTTATTTATTAGCTCTTGTATTAGATACAACGTAACGGATTATGCAACAGAAGGGTAAGCGGTAAAATCAAACATCATTTGTGCAACGCCTATTTACTACTAGTTACATTAAAGGCGGCTATGTTATAATTATAAAGTAAGAACTGCGTATTGGAATATCACTTCAATGCTATAATAAATGCTAATTGAATAAATTTCTAATACAAGTTCAAATGCCTTGGAGATTCAATATAAAAAGTTCACAAAAACTGTGTAGACATGTTTCAGCTTGAAGAGCAGTAAATATTAATTGAAAATAAAATTTGCTAATTAATAATTTACGTTATGATGTCGTCTTGAATTTCAAAGGCATCGTAGCTGCGCACGATAATAATATTAAAATGGTAAATATTACAGGAATAAATTAATTTGGGACAACTTTTATTAGTGAAATATTCGATCAAAATTCCTGTATGCGCTTACCTAAATTTAGATGTATGATTTAATTATCACAGCAATAGACAACCCAATTCCTAAATTTATCACTAATAATTTTATCCCGTCGGAGAGTTTGCTGTCAGATTTACTATATGCCTTTGCATACATTCTTAATCTCTATTTGTACGATGTGACCTTATCTATAGAGCAGTTATACATTTGTTATTAACATCTACAAAACAAATTAAGTATGTCACAAACACAAATTATCTCCTTCAAACTTAAATGAAGACAAATATGACTTGCTCTCATTTTGACCGTTTGCCAAATGATTTTATTGCGTTTATGTCACTTTCACTTGCACTATGAAACATTTAGTTAAACTGATGATACCTAATCAATACAGAAAATAATCTGACAACAAACAAATTAGTATGGTAAAGGGAATAATTACATTGGTGGACATATTATGTGTATCTTAGGAAAGGGTTTGGTGATGAGATACAAGTGCTTATACTACATGAGGGAGTACTTATAACCAATGTATCGAAGCAACATATAAATTCTGCCCTGAACCGAAAAACCAATTATCTTTAATTTCATTATATACGATTTATTTGCTTCACTTAAATGTTCTGGTCAGTATCTTTGCAAATAATAATTCAAAGAATACATTTTATTTTTTCGATTGCAGTTTGATTATTCTAGATTTATTTTTATTTATCGTTTATATTCAGTATAAAAACCTACGATAAATACAAGCCATGTATTTGAAAGCGATTTAAATGTTTTTCCACTAAACTGAACCGATTTCCAGTTGTCTAATTACTTACGTTGTGAACAAATTTTCCTTTTTAATTTTCACTGAATGATTATGTTTGCTTTTAACACTGCGATAGGCAATTAAAAACAACAGCAATCACTTGATGAAATTTATTATAATCGTGCAGATAAGCAGAAGTAATTTTACTTCTGCGACAGATTAATTACCAAGAATTTCCTATAGCGCTTTGACTCAGACGGATGTTCCGCCTGTATGTTTCCATTAATGGTAAATGAAGCGCTTTATTGCTGTAATTAATTATCCGTATTATATTCCTGTTTCATACTGATATAATATCGTAACTAAAGACCATTATACAGAGTAATTCAGTCTGAATCGCAAACACTTGAACAGTTCGTCAAACTTTCGGAAGTAAATGTGTAATTTAATCGTGTGGTCATCAGCATTTGGCTTTATAATAATTTTAAATAAAGTTTTAAACACCGTCATAATAAAGGACCGTCATGAATATATGAGTTGATTTTTCAGATATGGAGTACAATTTTAATGTATTATTACCAACAATTCCAATATATTCCTGGGTTTTTCAGTCAATTTTACTGTCTCTAATTATGGTGTTATGTGATGAGCCCTGCGTTTCGTCCCGGGTCTACCTATTGGACTCGTCAGTAAGGCTTTAGGTAGACCCTGCCTTATACGCCAGACATCGGTTCTACGTGTTCGGACGTAAATGAACCGAGCCGGTATAGATCTTCTGCGGTGAGATATTGGCAACCCGTGTTGCCGATTAGCATTAGATTGAAAACCACTCGTTCCATTCTGCTTTTTTTCTCCCAAGCATCTATATCTTTTTCGTATATTTCTTTTTCCTGACTGTACTTTAATTCATTCCAATATATTCCTGGGTCCCAATGCCAATATCTCACCGCAGAAGATCTATACCGGCTCGGTTCATTTACGTCCGAACACGTAGAACCGATGTCTGGCGTATAAGGCAGGAGGGTCTACCTAAAGCCTTACTGACGAGTCCAATAGGTAGACCCGGGACGAAACGCAGGGCTCATCACATAACACCATAATTAGAGACAGTAAAATTGACTGAAAAACCCAGGAATATATTGGAATGAATTAAAAGTACAGTCAGGAAAAAGAAATATACGAAAAAGATTACCAACAATATTCACTCTTCCTTCAAAAAGGGGTCAAAACTACGCAAAAATAAGCTATGTTGTTTTAAACTTAAAATGTACAAGAGTGTACACGAACTATTTTCGTGTTCGTTTATTCTCTTTTTATGCGCCTCAAATGATTTGAAGTCTTCTAGATTTCGTTTATTATTCTCGGTTTTGGTTTCAAAATATTATAACGCTTTAATGTTGCCTTTATATTATTTAAAATATATTTCTATGTTGTGTCAGTTTCAAGGTATTTATACCTTTGCTTGAAGGAAAAATGATCAAGCTTTAAAGCGAATATTGGTAAATTCACTAGTAAAATTAATTCTTTTAATGAAAGGGTTTCATATAATTAGGAATTTATTTCATTAGGAAGCATTCATTTCCGAATTTATGTACTGAAGGGTCGGCTATCAGTTTGTGGAACCTTCATATCTCTGTCGTCGAATTTGGTTTGGCATGAATGGTTTTTTATCAGTATCTTTGGAAGGATTTCCTTCTTGGTAAGACCAAGTATGCAAAATTCTCAAAATTTCACCCACTCTTTGAATTCACTTGTAATTGATATATGCATGTACAAATGTAAAATCGCTAGTCATTTTCGTTTATAGTTTTTATTTGAATTTTTTAAAACAAAACGTATTCGAACACAATTTCTACTATGCAGTATCAAGTTTACAAACCTCTGAAAGGGACACCTACTTTTGCATTTGCTTGAAGTTTTCAAGATTTGTGTACCAAAGTCCGAGAATTTGTGTACCGAAGTCCGAATTAGTCCGAGAAACTTGAAATCGTTGACGGCCTTTGGTTTAGTGGTGGGAAATTCTTCATAAATGAGCGATTTAGAAAACATATTCACCTATGCAGCACTAAGTTTAAAACATCTGAAAATTCAATTCAATTCTTCAATTTACAATCCGTTTTTAAGATGTCTACACCAAAAGGTGCTCAATATTAATATTAGTTTAGTAGTAGTAGTAGTAGTAAACATCTTTATTTCTAAAAAGGCTATCGACCTATCGGTCTTTCTGCCCTTGTTAATACATGCAGTCTTAATCTAGATAAAAAACCAATATGAAAATTCTCCTATTCTAGGTTAACAATAGTAGTAGTAAACATCTTTACTTCTAAAAAAAGGCTATCGACCTATCGGTATTTCTGCCCTTGTTTAATACATGCAGTCCCAATCTAAATAAAAAAACAAATATGAAAATTCTCCCATTCTAGGTTAACAATGTTATTAAATAAATAAGATTTCAGTGGCAAGAAGAAATTATCTTATTGTCCACTAGTCCGTTGCGTTTGTAAGTGTTCGAGTAGCGTTAATGTAGGGAAACGGAAGCGGATTGTCTGGTTGGTCTTGCAAGACAAAGGGGAACTCAGTATGGTCCAGTTGTAGGGGTTGTTTGTCCATTTTGTCTGTAGCTGTATGAGTCTTTCCGAGATCCTTTGTCATGTTTGTGCGTTCGTATAGTAGTTGGGTGGGGGGGTTGTGTAGTGGGTTTTGGGGTGTCTTATTCGTGTTATTAGTCTTTAGTGCAATTTGTTCTGTTGTTTGTGTATAACGTTTGTCCTTTCTGTTCCGTTGGTCATGAGTATATGTCCAAAGTCTAGCAAGGGTCTACAAATAGCTTTATATATTTTGGTGGCGGTTGTTTGTGCTAATTCCTCTGTCTTTGTAGGTTAGTGATCGGAAGTGTTTTGTTCCTCTTTATTGTTTCTGCCCTGATGTTTCGTATGTGTTTAGTGAATTTAAGTTTGTGGTTATCCTTAAATATTTTACGGCCTATTTCGGTTCAGATGTGTGACCATCTGCCATTATTGCTGGGGGTTCTCGATAATTTGCTGGCTAGATAGTAAAAAGTGATTCTTACAGGCTTTTAGAGTTAGTCTCCATTTTGTGGAATTTGAAGGTTTTTCTACTGCTTGTGCTGTCGTTTCATCATGTGTTATAAGTGCAGTGTCGTCTGCATATTGTAATACGTACTATGTTTTCTCAATTTGATGTTTGTATTGTAAAATATAGTTGTATATAACAAAAGGTGTTATCAATGCCGATTTTAAGTTGTCTGCTTTCAAGTAAGTTTCGGATTATTTGAAATTCCCAAAAAAATTCTTAAATAATAGTGCTTTGTGCCAAACAAACAAAACCAAAGGCATTACTGATGTTCATAAATAAGCTTGATGTTTTCATTTCCGTTGAAATGCTTTGCTTGTATGTTATTTGCCGAGACGGGTTGAGAAACGTCAGTGTTTATGCGAGTGTTTTGTCTTGAAGTCAATTTAGTTTGTTGGTATAAGTTTTCCAATAAGTTGTTCATATGTTATATATAACAAGTTCTTATAGATAGTACGTAAGACAACAGCATTTTCATCTAAAATATGTCTTCTCTCTGGTGAATAATAATTAGAATACGGCAATAATTGGGGAAAACGTTAACGTAACGAAAACGTTTGAAAGTTATTTCAACCCCAGAGCAGTTAATTACAAGTTTAGTTTAATATATAATGTGTTTTTCTTAATATTATTAACCTGTTATTGAACTCGGGGATTGAAAGTCAGATTGAAAAAAATAATATATTTGAAATCTTTTACACAACTATTCGGGACAAATCAGTCTGTGTGTTCCTGAGAGATAAGAAATTTCCCAATCTGATGCCGAAATGTAAGAATTTACAGTTAAAAAGTACATAAAATGTACTTGATATAATTTTCCAGACAAGCATACTACTGAGTATGGAATGAAAGTATCTGGAAGAACTATTTAAATTCAAGCAAAAAATCGAATTTTAATATTTACTCTCAAAAAAATGATCAATGCAAATAACACAGCATTTTTATTTCTGGAAACAAGACACGAGCCATATCAAATATACACTTTATGTATTATATTAACATATATTGCAACGTTGAACCGGGAAACAAGAGCTATACTTTAACGTAGGCAAAGCTTGTTTACTGAAAATAAAATGGTGTTTGAAGCGGAAAAAATAATGGAAATATTTGAAACCACGTGAATATTGTCGCACGTTTTGTGTCAACCTTATTCGATATCCACGTGTAAGACCCTAGTGAATAAATAAAACTATTAACATCAAGTTTTAAAATCCTAATAAAAGTTATTGTTTTCTACTACTTGTTTCCTGTAATAATTATCATGTAATAGTTGTTGAATTTTGAATAGAAAAATACTTTCTGGGAGTAAGTAGAAAGCGAAATATTCTGAATAAAACGTTACTGAAAAAAAATTTATGTTAAGATTAAGCAATTGTCGATTCAAACGGAACTCAGATAGGCTGAAGTTTGTCGTTCCTTTCAATGTGTTTGTGGAGGTTAATAAACATTTCATCAATTAACTCAAAAAAGAACAGCATATAATTTCGCATCGCGACTGTCGGTTGCCATTACCGTGAATAATGGACCCCAAAATGCATTACTGAGGTGAAGTTGTGTGTGAAATATTAGCTTCATGTTACTTGGATACAGCCCAAAGCTGCTTTTATCGATATAATATTTTCTAAAATGATTATGGTTTTATGAATACCCCAATTCGTTTTCAATAATCTATCATAGGCCGATATAGAATCGATTTAAATTTGAAAGCGACCCCTATGTCAGTCACATGCTCATGAACCATGGTATTGAAAGCGTTATTAAATTGCGTTGTATAACCAGGCTCCACCTCCAATTCTAATTAACAAAACACAAAAAATAATTGCCATTTTGTTTCTGAATAAAATTTATTTATACACAAGATTTTTCAAACGAATTGTGCGGTATCACTGAAATCAGAAACACTCTGTATATTTCTTCTACAAATCAATGCATCGTGATTTGCGACTGAATGCATACTCGGTGTTGACCGAGAAATAAAAATGCCTGGAGGCCAATATTGCAGTATTTTCATAAGTGTGATCATATTTTCTAGAAATCGACGCTTTTGTAGTGTCACCAAAGTCCAAAAAAAAATTTTTAGCTTTACAAAATATTTTATTTGGATTACAAAAAATGTAATTGAACACTTCAGTTGCAAAAAATTTTTCCTTGAAAAGATGATTTAAAACTAGTCTTATCTGAAATCTAAGGTGTCCATAAAATAGAGATTCCGCAAACGCAAAAATCTATTGTGAAAAAAATGTTCAAATTTATAAGCTGAATCTTAACTCATGCCCAAAACTCATGGCGTTATTTTTAACGGCTCAAAGTTCAACAATAAATTCAAGGCGCAGCACTTAGTTGGAAAGCTGCAGCAAACATAGAAATATTGTGAATATTTTTCATGAGACACTCTGGAATCCTGAATGTTTGAATGGAAACTGTCCCAAGTTGTTACCAGAGAAAAACATGCGTAACTTCATCTGGTAAATAATCATATTTAAGTCCATCTTAATAAAAACGAAATTATCTAAATATATAGACCGATAAAAACAATGCTTCAAAACATTAAGGGAAAATAGGATATTCAATTAGAAAGAACGCTCTTTGGGCCCAGTCCCCATATTGAGATCATGAATATACAGCATTCAAATTCAGTATTCCACTGTTTGTAGTCCACTAAATCATATATCGATTTCCATTCAGATTCAATTGCATGTTTCGAGCAGTTTGCAAAATTTTCGATGCTTCAACAGCACACTTATATTTTGCATTACACAATTAACATGTAATTTTTCAGTTATGGAGCTTGATATCAATTATCTTGATAGCAATTCGCTTCATTGACACCCGTTCAAATCGTAAGCTTTTTTCAACTCATTTTCAACTTCACACTGGGTACAGATTCAAAGCTTTTATTATCTCAGCTTTTACTGTATGCGAGTAGAAAAATTTTCTGCTGAAACGCAAGCGAATAAATAAAATCCACACAAAGAACAAAAGCGAGTAAATGGAAGTATCACTTCATTTCATCAACTGTTGAATATTGGGTAATGTTTTACTTTTGATATACACAGTAAAGTAGTACGTTCACATAATTTTTTGCATCCAGATAATTATTCACCAAAAGACAATCAAGGCGAATGTCTTCCAGGACTTCAACATATCATAGAAAAAAATTAAAAACTCTTAATCCAAACCAACACTTAAAACCCATGAATTGAATTCAATGATCCTTATTCCGTTACTAATTCATAAATACTTGGTTATAAGTACCCTTTACAATTCCATTATATATGGTGATACAATGATGCAAAACAATCGTGTTCAAATATCTCTAGTTGTTAAACATATATTGCAAAGTGTAGATGGGTGATTGAGCAATTGTTTGTTTTGATGCCACGATCTCGAAAAAGTATGGGCAAATCTTCAGTCTTATGGTTAGTTCATCCGCTGCCTATAAACGACCTGAAACAACAATAAAACGAAATTACGAATTGAAACATTGTTAATCCTTATTTGTATCTACAGTCCTTAAAATATTTGGAATTTATTTATATTTATTTCATTAGTTATTTTTTATTTATTTAAAGGCAATTGTCAATGTAAGTTTGCAATATTACCTACTGATATATGAATGTTTTGCTTTGGCACGCTGATTCTTTTAAAGCATAATCGGGTTGGATAATAAAAAGAAGCAAGTTAAAAATACTGTACATACATACGGTAAGGAGTAAATAGATTAAAGTGCCGATATTTTACCATAATAACATTGTATGTTATTTTATAGTTTTTTATTAACAATATATTATTTGTTACAATATATCGATTCCGTTTCATGTTATCGGAATATGGTCTCGATCCTATCTCCGACTTTAGATAATGTTATATGAAAGTATGCACTCTCTTCGACAGACAAACATTTCTCAATTTCTCAACATATTTTGATTTTTGATAATGTATCAATTGTTATTCTCAACGACAATAAGTAAAAATATTTTAGTGCGATATTAATATTTTTATTTAACAGATGATAGGACAGGCTATCGAAAAATAAGTAGCTACACAATAGTGCACAAAAACAAAAGCATTTTAGCAAATTTGCAAAGGGCAAGCATTTTTCTAAATGTTAAGTTACAGCTATTTATATCATGCCACACAACAAGTACATGCATATTTTTAATATAAAACAAAATTTAAAAAGATACCATAATAAAAATACCATAAATAACATTTATAAAGCAATTATAGATGAAAAAACAGATACAGAATACACCAAAGCGGCTTGACAGGTCCGCTGGTTTAAACTAATTTAGTCTTCTGGCGATATTGTTGTTGCTGAGTAATGTTTTGGATACTTGGAAAACCTTTTATGTGATACGGATAATTCGTCGAAAAACTGAGCCGTAAACTTTATTTTAGTTAATGTAATTAGGTGTGAGATTCGATTGACTGAGTTTGTATTTGCTTAATAGTTGGGTGCTTACTTCGAAAGCCAAACCGGTAGTTTGGAATTAGTTCTTTTGACGATTACCTACTTTAAGCGTCTCAGAAGAAGTATTCCCAAGTTATTTTTAAAATCGAAAATATGAAGAGTCGATAAAGATCGGCATCTTCAGGTAATTTGCCCGGTTTTTTTTTCTTAAAACTGCTATTACTACCATATTCAAAATTAATAGAGTGGTCTTTCGGAAGATTTGATATTCTCAATTTAGAAAATTTTTCTTGCCTGATTGTGTGGAAAACAAGCAATCTGTTGCTCCATGCGTAACTATCTGAGACCTCTTTTAAATTGTAGTTTTCTTGCTGGTTTATCATAGACTCGACAGATGAGTTTGCTTTTTCAGAATAAAACA
This sequence comes from Dendroctonus valens, assembly GCA_024550625.1. Lineage (NCBI taxonomy): Eukaryota > Metazoa > Arthropoda > Insecta > Coleoptera > Curculionidae > Dendroctonus > Dendroctonus valens. The sequence goes on from JAJTJO010000108.1 coordinate 3,190,566, forward strand.
AACCTAACTTGAAAACCTTGTTCAACTAAAAGGCAATGTATTATTTAAAATAATTAAATTAGTATCAGTCGTGTACGTACAGATTTCGATATGCAAACACCTGCTTGGGCCACCATCATCAGTTTGACTGTACTGAATGTCTTAATATTCATTAAACTCAAACTTAGCCTAAAAGAAAACACAATAAATCCATCAAACAAATTTTGTCGATCAAACAAAGCGTTGTCAGTGTAAGCAGTAAGTGAACTGCCAAGCAATATTAAATTTATTAAACATTCTTTTTTGCAGCGGAGAAAACCCTTGTTTTATAGGTATAAGGAATGTGTTTGTTCACTTTACTCCTCATCCTTTGTATCATGTTCTTTCGCCTCATTATTATTCTCTTACACACAGCTCTATCGGCACAAAATGTTCTTCCATATCTATTGTTCGGTAAATAGGTCAGACCTTTTTCTCGGCAGGTTCATATTCCGGGTAATAGGTCGCCAAATTACTTTACATATTTTACCGCAGCAAATTTACTTTAGAGTTAAATAGATGGTGTTTCAATAAGAGCACAGGTTGGATTAAATACTATTTTCCGTGGCAAAGTATTCAAATAACAATTGTTCTTTAATGTATACATTTAGCAATTATGTATGAAATCAAATAGCTGCGATGGCTCTGATGGCACTATTTTGGTAAAAGCAGCAATAACCGTGTTGCATACTTGTGGCAGTATTTCATTGGTAAAAGGGTTTACCTCGGTTTTCAATGCTTCGGGGTCGCAAACTTATTGGCATAAACGGATGACTTCCAATACCAACAGCCAAAAGTACATGGATGTTAAATGGTAAGAGCGGGGAAGCCAATTCTGGTTACCAAACCGAAAATGACACGACCAGTAGGAAACTCGTGCAATAGCGCCAAGTTTATCCGAGCACCAAAGACATTAAAATCTATTAACCTGAGTCTGCTACTGTTTTCCTGATGTCCTCATGAGCAATGGAGACACAAAAACTGCGATGTGATCGCATGAAAACGTTCGCCATTCATCGATACTGCATTACCCGCCTCGTCCTCAAAGAAAAAATGTCTAGTTTCTCATCCACACCTCAATGCACACGAAGCAGAGGTATGTTTTGGATCTATTGTTTTCTGATGGATCGATCATTCGTTTATTTTGAACAGTGACAATTGAAATATTGAACTTGAAGACTTTTTACTATTACCTGCAATTGTATTACGTAAATGCAGTTTTATTAATATTTATATAAAGCAGAGTTTTCGATTCGCTTTTATTTTGATTGTGAGTGTTACTTAACATTTAACCAGGTCCACTTAATTAATTAGTCAAATTACATAGTTTTTATCACCTTTGAGAGAATTAGAACTGTGATAAATAAATTTTTAATTTATGGCTGGAAAAAAATTATATTCGTTCTAAAGAAATCTGGAAGGCAAATATTTTTGTCAAAGATTTAATATGATTTCTTACTTTATTGGACCTCAAAGCTTAATTGAAACTTCTGCTCTTTAAATATTCCGAAATTATTCAGGTATAAATTTTATTCTGGGGTATCGCATCAAAGGCATTTGAAAATAATTAGAAAATTCCTCCAGCCCAACTTCATTAGCCACAGACTTATCTTTATGTACAAAGAACAACTTGTTCTTGGGGAAGGTTTAGAATTGTTCTCTCAAAGTTTCCGAAGCAGGTGTATATTTTACAATATGAACAAATACCGCTGATATGTTTAGATTTTCGCAGTGATAATGTTGGGGAAGATTTGATTCAACTTTACACGAGTATGGGAAATAAAGAAATGTTCTTAGTCCAACTTTAGTTTAAAATTTTTTTATTGGTTTAGTTTCAGTTAATTATTGGCGATTTTAGCTTTTGTTTACCACTACTAAATCTACGAGTATGCAATATGTTTAAAGCATCAATATTACTAAAGTATCCAAACTTTTTCAATATCTAAAGCCACAGGATGTAACGGCACTTTAGCAATTGTTTGTCTTAAAATTCACAGGTGTTTAAAATAGCTATGTAGTTTCCATATAATAAATTAAGAAAATTCAATATTTTAAACATTATAAGCGAAAACATAAAAAAATGAAACACTGCTTCCGCACGTTTAGCATTATATTCTTATCTTAGAGAATTGTTATAATCTGGAAGTAAAGAATAGCCGTGGACGGAGCAGACCTCAAGATTCTAAAGCTTTTAAAAGCATTCATTAATCAACCTGTCAGTGAGTTAAAAATTATTGAAAGTGGAAAAACCGTTTAACGCAAAAAAATATAATGACAAACTTGATCCCGAATGTAATTTGATTGACATTTCCATCAATAGAGTGGAAAATTATAGTTTCTGTGATTTTTTTGCAACATATCTTGATTAAGATCCAAAATACTGGAAATATAAGCTCCCGAGCCTCACGACATCATAATAAAGCTATTAAACATAATATTAGTTTTAAAAAAAGTAAATTTCTGCAAGGGGTAGGAAATTGTAATTTTTTTAGTCAGACCTGCATAATGGACACTCATAGATATAAAACATCTGAACCTAAATTTGCTAGATCGTGGAAAATACTAAACTATTCAAATATTGAAGCAGTTTCTTGTTTCATAATTATGGAGTCTGAGAATTGAAACACCAGCGGCTTTTAAAGCAAAAGTTCAAAAAGTTTTCGAAAGTGCAATTTTGATCAGAATTTAACAGCAGAATTTGGTAATTCCCATAGAATAGAAGTTATGATTTTTTTAAACCAGGTCCGCACAATACGAGTGCTTACTTTAAAACGGGAGTTTCCAAAACTTGTGTCCAATCAACTGATACTCAAAATTGATTCAGATTATTTCCAGTTTTATACCAAAAGCTTCTGCACGCACTTAAAAAATCAGCTTTAGATCTGCCTAGGATTAGAAGTTGTGATGATTTAAAGTGACGCTTTCGAAAGTTGAATGAACACTCACATTTCATCTGAACCCAATTTTGAAAAAAATCAGGAAAATTAATTGACGTTCTGTAATAATCCAAATTCACCACACCCTTTTAGCTATAAATATGTTCTAAAAATTTGCAAAATTGTAGCTTCGTAATTGAACGCGATTGGGAGGTATGAAGTTTTATATACAGATGTGCGACTGATTCCAAAGTAAAGGTGCAAAAACTTCCGAAAACTTCATTTTTCATCCAAATTTATTAATTCTCTGTAGACTCTTAAACCAATACTTCTTTCAATTCAATTTTTGTAAATAATATATGACATGTATCACCACTACCCCAAGACAAAAAACTAGTAGACCAATCAAGACGTACTCCACAATTTGCAGGCGACGTTGTATTGATCGCTTATGACAAAATTGGAAAGGGAGGACAAAACAGAGCTCAAGCACTAACAAACTAAATAATTATATGGTTCTACAAATAAAGACTAACACCAAACCCCACAAAAATCAACTTCTACTGACAAATCACTGTATCAAAACCACTACTGACTATGGACACATTCTGGAAGTAAACGCAACGGAAAGACCAAAAGGCACCTCCAAAAATCTCTGGACAATTTGAATAAATATTAATTACAAAAATGTAACGTCCCTAAAACGAACTACACAGTCCCTGAAGGAATTACCATTGACAGGCACAAATATGACAAAAATATCATAAAGACTAATACAGTTACAGACAAAATGGAAAAACAACCCCCACAACTGGACGGAATATTTGTTTTACTTAATAATTTAAAATTATAAAATTAAATTATTATCATTGTTGTGTATATTTTCCTGACTGTACTTCAATTTATTTTAAAAAAATTTCATGGGTTTCAGTCAATTTTATTGTTTATTATTTAAAATGTCGCAAATTTTTTAATTAAATTATTATAAAAGGGCTGAAAATTGTAAATATATTTTTGTTGTTGCTGTGGGTTTGTTTAATTTCCAACAAATTTTCTTAATATTGTTGAATCGCTGCAATCCTAATGAAACTCTTTATTTTGTGAAAGCGTAAGATTTGAGATTTAAACAAATTAAACGATTATTTAAAAAAAACTATCGTTTTAGAGAAAAACCTTCATTTAAAAAGGAAATATATTTATTTTGAAAAAATCAAAAAGTTATTTTATTTTGAAAAGTTCGCGACCCACTTTCCTCTAAACTCTTTCATTTGAAACAATATTTACGAGCTATTACTGTAAGTATTAATTCAACAATATTTCTAAAAATTGTTTTACATATTTCACTTAACGACTTTGAATTTTTGAAAATATAAAGTTAGTGTCTAGTAAACTTTATATAGTAGTAGTAAACATCTCTATTTCTAAAAAAGGCTATCGACCTATCGGTCTTTCTGCCCTTGTTTAATACAAGTAGTCTTAATCTAAATAAAAAACAAATATGAAAATTCTCTTATTCTAGGTTAACAATATTATTAAATAAATAAAATTTCAGTGGCAAGAAGAAATTATTTTATTGTCCACTAGTCAGTTGCGTTTGTAAGTGTTCGAGTAGCGTTAATGTAGGGAAACGGAAGCGGGATTGTCTGGTTGGTCTTGTAAGACAAAGGGGATTCAGTATGGTCCAGTTGTAGGGGTTGTTTGTCCATTTTGTCTGTAGCTGTATGAGTCTTTCCGAGATCTTTGTCATGTTTGTGCGTCCGTATAGTAGATGGGTGGGGGGGCTGTGTAGTGGGTTTTGGGGGTGTCTTATTCGTGTTATTAGTCTTAGTGCAATTTGTTCTGTTGTTTGTGTATAACGTTTTGTCCTTTCTGTTCCGTTGGTCATGAGTATATGTCCAAAGTCTAGCAAGGGTCTACAAATAGCTTTATATATTTTGGTGGCGGTGTTTGTGCTAATTCCTCTGTCTTTGTAGGTTAGTGATCGGAAGTGTTTTGTTCTCTTTATTGTTTCTGCCCTGATGTTTCGTATGTGCTTAGTGAATTTAAGTTTGTGGTCAATTGTGATTCCAAGGTATTTTACGTCGTTTTTTGGTTGTGTCGTTTGGCCGTCTGCAGTTATTGTAGGGGAGTCAGCGTTGAGTCTGTGGTTTGTGAGCAGAAGTTGGTTTTTTGACGCGTTTGGTGTTAGTCTCCATTTATAAAACCATGTCATTGTGTTGTTTGTTAGTGTTTGGAGTCTTTGAGCTGCTCTCTCAGTAGTTTTGTCATGTACAATAAGTGCCGTGTCGTCTGCGTATTGTAATATGTATGCCGATCTGTCGATTTGATTTTTGTCTGGTAAGTTGTAATTGTATATGTCATGGCAGTATATATTGTAGAGAAACGGTGCGAGCGGGGATCCTTGAGGGAGCCCTTGTTCAGGGGAAAATGAAAATGACAGTGTTTTGTCAATTCATACTTGTAGTTGTCTGTTTTCTAGTAAGTTCTTTATGGTGTGTAGTAGATATGTTGGTGTGTGTAGTTTGTATAGTTTGTATAGTAAGCCTCTATGCCAGACACTATCAAAAGCCTTGTTAATGTCCATAAACAGGCAAGCTGTCTTTCTGTCAGTTAGGTGACTTTATATAATTGCAACTCTTTTTCTATTTAAACTACTTTGTATCTGCTATAGTCTGCCAGCTTCTGATGCCAGCCGTCGAAAAGAACTCACCCCGTATAAATACAATTTTTCAGCGAACCTAAGGGATTAATTTAGTAGCTGCAAGAACGAAGATTCATAATTCTAAAGACAGACGACTTTGGCAAGAAAATCGCGATAATTAGATGAATGTAATCACTGAATCCTTCAGGCTACACGACTCCGTAATTATATGGCAAGAACCGGATTATTAATTACATTTGACCCTTGGCGCTATTTCTTTTGCTCAATCGAATAGAACAAGGGTAGATCAACAAAATACGTTAATTAAAGGATCAGCAAACTTGCGCCGGTTAGAAAAACCCACTAAACTGCTTCTAATAACGGACAAGTGTCTGATAAATTATATTTCCTGAGGAAAATAGAAATTCCCGCTGGATCTTTCTTTCCCTTAATTGACACGAAAACTTGTGGGATGTATTAAGCTTAGAAAGAAGTGATAAGTAACTCCTATAGAAACTTTCAAACTTTTAATTTGACATCCAACAAGCATAATGGCAAAACACTTTTAGCTATTAGGTGCACGCTACACAGCTAGAACACCGACGTCAACTAACGTGATTATCACGACATTTTGATCACAAGGGTAGCCAATGAGACCAGGAGTGACAATGAAAAAATGTAATTTGTAGATACTTTAGATATTATTATACATGTAATTTATATAATAAATGTGTGTTATCAATGTTGATTGTATGATAAATTTATATCGTGTCGTAAAGCGGTTTTATTGTGACTAATTGACTTAAAAATGTCAACGATATAAAGTGACAAAAGTGCACACACCGCGAGTTTTTCCCAGAATTATCACACCGACTTGAATGTGGAATATATTCATTTAAAAAATAGGACAAAAAATATGCTTGTATGCTAATTCTTTGAAAGCACGTTTCTCTTCGCTGCTTTTTTTGGAAATTTCTATCTTTTTTTTGCATCTCATTTCAATTTTCTCTTTTTCTCGAGTATGCGTAGGGATGTTGTTGCTTTTTTCCTGTGACTATTGGAGAGTTTTCGGTTAGAGGCTTTTGGGTAGCCTCTAAATACCTCTGGACTTCGCAATGATAATTTTGCATTCTTTTTGCATTGACATCTAAAGATACAAAATGACGAAATAATTATTAAACGCTTAAAAGTTTCTCCATAAGGCAGTGTCTCAAGGTGGCCCCAAAAAAGTGTTTCATGGTAGCCCATTTACACGTTATAACTTTTTTTAAAATTGTTGGTAAATTCGATTTAAAATCACAAAGCTTCTTTATACAATTAAACACAACACTATATCTACAACTTACATTTCTTTCCTTTGACTTTATGTTTTCACTAAAAAGCTCAGAATAATACAGGTGAAAAAGCCTTCGCTCACATGCATCTTTGTGCAAATCTCAGTCAAGACTGATTCAAACAGGAAGAAACTTTTACCACCGAAGCAACACTGTGCTAGTAATACCCAAACGGGGTAATAGATGTTTCCACTTATTGTAAAAGAAAATATTGCAAAATCTCATGGTGGCCCGTGTCTCATGGTGGCCCACTCTCCCCTACCAGAATTTAATAATAAAACCGTATCCAGATAATGACTGAGTTACTAAATTAAGATTAATACCATGTCTCCATTTACAGCAAATACGAAACCTGCCTGGCACAGAAGATCATTTATATAAGAAAATTAATGTTCTTGGAACATTCCATACATTTCATATGTGGCTTCTAATGACACAACCTGCTACGATACCGCTTATTTCATCACATTAATTTTCTTCGCAAATAATTACTTTCAATCTGAACGTTATTTAGGATCATTTACCCTCTATAGAGAGAACCAGATTTAAATTGAAAATAAGCTTTATAATAATGGCAGTGTTTAATTCAGTCAAATTAATTTTCCAGACAAATAGTCTTAGAAACCTACTAAATGGCATTTTATCTTAAGTATTATGAGCTATTTTAAGAAATGAATATTTTGTAGGAACGTACCATTTTATTTCAGTGTGAACTAATTTATAACAAAACAAGCAGTATCAAAAAATGTAAATCGTTTATAAGCAATTAGTCAAAAAATTGCAAAAATAAGTTACTAGGTGAATTCCAGGTACAATTGATACAATTCCTCAATAAATGTACAGGGTGAGCCACTAAGAGAGGTGGTCGGCCGTATCTCACAAACTATTAGTCGTATCGATTTCAAGTAAAAAAATATATGAGTAAAGTGACCAAGAGAAATTGCTGGAAATTACTTTCAAGTTCGCAAAATGGCTGCTAGAGGGCGAAATTGCAACAGTGAATTTTAAATATGGATTTTGAGCGGTTTAGGACAGGCTAAGGTAGGTTGGAAATACTTTCATTCTATTCTTGACAGAATTTCACTTATTTTTTGTGGGAGTGTTATTGTTCTAGCCAGTCAAATAAAGTGGTGTTGCAAAGTCAAATATTAGTTCAAAAAGTTATTGATAGCGCCGTATTCGCTTAACCAAATTCTAAATTTTAATCCTAGTTAAAAACCTCTATATTTACTTTAACTCGTAATGTAAAATATTAACTCTTATGATTGCCTCTTTGGCCGCGAGAGGGCGTGTTATCAAAGGTCGTCAAACTTTGTCGTTTTCCGTCAATTTTTTAAATGTAATGATATATAATATTTAAGCTGCTTAGAAAGAGAACGAAAAATGAAACAATATAGTGAAAACCGCTTATCGATAAATTTTTTGCATCCGAAGATACAGCTAATTTTATAGCGAAAACAGTTTGTACCGTTTTTACGTCAAATATTCCGTTTCGTAAAAACAAATGAATTTGTTTGACAATCTTGTCAAACTTGAAGTTTTTAGACTCTCTTTTAAAATGCCTGTTACAAACGAGGAAGCTTTTGAGATGTTAGCAGTCTATTTTGAATGCTTGCAAACTGCAGTTATTGCTTCAAGAGTGTATGCGGCGGGCTTCCAGGGGAGACACCGATATAACTACAGATTTTTGACTCGTCTTGCTCAACGATTACGGACCACAGGAAGCATCCACCGTCCAGATTTTCGAAGATTTCGTAGTGGTTGCAATGAGGAAAATGTGATAAATGTTTTGGCATATATTGAGTTCAATCCTCATTTAAGTACTTGGGCAATTTCTATGGATTTGGGCATAACCCGGACTACAGTTCCTAGGATCTTGAGAGCATAAGTATGTCAATAATATGATCTATTATTTTTTCTTTTATTTTTAATGTTGTATATTTTAATACACTCTTATGGCTAAATATATAATGTTAAAGTTGTAGTTAAAACATAAATTTCGTTCTCCACCATGCTTTGTCACATCAGGATTTTGAGAGGCGTCTGGATCATTGTCATTGGCTACTAAATATGATTCGAGATGATCATCAGTTTCTTTCAAATATACTTTGGACAGATGAAGCTACTTTTAACAGCAATGAGGGAGTTAATTTGCATAATATGCATTACTGGTCCAGGACAAACCCTCACTGGATGCAGGAAGTTGCATATGTATTGGTCCATTTATATTTGAACAGAAGCTAAATGGAAATATTTATTTAGACTTCTTACAAAACCAACTACCACTACTTTTAGTAGACATACCGTTGCGAAAGCGAGTAAACATGTTTTTTCAACAAGACGGGTTCCCGGTTCATTTCTCGGTAAATGTCCGTCGATTTTTAGACAACTCTTATCGCGATAGATGGATAGGAAGGGGCAGTTTATTCCCATGGCCAGCTAGGTCAACCGATCTAACGTGTATGGACTTTTATTTGTGGGGGAGAATAAAAGAGATTGTTTACCAAACCAGACCAACTTCCAAACAGGACCTAATAAGCAAAATTAAGGGTGCAATTCATCACATTCCTGTCGCAGAAGTAGAGAGTGCTGTTTTATCTACGAGAAACAGGCTTGAGCAATGCATTCGAAATGACGGAAAATATTTTGAGGATCTAAGCAGGTTTTAATGCCAAGGCTGTATTTCATCCGCAGGAATACTCATAATGCGTGAAATATAACAATCGGTTCTTATCAGGACCAACAATTGCCATGCATTATTATAATATCATTGTTATTTTCAAATTGTTTATATCTTCGGTTGCAATAAATATATCGGTGTGCGGTTTTCACTATTTTGCTTCATTTTTATCCTCTTTCTAAGCAGCTAAAATATTATATATCATTCCATTTAAAAAATTTAAGGAAAACGAAAAATGTTGACGACCTTTGATAACACGCCCTCTCGCGCCCAAAGTGGCAATAATATGGGCGAATATTTTACAGCAGGTGTTAAGGTAAATAAAGAGCTTTTGAATTGAAATTTAAGCGTTGAATTTTGTTAAGCCTATACGGTGCTATCAATAACTTTTTGAACCATTATTTGGCCTTCCCCCACCACTTTATTTGATTAGCTAGAACAATAAGACTCCAACAAAAAATAAGTCAAATTCTCTCAGGGATTGAACTAAGGTATGTTCAATATACCTTAGCCTATCTGAAACCGTAAAAAATCCGTATTTAGAATTTACTGTTGCAATTTCGCCCTCTAGCGGCCATTTTGCGAACTTGAAAGTCATTTCCAGCAATTTCCCGTGGTCTCTTTATTCATATTATTTTTTACCAAAAATCGATACGACTAATGTTTTGTGAGATACAGCCGACCACCTCTCTTAGTGGCCCACCCTGTACATGTGCACGTGCGCTCCCAAAGTTTCAAAAAACTTTTTAATTTGCACTTTCTCTTAAAAAAATGAATTTATATGTTATCATTCTTGATATAATTTATCATACCATTACCTTACACAAACAATTCGTTAAAAAAGCACATATCAAAATTTTATAAATATATTGTAGACGAACAAAATTAAATTTAAATTTTTCGAAAGGCTCGCGTATACCTCGTTTACGACGTCGCATATCCATAGTGTCTGTCTCATAATCGTTTCCTTTGCTGCTCATTTGTATAGTAAATTTGATTTTTTGTGTATATTTTCCTGAGTGTCCTAACTCACCTAACTGACAGAAAGTCGGCGTGTCTATTCATGGACATTAACAAGGCCTTTGACAGTGTCTGGCATATGGGCTTACTCTACAAACTTCACAAACTCCACACACCAACATATCTACTCCACATTATAAAAAACTTACTCGAAAACAGACTACTACAAGTACGAATTGACAACACATTCTCTTTTTCTTTTTCCCCTGAACAAGGACTCCCGCAAGGTTCCCCGCTCTCACCGTTTCTCTACAATATATACTGCCATGACATATACAATTACAACTTACCAGACAAAAATCAAATCGACAGATCGGCATACATATTACAATACGCAGACGACACGGCACTTATCGTACATGACAAAACTACTGAGAGAGCAGCTCAAAGACTCCAAACACTAACAAACAACACAATGACATGGTTTTATAAATGGGGACTAACACCAAACCCTTCAAAAAACCAACTTCTGCTCACAAACCACAGACTCAACGCTGACTCTCCTACAATAACTGCGGACGGCCAAACGACACAACCAAAAAACGATGTAAAATACCTTGGAATCACAATTGACCACAAACTTAAATTCACTAAACACATACGAAACATCAAGACAGAAACAATAAAGAGAACAAAACACTTCCGATCACTAACCTACAAAGACAGAGGAATCAGCACAAATACCGCCACCAAAATATATAAAGCTATTTGTAGACCCTTGCTAGACTATGGACATATACTCATGACCAACGGAACAGAAAGGGCAAAACGTTATATACAAACAACAGAACAAATTGCACTAAGACTAATAACACGAATAAGACACCCCCAAAACCCACTACACAACCCCTCCACCCAACTACTATACGAACGCACAAACATGACAAAGATTTCGGAAAGACTCATACATTTACAGACAAAATGGACAAACAACCCCTACAACTGGACCATACTGAATCCCCTTTGTCTTACAAGACCAACCAGACAATCCCGCTTCCGTTTCCCTACATCGCTACATCGCTTGCAACGCTACTCGAACTCTTACAAACGCAACTGACTACTGGGCAATAAAATAATTTTTTCTTGTCATTAGAATTAGAAGGCTTATTGAATTAAATTGTTAACCCAGAATAAGAAAATTTTTTTATTTAGATTAAGACTATATGTACTAAACAAGGGCAGAAAGATCGATAAGTCGATAGCCTTTTTTAGAAATAAAGATGTTTACTACTACTACTTTCCTGACTGTATTTCAATTCGAATTAAAATGAAATTCCTGGGGTCCAGTCAATTATATTGTTTATTATTTGTTGTGTATATTTTCCTGACTGTAGTCGTTGAAATAAATTGTTTATTATTTATTACAAATACGTTTCGGTGTCTTTCTCGACCATCATCAGTTTGCATTCATGGCTGTTTCTACTTTGGCAAGCAATTTGTAATTGCTTGCTGGAACCCAGGAATTTAATTTTAAAGTAAATTTTATTGTCGGAACCTTCATCCCACGTTCTTCGTACACCCGCTAGAGCGAAGTGCTAATTTTTTCGCTAGCCATTGTGCACATTTAGTAGGTGCACGGCCTGTATTTCATCGTGATTTCGGTGTGCCGGTTTGTTTCGCCAGTAAGTCATACTATTAGTCGGATCGGCATATTTTGATATTGCGAATTACAAATATGGCAAAAATGTGGAACGCTAACCACCGCTCAAATAGCGTTAGCGTTCAATATTTAAAGACCATTATAAATTAATAGTTTCTACTTAAATTATATACACGAGGCTACGACGATTTTAAATTATGAAAATTGTAAAGTTTGCTCCAAATATTTTAAATAAACACCGGATTCGGTGGGCACAACAGGCAGAAAAACATCGTCTCGAGCCCGGAATGGATCACGATTAATGGCTCGACGGGGATTGCAGCTTCGCAGGACTAGTGTTTCATGCATTTCTTAAAAGTGCAATTTATAGCCATTGCCGTGTTTCTTATATATATTCGTCCGCCAGAGAAATTCATTAGCCACATCTGTATATCACAATGTCTTATGAATTCTTGGACAACAATATTCTTCAATTACACTCATTTATCAATCCGAATGCAATACAGGTCTGGTCTCCTAGTATTACAGAAATAGAACAGGAAATTCTCATTTTAGTTATAAAACTCATTTATAGGATTTTTTAAGGCAAAACAATTTTTTTCTTCTCACTAAACGTTGGATAGAAATACCCGCACATATTATGGCGAGAAACAAATTAAGTGAAATGTATAAATAAATCTAGAGCTCGAAAATGCAGATATTCGGTTTAAGATGAGAATCATTTTGCAAATATTATTAGCAAATAATTGACAATGTTTTAATTCTTTCTAACTCAAAGAATGTTGATAATATTAATATTATTACTTAGTTACATTATCCATATCAGTTTCCCTCTTTAACGGCATGTTAATAAATTTAATCTTAATTCCTAACCACATAATCCGCATCAAGGCGAAATGACATCTAATTCTAATATCAGGTCAAAATCTATCATCGAAGGTATTAATCTGACCAGACAGCTATAATTCAAAATTATTATTTCAATTATTCAAAACTAGCCAGCGGAGTTCTTACTCCGCCAAAGACCAATTTCTAAATTTCAATCGAACGGTCCTTACGATATCGTTTCTCAAACCGCCGATTTTTTTGCCTCATACTACTAGTATACTACTATTTCCTTTACTGCCGACAGGGAACATATTGGAAATAATAAATTTTTTAATTGAATCAATTCAGATGATATGGGCTTTTATTTGGAACTAGGCATATTGGAAGACATTGGAATTGTTGCCCGTTTTATTGCTCAATAGTAGTAGTAAACATCTTTATTTCTAAAAAAAGGCTATCGACCTATCGGTCTTTCTGCCCTTGTTTAATACATGTAGTCTTAATCTAAATAAAAAACAAATATGAAAATTCTCGTATTCTAGGTTAACAATCTTATTAAATAAACTGTCCAATTCTAATGACAAGAAAAAATTATTTTATTGTCCAGTAGTCAGTTGCGTTTGTAAGTGTTCGAGTAGCGTTGATGTAGGGAAACGGAAGCGGGATTGTCTGGTTGGTCTTGTAAGACAAAGGGAATTCAGTATGGTCCAGTTGTAGGGGTTGTTTGTACATTTTGTCTGTAGATGTATGAGTCTCTCCGAAATCTTTGTCATGTTTGTGCGTTCGTATAGTAGTTGGGTGGAGGGGTTGTGTAGTGGGTGTCTTATTCGTGTTATTAGTCTTAGTGCAATTTCTTCTGTTGTTTGTATATAACGTTTTGTCCTTTCTCTTCCGTTGGTCATGAGTATATGTCCATAGTCTAGCAAGGGTCTACAAATAGCTTTATATATTTTGATGGCGGTGTTTGTGCTAATTCCTCTGTCTTTGTAGGTTAGTGATCGGAAGTGTTTTGTTCTCTTTATTGTTTCTGCCCTGATGTTTCGTATGTGTTTAGTGAATTTAAGTTTGTGGTCAATTGTGATTCCAAGGTATTTTACGTCGTTTTTTGGTTGTGTCGTTTGGCCGTCTGCAGTTATTGTAGGGGAGTCAGCGTTGAGTCTGTGGTTTGTGAGCAGAAGTTGGTTTTTTGACGCGTTTGGTGTTAGTCTCCATTTATAAAACCATGTCATTGTGTTGTTTGTTAGTGTTTGGAGTCTTTGAGCTGCTCTCTCAGTAGTTTTGTCATGTACAATAAGTGCCGTGTCGTAGTTGTCTGTTTTCTAGTAAGTTCTTTACGGTGTGTAGTAGATATGTTGGTGTGTGTAGTTTGTATAGTTTGTATAGTAAGCCTCTATGCCAGACACTATCAAAAGCCTTGTTAATGTCCATAAACAGGCAAGCTGTCTTTCTGTCAGTTAGGTGGGTAGTTTGTATATTGTTGGCCAAAATAAAGAGCGGATGAACAGTCGAGTGATGCTGTTTGAAACCAAATTGGTAGGTAGGTATATACTTTCCAATCACTTTTTCAAGCCGCTGCTTCATTATGCATTCAAAAATCTTGCCCAGTACTGGAAGCAGTGTAATTGGTCTGTAGTTGCTCGGTTGTGTATTGTCGAGTCCATTTTTGGGTATAGGGAATTGCTCAATATTGTCCAATAATTTCTATTTATTGGTTACGGCGTTCATTTCCTTCCTACCTTAGTATTCGGTTTTTTATTTGTTCAACAAGAAACGATAAAGAGGAGCGACACAGGAAGCTTTGCATATTACTTATGCTCTTATTAAGTTTTAGCCCAATGGGCATTTCACAAGAGAATTTTCATTCATCACAAGAGAATTTTAGGTAATGCTTCACATAATTTTAACATTTTTCAGACAAACGCAAAATATTGTTTGTTTTGCGTGTAGTTCATGTCGATCATAAAATGTTGTCCTTTTATTTATAAACCACAATATTTAAAAGTTTATTTGAAGCTATGGCTTCAGAGCAGAGGCAAATATATGTCAGCTAAATATCAAGTAAATGAATAATTCTCATAATGCTTGAAGCATTTTATTTGTCAATTTACCACAGTAATTTATACAAAATGTAAAATGTTCTTTGCATATTCTATTAATAAGTAAGGCCTTCTAAAAATACTCACACAGAATTACTTGCAACACTGGACTTTAATCGGTGTTTTGGGTCTTTTAACTCATCTACATTTTCAATTTAGACTTCGTCGTTATAAATTTTAGACGACCCCAAATAAATTATTTGGGGAAACGAGTGAATTGGTAGCCTTTGGAGGCCATGTTATGTCTCATATGTTCCAATATGTCTATCGGCCGTGTAGACAAAAATCACCCAATCAAAAAATAAAAAGACATTAAAGGAAAAGTAACAAGTATTTTTAGCGACCGTGGGAGGTTCCCCAAAATGAGGTGGTTAGTAAATGGACGCCATAACCAAACAGTAGCAATAATAAGGCAAAATTGGACAATAGAGCAGGCATCAATCCAAGTTTCTCCCAATGCGCCAATTCCAAATCAAATTCCATCTGCTGGATTGTGTGTTAGCTGGGTGGTTTAACAAGAATATTGTATAAGGTAGTAAGAGATTTCGACCTGATATTGGCATTAGATGTCAGCTTGCCTTGATGCGGGTAACATTGTTAGAGTTAAAGATTAAATTTATCAACGATTTTCAACGTTTAGAGTGTTTAATACCTGGCATATATTTTAGTTCTGAAGGTGAATCTAGGTGCTTTCAAAATGAATTACTTAACAAGAGCCTGATAATTTTGTCGATCCAAACGATGAATTAAGCATTAAAGTGTTTTGAATCAACAATAATCCAATTTTGTTGAAACAACAATTTTGTTTAAAATCCAGTAAATGAAAAACAATATGTGCACGCACAGAATTCCTCAAAAAGTCAATGAATGGGCAGGAATTTTTGTGAACGACTAATAAGGCTCTATTTTTTTTTTCTTCTTCTTATAATAGAACCTAGTTCTGTTTAGTACGTTGCGTTTAGCCTCCTTCGGGACTGTTCCCGTAACGCTGAGCTCCAGGTTTCATACCATCTTTCGAGTGGGCTTCCTACCGGTCTTCGTGAGCTTGGTTTTTGCGACTTGGCCCACTTTGCCCGTTTTTCATCTGATATTCTCTTCACAGGGTCTCTCCAGCACCTCTTGTGTGTTCTGACCGATCTTACCACATCTTATATTTCCAGTCCATCACTGATATGCCGGCTTCTTATTCTATCCCTGAGGGTAACACTCTTGATGGTTCTTAGTATTTTCATTTCGGTCGGTCTCATTATTCTTTTCGTTGTTGATGTCTCAGCTCTGGTTTCTAAGGCCTTCAGTTAAAATAGGTCTCACGCACGTTTCATAAATCATCAGCTTGCTCTTTGTACTCATAATTTTAATTCGCCATATTATTTATCTTAGGTATCCACTGACTCTTGTTTTTATGGCATGTGCTCGTGCCTCTTCACTAAGGTTTCACTCGCTTGATCCCTCCACCTCCAGGTAGTTCTATTTTTTACCTGGAAATTTAGCGGGAGTATATCGAATTACTGGAAAACGCTATTTGTTCGGCATTAATAAAGATTATTGAAAACGATGATTATTATGTAGACATCAGTTAGTATTCCAGCAGAACCGTGCACCAACGTATCAGTATGCACTAAGTGTTTTTATGAAACTTTTCCACAACAATGGTTTGGGAGCAGGAAGCCTATGGAGCGACCGCCACGATCTCCGGACTTAAGTCCATTGTACTTATTTGTTTGAGCCCACTGATAACAATAAGATCTATACCAGTGACTCTACAGATGCTTCAGAATGTTTGACGTTGATTTGAACAAAACATCCTCTACTGTATGGAGATTGACCGTAGTCATTCCCAGCATTTAATCGATTGACTTCAGAGAATTGTACTTACATTTAAAAGATGACTTAATCGTTATTTGTTATTTTTGAGTGTGAAACGGATTGAAGCTAATTTACGAAACTAATGTTTTCTTTTTCTTTAATATGCATTAAAATTTGATAATATTTCTTACTTTGACATTTAACTTTGACTGTTAACTTTGTAAATTGAGTTAAAATGAACTTGTTTTAATAATTCAATCATCGTGCTTGTTTTGGTAGCGGGGTTGTAAAAGTCCAGAATCATAAAGTACATGAAATTACCATTCAAATGAGCCATTTAAGACTTTAGGGGTTAACACCTCTCTACTTAAGGGGTTGCAGATAGGGGCAGTTTAATTCCCAAAAAATGTGGCCCCTCGAAAATGTTCCAATGTTTCTTCATAAATTTTCATAGATGCCCAAAACCGCGTCGGTTTCGTTTTCAAACGGCCACCATAAGTATAATTTCTAGCGCTCCTTTACAAATCCAGGGAAACACATTCTTTTGAGTTCAAACTAGTTGAGATATGAGCCTCCTTAATTGCGAAATGACGGCAAAACAGGCTAAAACAAGGAGCACTAATTTAATACTTAGGACTTTCTGTTCTATTGTATGCCGAGAGTTTTTATCCTTGAATCCCTGCATGTATGTATGACTGTATGACTTTTTGGTCATTTCATTGTTTTCCTCATTTTTCACTCTCCGTTCTCTCATTTTTTAATCTCAAATTTGAATTCGTCATTACCCGAAAACATTAACAAAAGTAACTTAAGAACATGGCTTCAGTATACAGGGGGTCCCGTAAGCATATGATTAAAAGAGTAGTGCGATATTCTTTGGCTCAAAAGAACACGACCTGCCCTAACTTTTATTCATAAAAATGTCCGGATTCTCTGCAATTGATGGTAAAAGTTCTTCAAAAAGGTTATTTTGTTTTAAATATCGCGAGAATGACAAGATGGATTTTAATTAAACTCGCTGCGAATTTCTTCTAAGGTATATGATGTTTTCATAAAGCAACTGAGTTCATCCGCTTCGGGCTAATGGTTAATCTTGAGTGTCTAAAAAGTAAACTTTTTATGCGGTGGCTGGAATCAACTGATTTATTTTCGCTTGATGTACTAATCCTTCTCGGTATTTTTTTTTCCTTAAGATCTTGTGGCCCTCATGACTTTTGCGCAATAAAATTATTTCTGTTTTCCTACCAATTAACAATTTACGACATTAATTAATTGTTTGCATTATCAAAACTTACATTAAGTTTTTTATAATATCAGGAGAGTGGTGCAGATTAATTTAAATGAAACTTGCTGTGGATTTATTAATTAGCGGATTAAGCTACCGAGCTGAGCCCAAAAGCTCGCTTTTTTCATCCGATTTCTGAGGAACACAATTCGGACAAAAACTCTTCCCAAGGAGGACTAGCTTGAGCATGTCGGTCATTTCATAATTAGAAAACGATTGACAATTCATTTATTGTAAAAAAACATTATTGCTTTCTGCAACATTTGCACTTAATGTATGAAATGGGTAGTTAGCAAGGAAACAGAAACTTTTTGCCCAGAAACTATGAGTGGCACAAGATTTTAGAACCCAAAAATGTCACAAAATGATTGATTAGTCTATGAACTGAAAAAAATGAGTTCATTTTAGCAACGCAATAAAAATTTCTGGTAGTTTTTGTACCAAGACACTCAAGAATTTTCCACGTGCCCAAAGCGGATGAAGTCGGTTGCTTCATCAAACAATAAAATCTTACATAAAAACAAATTTACAGCTAGTTTCATTAAAATACACTGTGCCATTCTCCCAATATTTTTTTGAAGTACTCTGACCATCAGTAGCAAAGGAACCAGACATTTTTTCTTAATAAAAGTTAGGTCAGATCGTCTTCTTTTGAGCCAAACAATGTCGCACTATACTTTTAATCATGTGCTTATAGGACACCCCGTATACAAGTCTATTCTTCTAAAATCTCACATATAATTAATTTTGGTCTGTAGCTGGAGTTTTATTTCCTCCTAGGCATCACTAAAACAATTTTTAACGTAAATGCATTTTTTAACCGACACCTATGGACGCTGGAAATGACCAACTGGCACGAACGCCCCATTTTCCATTAGACACAACTATTATTAACAGAAAATGTTCAGCAAAAAGGAGCAACTGAAAGGCAAATGGGTTTTTTTCTATTTGTCTTGAAAATGATGATTAGTTCTGCACGGTGCTGTGTTGCTCAATTGTTAGAATTTATTTGTCTTGGAGCGTTCCCAAGTGTTTGAGAAATATTTTAATTTAGTTTCTTAGTAAGCAGAGGCTTTATAAAGAATGCTGCAAATGAACTACTGTTTCTTATTTTTTTAGGTTTTTCAACAAAAATAAGCAAATCTGAAAAAACTTGTTTTTTTTTGAAAGCATTAAAATTCGGTAATTTGAATGTTCATCTATGACCATGACATTGATGCTTTTACATTCTCAGTGCTTTAACAAAATAACTGTTTTTGCTTTATAACAACGTGACCTATAGAAAATGTGTGTTTAAAAAATATACGCTTGTTAAATCCGTCATGTATATTATATCGATCACCCTATATATTGGCAATTTATATCTGGCAATTTATGATGTTCGTAATAACCCTATTTCTGGATTAATCGCTATTTATATTCAATTTTTGTTGTCAAATTTAATAGACGTCCCTCGCTTTCCTAAAATGATGGAAATATAAATTTAAATGCTGGTCGGCTTTGGGTATCAACGAAGTTTGGCAAAGAGGTTTGACGTTTATTAAACAACGTTCCAAACAAGATGGCTAAAGGAGCGAATTTGCAAAGAAATTATGGAATTTCATCAGTATACCCTCGTTAAAGTTTTGCCGGAATGTCATTGGCTGAATAATATTCCCAAACACTTGAGAATTGCTTTGAAAATTATAACTTTTTATGTAGTTAATTTGCATAAGCACACAATAGACTTATAATTTAGTTATTGCACAATTTACTAATTATTCATTTATTAAACTGAATAAACCGTGGAAAAGTTTAACAAATTCTTGTTTTTTAAATGTTTCAACATCTTGAACTTAACTTTGTCTTATTTTATTGTTCCTTGTCGTACACTTATCTATTATTTTAATTGACTTGTCCTGACTGACATTTATCCTATATTTTAACCTGGAGAAGGAAATACATTTCGCGAAAGCTTGCCAACCAAAACCATTTTTTGAAACTACTTAGTTGTACAAGACTTTTAATTTTTATTTATGACAAATTATTGAAACCATTTCGGAAATTATGCGACATATTCGCTGTTTCAGAAAAATACAATTTCTACATCGATATAACTACAGATTAACAAATTGCAAGACTCCAAGCCGTCGTCTTTAAGAATTACAACGAAACACAACAGTTTTTTCAATCTAAAAACCTTTCAGGCATTAAACTTTACTACTCACAGTATAATTGGCTGAGAAATTTCCCATGAAAAATGGAAGTTAAATGTTCACTCTGACACACGATATATCAAAACCTTCTGAAAATGACCCGCAGAAACATAATGGCAAAAGTTTCAGATGAAAGTTGAGGAATGTATATATTCCTTACAGATATGAATGAAAAGTGAGCTAAAATGTATCTTTGCCTAACAAAAAAATATAATAAATAATGATAAAATAGGTACATATACAATGTAAAAATATAACTTGCCGAAATACCATAATAAGGGTTGTCAAACCTCCAGAGTTTCTAATATTTTAACCCTTTCTCATGTTTAATATGAAGGTATTTCTCATATGTACGACTTATGAGATCGTAGATCAAGTTTTTGATGAAATAACTTTCTTAAATAAATTGTATAATTTCAAGATGATTTACCACAAAGGGAAAAATTGGTGTATATTTGAGGTAATGAAAATGAACTTAGTGTGACGTTAAACTTTTATTTAAATGTTGGTACTGCCCTAGTCTGAATCCGCAATAAGTGACATTAATGTGCAACTAAAACTAAATTATAACAGCAAGTTTGTGTTGCATTTATTTTTTTAAATGATATTCGCATTTATTTTTTATTTAATCTAATATATTTTTAAACAATTTATCCTATTTTTATGCTGCTACTACACACTACGCACTTTTGCCCGATTTATTCGCCACTAAATTGGATCGATTACCAGATATGAGCGAAAAGCGTGGATTCTGGCTGCGATCGATAAATCGCACGATTTGTTGCGGACATACAGCATGTTGGAAATTAATGCGGCTTGTGCAAATTTTCTGAGGATTATTGGGTTTATTTGTTGTTTTCTAACTATCCAATGACGATGTTGGCAGAGATTCTCGAAGTAAAGTGACACGGAATTAGGTGTTAGGCTATTTTTCTCTGTTATTGTGTTTTAGATGTTCAAAATCTATGTTGCATGCAATAAGTTTAGCAAATTAATAAAGAACATTAGTCTCTTCTTCGGAGGCATTAGCAAAGAATTTGGCTCTTGGCTTATGTGCTATGATCCACAAATCGTTACCAACACAAAACAACAGAACATTATTGAAAATTGTGTTGGTTTCCTGAAATTGCACCAGTTTATTGTGAGAGCAATATCCAAGTGTAAAGTAGATGACGGCCAATAAAATGACCTTTAATAATTGGCCCGCATTATCGGACAATAAATCGGGGAAAACACTGATAACACTAGCCACAATAAGATCCGTTAGCAGCAAAACCCGAATTTTATTGACATAAAGAAATCAATTTAACACTGTTGAAAGTTGATTGGTTGAAAGAACCAAGACTGCAATAAGAATTACAATTCGTATTGAAACAAAATAAAATTTTGCATCTCAATCAAGTGAACATCTTGACCACTCCCTTAAGCGATGAACGGCAAAAAATGTTTTCACTGAATTCCATAGAAAATTACTAGACAAATTTTAAAGCGAAAACTCCTAGCAACCTACATTGAGAGAATGCATTGACATTTCCAGTTGAATAAACTTTATAAAGTGAAATTAAGGAAAGCACTCTACTTCAATAGTCTAATAGTGTAGTGCAGCTATATCGAATTTCATTCAGACATTTTATGAACTGAAACCGGACGAAGACCTAAACCTTAACTTTTCAATCTCAATCCTTGTGACAAGGAAAAATAATACGTTGATGTTGAAAAGTATAAATATGTATGTATATCAAAACATCTAAATTACAACAAAGTTTTCGAACAACATTTTTTTTTTCGAAAATATGGTTGTGTTGTAAATACTTGCATGCAATAAAAGCACTTAAGGTGGTCACGTAATGGAGCTGGTAATTGCCTTGTAGTAACGTCATAAAGAGCACACAAGCAAGTAAAAGCACTTAACTATAACGGGTGTCGAGATAAAAAAAAGTAAAATAAAAGCTAGAGTTTCGACAATCAAATTCTTATAAGTAAAATCGACATAAAGAACAGCGGGATATCGCATTGCTTTGCTCTGGGAGATCCTTTCATATATGTCATAAGAGTGAGGGAGGACAACGCAAATCCCAATATTTACAGTTTTTATATACAGTAAACTATTGAACTGATTCGCATATTGTTGGTCTTTAAGGTCTATTTTACATTCTTTCTTAAGCTATACTCCTTGTCGGTTTAAAACGACAACGTTTCGAAATTTACAACCGTAATGTGAGAGCGTAATAATAAGAGAATCAGGAATGATTCGCGCTATACGAATACGGTTTTCACTCACACTTCGGTGGTTTCTAGCTGTGCGAGAGCCTGTCAAATAGAAAAGACTGTTGCATTTGAAGATTTCTGAAAATCCCAAAAATCTATAGTTGCTGTATAAAACACTTTATTTGCTTATAACTCGATTGTTTTTAAAGCATTTTCTTCTAAGACGTCAGAGATTTCAAGGGAAATAGCCATTTAAACTAGAACCAAAATATCCGATTTTACAGTTACGGTTAAACAGTTCAGAAAATATTAAAATACAAATTTTGGAAATTCAGTTGGCCGTCTCTTATCTTCAACAGATACCATAAAATGTTCTATTAATATAACTCAAGCTAATACCCAATTTTGCAAAGTTTTTTATTTGCCACTTAGCGATCAAGTTATAAACTTCAAATGAATGTTCAACGTTTACTGCTCCAAATGCAGGTTTCAACCCCAGCTTTTAGGCAAAAGTACACATCGAAGAGAGCCGAGCTTTATGAGATTGAGATTTAAAATCCATTCGGCTTCAAAGAGAAACTACTCAGACCAAACGCGGAAAAGATCAAGTTAAAAATTTTATTGTTTTCATAGTTCTTCCCCTGTGATCCACTAGAGTTGTCTAAAACTGTCAAAAGATTTGAATTTCTTGATCTAGCTCCCAACCACAGAACTTCGTGACTGACAGTCTAGTTGGTCAAAAAATATATGTGAAAAACTCAAATCAAGCTCCCAAATCGAGCCACGACCGCGAACTTTCGGACATATTGATTTTTTTCATTCACTTAATTATGTTTTTTGGCCAGTTGAAACCTTCGTGAATTTGCGCACAGAGATACAAACTGAATGCTAAAATTTCGGATAAACGTTGAGGAATTTCTATATTTGTAGATTTTATTATATCATTTACCCATGGCTATGAAAAATTTCAATTGCTAAAAGCTTTTAAATAGTTTGTTCGAAGAGGATTTATGTGAAAGTTAATCCAAAATTAAGGTTGTGTAAGGTTTATTTAAAGTTTTTTTGTATATTCTTTGCTGTATTAGACGTGCCAAAAGGTTATGACAATTTCGAATGACTTGATGCAAAGAGGTGTGAAAGCATTCATGGAAAAGAAACAGCTAACTCGATAATTTAAGACAGTTTATTATTTCGGTGCTGCGTATAAAAAAGTAATTTCATGGTACAATTACCAGGGGCTCTTCGAAGACCAGAAAGCACTAGAAGACTTAGAGAAATTACCAACTTGGAAAACTAAAGAAAATAACATTAAGGGCCCACAGGCACATCAAAAGAATTGCTTAAAGCGATCCTTTCAAGTCCGCACCTAGAATAATTGCCGAAATTTCAGAGGGTTGATATACAAACATTTGAAAGTAAAAAGCCTATTTTGTGATAAAACGCGATATAAAACAATTACCTCTGGTGGAATAAGACGGGATGCGTCAAATCAATACAACGTTTAATTCTAAACACGTAACAACTACAGCTGAACATGGTAAATGTAGTTATTTCAAAGGCGAAGATTTTTATGGAATGGGGTAGGCTTTATTCGTTTTACACGAGACCGATTTTTTTACAAAATATTCACATAATCCCCAAGAACTGGAGCATCGTACTAGTAGGCAAATGTATTCTAATGAACACTTTTGGTATACAAAATTAGTAAAGTTTGCATCCGTAAGTTACAAACCGAGCCAAGTTGACAGGAAAAAACCTTTGTATAGCAGTTTACATCAAAGGATACAGTTTTTCTGCAGTAAATTGAGGACTTTCCCAAAATATGGAAAACTTTATAAAATTCTGTAAATGTTTTCACGCTGATTTTATAGACTAGACAGTTAAAACTGCTTAATAGGAAGCGTTCGTTAAGTAAAAAACCACAAATTTTGGAACCACCTGCTATAAACAACAGTAGCATTTTGACATATTTTAATTCCTAAATCCCTCAATAAGCGCCAAATCCAAATTCTCATAAAGAAAACATTTTTATTAAGCATTACAATTCGGATTGTTACTAAAATTAAATCAGCAATTCATTCAAAGCATATTCACCACTCCCTCTAACGATAAACGACCCGAAACGTTTTCAGTAACTTCAATAGAATTGATACTGATCACTCGTAACGAAACGAAAACTGCGTTTATTGTGTTGAATTAAGATAGTCACTCTTCAATAGTGAAATATAATAGGTGTCTTCGATTTCATGGATCTGAGAGTGGACGCTATAGATCTCAGCACTTCAACCTCCAATGCTTTGCGTTGCAAGCAAACAAAATTTGTTCATGCCAAAAAAAAACTAAATACAAAAACATCTAAATTACAACTAAGGATAATCATTTCCAAATAAAATATTAAATATCAACTAATGTGAAAAATAGAGTTATATTGTAGATATAACAAACACTTAAGAAAATGCATTGAAAGCACTACTGTTTACTTAATATAACAAACAAAAATTCAAAAATAATACAATTGGATGATTGATCAATTGAAACTTACATTACAAAAGGGGATTTACATATCGGTAAAACATCAAGTGCATTAATAAGATATTCAGGATCACTCAGTTAGCTTCAGACTCCGCTGCCTCTTTTTCCTGGTACAGTCTTAATAAATCCATGGCATCTTGCGCTTGGCGTTTTTCGCATAAAAAGCGGCCAGACGCCTCTTTCAGTTGATCCAGGAAAATTTTGTCGGGATACGTTAAATCTGCCAACGAATCTGGATCCATATCGCTAAGTAATTCCAATTCCGGACCGCCGAGTAATGATAAATGACAAAGATTGGTTTTTAAGCGACCTACTAAGCCGGCTAATTCGTCACCTTTCGCATCGTCAACTTGGTCTTTGCTTAAATTGCATGTGGGGTAAGCCGGCAGCCACTTTTGATTTCCATTCAAAATCATTAGGCTAGTATTTGGATCCAGAGTGGCGAAATATTCTTCATCGTCTATTTCAGTACCGTCTGCTTCCAGAACTACCGTAAAACTGTTTTCAACCGCAACGTCCAACTTTTCCTGTACTTTTGAGGTTAAGTCTTCTAACGACGATGCGACAACTCCTTTACGAATTTCTCGGTTATGGTTACATAATTTAAACGGTTTTTTGAACTTTTTGGACGCTTTCGGCCTCCATTTTTCAATTAATTTTTATGATTCAAACCGAAGAATTGCCTTTGTTTAGTTTGTGACACGCGGCGAAATAAATTCAATGCCACCGTCCGCGCCCAACTACGATAAATGAATGGATGTTATTCAGAATTTTCCGTCACTAAACCGAACACGGCAGCCGAAAGACGGGTAGGAATACCGAATGTTAAGGTTGCCGCCCTCGAGAAAAATGTTCGTTTAGCGCGAGTGCGCATGGCGAGCCAAAGGTTATTCTCGGTCGTATGTTTAGCTTCGATTTGGCGCCTCGAATGCAGAAAATCTGCATACATTTTGTTATAAACTTTAAGCTTTAGCCACTCATAAACAATGGTTATCAATAGTTCAGTATTGCATATGCAAGTTTCATTGACGTCTTTATAGGCAAAGTTCGAGCACAAATAACGTAAGCTAGTTTACAGGGTTTTCATGTTTCAATCATCAATGCACTAAAGCAATATTTAACATTACAACGTTAATCTCATCAAATAAACCCGGGCGGCAGTTAAACTATCCCATAGTTCCACATCATATTCCAAAATGGGTATAATAATAATAATAATATTACTTTATTTAACAATTGGCTAGCACATGTATTTCCCGAATCACGATGTTTACGTGCCCTTAATATATTTTAATAGTTGGTTTAATGTGCTTAATACATGCCTTTTTAAAGTTCATAAAAATATCACAATTTTTTTTCATTTTCAGGTAGGTACTTAGTTCATATTGCTTTAATCCATTATCAAATAAGCCATTTTGTTTAAAGCTAGTATTTAGTCTATTGAAATAAAAAATAAATTCCTGGACAAAATTAACGCATCTAAAAGGGATCGTAAAAATGTCCCATTATTGGCTTTATTTGTTTGGCAAATTATAATGGTTTACTCTGAACAACATGAATTAACAAACAGAAAGAAACAATAACGTCAAAGGCAATGAAAATCTATCAATGAAACTCTTCAAAAAAACACACTTAAGGTTATTTAAAGGTTTAGGGTTAAGGTTAAATGGCAAGAATTTCAATTTAAAAGCGCGTTGATCCTCGTCTAGCTCTTATTATTGCTACCATTCGTCTGGACATGCTGTTAGTCAAATTTTTAATGGTCTTTTGGGGAATATTCTTCCATTCGATACGAACGGCTTGTTCCAGTTCCTTAAGATTCATAGGAGCAGGTATGTGTCGCCGGAGGGATCGTTTAAGTGCATCCCGTGGATGCTGTATGGGATTCATATCTGGGCTTCTTGGTGGCCCATCGAAGGTATTAGTTAAGTACCTTCCTAGCAACGTGGAGTCCAACGCGTTGTTCTGCATAAATAAGAAATGGTTTCCGATAAATGGTGCAAATGGTGCATCACATGTTCTTCTCCGATGCTTTCCAAGTGGAAATGTGAATTCATGATTCTCCTGCGTTTGGAGACCAGATTCCTGCGATCATTAAAGCAAATTCCTCCCCAGAACATTACTGATCCACCAAAAAAACAGTATCCTCGGAGAGATATTACGGGAAGCAACCCAGCAAACCAAACTTGTAACATTATATAAATGTTATGTAATTTTTGTGACTGAGATTTTATGTAACACTTTTACGTAACATTGATGTAACATAAGAAGAACAGGAAAACAAGTTTTTGGTGACAGCGGACAACCCGTGGAGCCTCACAAAACATCCCGTCTATGAAAATGACCCAGGCACGCCAGGTCATTTCTCTTGGGTTCTTTTTCTATCAGACGCAAGCTCCTGATGCATTTGCATTTCGTTTGTACAGTGAGCATTTTCAGTTATTACTTTAATACATACTTAACAAGTACAAATTTTCAATTTTGAGCGCTTCCAGGATTTGAGTATCTCAAGATGAGTGAACAGATATATACGTTTTTTAAGATAGCAAAAAATGTTATGTGATTTTATAGATTTGTCCAGTGGGCATCAACAATGACAATTCATTTATGAGTTTATTTTTTAATTTAATTAGTAATAAGAAGATAATTTTAGTTTAATTAGTAATAAGAACTTTAGTTAGTAATAGCATTTATATTTATAACTTATTTTTAAGCATTTACCTATATTTTAAGTTTAAGTTATAAGAATATACATGTAGGTACTACATTGCTTTGATAATAGATTTTTCTTTCTAAAACTATTTCGCCAACAATAATGAGTAGATAGAGACTTTTCATAGAGACCTTTTCATATCACAACAAGGAGGTTGTAAATAAAAAGTAAATGTTATAACAAAATGTTGAACAGTTATTTCAATAAAGGTCCGTGTTTACGCATTTTTAGAACAAATCGCTTAAATGATTTTTATGCGAGACAATTGAGTAACCCTGTATTAATCCTGAGGTCAATCACACACAGAACGTAAAAGTTTGTGAATATTATACTATTTATTTACAAATAGACTACATAAAAAGCAAGTCACAAATTACGTAAATTTATGAAACATTGAGTTGTAAAATACAAGTCACAACTGTTACGTAAATATTATGTAACATTGAGTTGTAATATATTAGTCATATATTAGTTGGCTTGAGGCGGACATAATGCACAGTTGGCACATCAGTTTGTGATAAGATATTTACGTAAACTGTTACTTGCCTGTGACTTGGTTACATAATATTTATGTAAGTGTTACGAGTTTTGGTTTGCTGGGAACTCTATGTTCTCTGGTGAGCAGTGATACAATAGCCGGTCTTCCACTGTGAACATTCCCTTTCCATAAGTCTTCCTTGATCGATCGTGCAGAAACTATTACATTTCGAGCTTCTGCTAGGGATCTAAACTGGTAGAACGTCTGCTTCTTAAAGCAACTTGCATGGGTAACTTCCAAGTTCATTGGCACGTTTAACAGTTCGGCTAATTGTTGTTGTTTCACTCCTAACAAATTAGCCACATGTCGCTTGCCACTGCCACTGATTCATATTCCGTTAAGTTGTATAGACTATTCATATTATATACTCTAAGACGAAATATGTCATTTAATAGTTGTCAATAACTTTAAAAAATTCAGAAAAGCTGAATTTTTTGCCTTTTAAAAATCACTTTAAACCTCGTTATACTCGTATGTCTTATTCGCAATCAATTACAAAATGCTACTTGACACCTGTCAAGCAATTGCAATTGTTTATTAGTACTGACGTAGGATATCCTAGGCCACCCACATAAAATGTTTAATAATTGGAAACTTCGAAATATTGCAAAAAAAGTTAATAGTTTTGCTCAGGAGTGTGTTAAACTGGTCTTATACTAGGTGTACCATAAGTAGTGGGAAAATATTTAACGGCTGATTACGGGGGTCAAAATAATACGACGTAGCACAACTTGTTTTAGAAGTAAAGTACACGGAAACAGAAATACAGGGTATTTTCAAATAACTCACGAACAACTTGAAGTTTTTTACTAAAATTAGGTAGTCAGGGGTTTTCGAGGGTGACTAGTAAGTCTTAGAAGGAAGAAAGACAAAAGTTTCCCGCGGATTATTCTTGTTATCGGAAGTCATGTAATAAGCAGTATTTGCGAAAGGGCTGCACATTTACTGTTTATTTTCTTCTCATTTTCTCTCCAAAAAACTTTTTTGTTTGCAGCCCCAAACATTAATTGTTGTAAACAATCAGAACTGAAGTATTTATATCACTGCCTTGGAAACTAATTAGATTTTTTTTAATTGTTATAGCAATCTAGTAGTACAGTATACTAATAAGCCATTTGTCTTTAACTTA
This sequence comes from Dendroctonus valens, assembly GCA_024550625.1. Classification (NCBI taxonomy): domain Eukaryota; kingdom Metazoa; phylum Arthropoda; class Insecta; order Coleoptera; family Curculionidae; genus Dendroctonus; species Dendroctonus valens. The sequence goes on from JAJTJO010000108.1 coordinate 3,220,065, forward strand.
ATCTACTAGATTAAAAAAAAAACACAAAGCACACATCCTCTGATAGTCACTTTGTCTGTAATACTACAGTACATCGGTTTCGAATGGTTTAGTTCTTTGGAGTCTTCTCTGTATTTCCGCATTATCTAGGAGCTTGAGTGCCTCAGGATTCACATGCTGATGGAGTCGCTGTTCATGATTCTGTGCATACTTTTTGATGATGTTATCTACTGTTTCTACACCCAAGTCTTCATGTAGATTTTCATTTCTCATATACCATGGTGCATCAACGATACTACGAAGTACTTTATTCTGGAAGCACTGAATGATGTTTCTATTGCTCTGTTTGGTGCAGCCCCAAAGTTGCACACCATAAGTCCACACTGGCTTGAGGACTTGATTATATAACAATAGCTTGTTATACACTGTGAGAGCTGAGTTTCTAACCAATAGCCAGTACATCTTTCTGTACTTTAGATTCAGTTCTTCCTGTTTCTTCTTGACGTGTGGTTTCCATCTGAGTTTTGTATCGAGGGTTATGCCTAGATATTTAGCTGTATTCCCATATGGTACAATCTTGTCATTAATGTATACTGGTTTGTAGTCTATTCGTTTGTTGGTGAAGTCGATATGGACCGATTTCTTTTCATTTAATTTGATGCGCCATTTCAGGGTCCAACGTTGAACTTCATCTATAGCTGCTTGGAGTTTTTCAGTAGATTGCATATTGCTGTCGCCTATCGCTGGAATTGCAGTGTCATCGGCGAATGTAGCAACAACATTTTGATCAGCAACAGTAGCTTGACGTAATTCTCCTTCAACCCCACTCTCACTGACATCATCAGAGCCTACTGGCAGATCCGATGTGTATAGCAGATAAAGTATTGGTCCCAATACACTGCCCTGTGGAACCCCTGCTTGAATTTCTTTTAGATCAGAGTAAGCATTGTCTTGTCTGACTCTGAAGTACCTCTCAGTTACGTAAGATTGCAATATTTGTGAGTATTGAACCGGAAGCAACTTTTCAAGTTTATGGATCAAACCTTTGTGCCAGACTTTATCGAAAGCCTGTGCAACATCCAGGAATATAGCTGAGCAAACTTACTTCTCTTCTAGCGAATTTTCTATAGTATTGACAATTCTATGGACTTGATCAATTGTACAGTGTTGATTCCTGAAACCGAACTGATGATCCGGGATAATCTGTTGAGCTTCAATTATTGGTTTAGTCTTTTCAATAGAAGTTTTTGAAATAGCTTGGACATAACTGGTAGTAGTGATATTGGACGATATGACATTGCTTCATGGGTTGGTTTTCCAGGTTTTGGAATCATGATCACTTCTGCCACCTTCCATAACTGTGGGACGCACTGAAGTCGAAATGAGCCATTGATCAGGTTAGTGAGCTTAATCAATGCTTTTTTCGGTAATTCTTTGAGGATCTGTCCTGTGATTAAGTTGAATCCAGGAGCTTTTTTCGGATTGATATTAGTTTTTATTTCTTTAATTACTTCAGTCAGAGTGACAAACGGGATTTCTCCTTCTTCCTGCTGTGTAATACAAGGCAATGTTTCTGCGTTATCCACTGCATTAGGTTTAAATATTTCCTCAAGGTGTTCTGCAAATCTTCTGGCTTTTTGCTCATTGCTTTTAGCCCAGCTCCCGTCTGCATTACTAATTAGATAAAGAAAATATTAATACATTAAATTCTTTTCAAATGAATAGACTGACAAATTGATAATTTTCTCAGTAACGATTCTGTTTTTTTATTATTTTTTAAAATTTTTCACAATTTCTTTGTCCTACCTTAATACTCTCAGACAACTCCTGCACAGTATTAATGCCAATTCAGAATCACCCTATATACAAAATTCGTAAAGCAGTGGTTCTGGATTGGACAAAGATGGTTTACCATACAGCTGAAATAATAAATCTGGATACGGATCCAGTTGAGATGTTAAACCAATCTGTGTATCCAGACAAATCTGTTAATCGAAATTATGTTCTCGAACTAGTGCAAAACTTTACCCAAGATGCTGCTTAATAAAAGGCGTGACATTGTAAATCCAGTAGTCGATAAAGCAGTAGAAGCACGTACCTTAAAATCCAAAATTAAGTATGCGAAAGTTGAGTGAAGGATCAGGTGTTAAGCGAACTAGTGTACGAAGAATACTAAGAAAACTTAAATTGATACCCTTCTAAAATTAAATTACAGCAAAGATGCGAAAAGCATTTGAAGAGATGGGTAAATGCTTTGGGATTAGAACTAAAACTTAATAAAACATTTTCATGTTAAAGCTGTTCGTACACGTTGATGACGCTTAAACTCAAAACAACAATGGCACCCAACATGTTCCAAAGGCTAGAACTAGAAGATTAAGTTTCTCATAGAACTTGAGCTGTATAATGTACCAATAGTCTTTTGCAATAGTTTGTAAATTTATTACCTTATAGATCAGCGGTGGCCAACACCTCGACAGCGATCGACCGGTCGGCCACAAAGGTTTTGAAAGTCGCCCGTGAAGAATTTAAATTACTGTTTAAAATCTTAATTCCATAAATTACTCTTTTATTTTATTAAAGCAAAGATTTAAAACATTATCAAAACCTGACTGATGAGTCTAAAAATAAAAATTATCTTACTTACAAGTATGATGTACTGCACTGTTTCTAAACGAATTTGAAAGAAGATTTCTAACATTAAGTGAACTTGAAAATATTTTCGTTTTGTATATTCTATTTTCTGACTGTACTATTGAAAATATTGCCAATTTTTTGTCTAGTCCATTTAATGACAACGTCGATGTTAAAAGTATAGCTCAAAAACTAAACAACTTTCTTGGTCCTACAAATTTAGCCGGCTTGGAAGAAGAAATAACAGATAACTAAATGCTTCATAATCATTAAGTCACTTGTTTCAAATTATAATTTTTGGAAGCTGATAGAGAAATAGAAATATCAAATTATCCAACAAAGGACAATTGTTGCACGTTTCAATGCATTCTTTATATACATTGATACAATTGTATCAAGATATTTATGTAAATCCGCACTTTTACATATGAATGTAATCAAAAGAAACATCGCTTGCAAATAACAGATCAACATTACATTTGGAATCAGCGAATTGTTTTAAGTTCATATGATCCAAATTTTAAAAAACTTGCTGCACTTTTCGTCCAATTAAACATTGTTTTTCATTTGCTTATTTACAGTGTATTTTTTAAGCTTATTAACATTTTATATAAAAGGAACTATAATAATTATTACTTTTTTCGTTATCTGAAAAAATGTGTTTGTGTATTTATCTGTTAGGTTGTTACCTTTTAATTTAATAAATGTTATTGTGCTTTATAAAATTAAAAAATCGGCGATATTTGCCATAATATTTTCTTAATTCAAATTCGTGTCAATTATTAATTAAAAATTTTTTTTGGCCAACAATATACAAACTACCCACCTAACTGACAGAAAGACAGCTTGCCTGTTTATGGACATTAACAAGGCTTTTGATAGTGTCTGGCATGGAGGCTTACTATACAAACTATACAAACTACACACACCAATCTACTACACACCATAAAGAACTTACTAGAAAACAGACAACTACAAGTACGAATTGACAAAACACTGTCATTTTCTTTTTCCCCTGAACAAGGGCTCCCTCAAGGATCCCCGCTCTCACCGTTTCTCTACAATATATACTGCCATGACATATACAATTACAACTTACCAGACAAAAATCAAATCGACAGATCGGCATACATATTACAATACGCAGACGACACGGCACTTATTGTACATGACAAAACTACTGAGAGAGCAGCGCAAAGACTCCAAACACTAACAAACAACACAATGACATGGTTTTATAAATGGAGACTAACACCAAACGCGTCAAAAAACCAACTTCTGCTCACAAACCACAGACTCAACGCTGACTCCCCTACAATAACTGCAGACGGCCAAACGACACAACCAAAAAACGACGTAAAATACCTTGGAATCGCAATTGACCACAAACTTAAATCCACTAAACACATACGAAACATCAGGGCAGAAACAATAAAGAGAACAAAACACTTCCGATCACTAACCTACAAAGACAGAGGAATTAGCACAAACACCGCCACCAAAATATATAAAGCTATTTGTAGACCCTTGCTAGACTTTGGACATATACTCATGACCAACGGAACAGAAAGGACAAAACGTTATACACAAACAACAGAACAAATTGCACTAAGACTAATAACACGAATAAGACACCTCCAAAACCCACTACACAACCCCCCCACCCAACTACTATACGAACGCACAAACATGACAAAGATCTCGGAAAGACTCATACAGCTACAGACAAAATGGACAAACAACCCCCTACAACTGGACCATACTGAATCCCCTTTGTCTTACAAGACCAACCAGACAATCCCGCTTCCGTTTCCCTACATTAACGCTACTCGAACACTTACAAACGCAACGGACTAGTGGACAATAAAATAATTTCTTCTTGCCACTGAAATTTTATTTATTTAATAGTATTGTTAACCTAGAATAAGAGAATTTTCATATTTGTTTTTTATTTAGATTAAGACTGCATGTATTAAACAAGGGCAGAAAGACCGATAGGTCGATAGCCTTTTTTAGAAATAAAGATGTTTACTACTACTACTATTAATTAAAATATATGTATAAAAATAATTCGAAAAATTTAAAGTTATAAAAGAATAATAATTTACTAAGTAATAAAAGTTTGACCACACCTGCTATAGATTTACCTTTGTGAGTTTGTGCAATTTAAATTTAATGTTTTAATGTGAAAATTATTAGAGAACTAAATATTGCCATTATGATTTATTAATTTCAGTGAATATAAGAGAACGCTTTCTTGGTTTTCCACCTGCAGGTGCTGAAATCATAAGCCTCCTGAAGTAGAAGAGGGAGATAACATACCTGACTCAAGCTTTAACATGAATCCGAAATAGCAGGAAACATCACTAGCATGTAGAAGTTATATCAGAGATTAGTCAGAACTAATCTCTGGTTATATATCATATTCGCGAGTTCAACTAGCGTTGGGGGCGCTGCGAAACGTAAACATTAGTCGCCATTGTTAAATGCAAAAATGACGAATACCTTCCTGACATCCCATATTATACTTTGTTTTTAAGCCTTAACATAAAACAATACTTACACACTTTGCAAAATGTTTCTATTTGTTTAAAGGCTTGCAAAAGTAAAACAGATCATAATGACATCTAATCAAAATAAGTGTCAAATTTTACTAGTTAAAGTGTAGTTAGAATTTAGCCGCCAGTGGGCGCTTGGACTTTTAAACTCGCGAATCCTCTGATATATAAGCTGTGGTTAAGCGACACAGATTAAGATTGAAGAAAACTGAAAATGTAAAATGATTTTAAAGCAAGTCTGAAGAGATCCACCACAGAAAAAGTCAAATATAATAAATAGTATAGTATATACAGAAACACTTGTATAGCTATAGAGATTCAGGGGTACAGGCCCGACGTACTGAACCTCTTTCGTAACGAGCTGGCGACATACCCTAGCTGGTAGAGCCAATAACAGGAAGGAAGAAGAAGAAGATTTGAAGCACTATACCTACCTATTTAAGTAAATTTATTAATGTACCTATATTTAAGTCAAGTACCAGTTCGAAACAATTTGAACTGGTGGTACTTGTTGAAACATGGAAGCAACCAAGGAAAAGTCATGATGATACATTTTATGAAAAATTTGACAGACATTTGTTTTTTCCTATTTTAAGTAATTTTTTAGTAACGAGTTGTGAGTAATTTAATTTAGCGGTTTTATCAAATGAAAAGTAATCACTTGTCGGTTGTACTCACAGAACACCGCTAAAACGGTACTGTTATTAATGTTATGGTATATGATGGTACTGCTAATGTTGTGCAAAAGTTCACTTTAAGTCGGTCTTTTGCAGATAGATGTTAATGTGATTACTCTAGTAGCATGAAGCATAACCTACGACCGTAATTAAAAAACATTAGAAATTTTACTTAGTGAATGTTCTGAAAGGAGGTAATAATGGCAAAACCTAAACATTTTTACTCTTTCATTATTGGAACACACACAAGAGTCAGCATTCATAGTTTGCCATGTTACGTTGGTGTCCTCACAATTTTTGCCCTCACTTTCCTTTATGGCATTGTAATATTGGTGGACAATATTCTGCCAACTCCTTTAACAGTTCTCGATGAGGTAAGTTTACAAGAGTAAGCTCTAAGAATATGTTAACAAAATATTAACGTGAATGTGATTACCAATGTATTATCTTATATTTTTTAATTATTACATGCTATCTCAATCCTAATTTTGTCACGCACTTTCAACATTCGTATGCGCTACCCCTGTTTAATAAATAAAGCTACTGCTAGCCTTATTTATTAAACATGCTGTTCCACGAGATGACACAATCTTCAGACAAATAATAACGATAAAGTTAGCGGACATATGCCGTTGCAATTGCATGCACCTTTCCGATAAGAAAAAATACATCAGCAAGAATAAGAGCGTTTAGTTCAATGTTTTCTAATAACGATGAAAAGTGCTTATGGTACAGCTTGGTATATGCTTAAGTTCTGATATCTAAGAGTTTAACCACTCGATTTATGCAACTACATAACGTTTTTGGCTATAGATGTATAAGTTGTTATAAAAAACCTGTTGTATTGATACTTCAACATTAATCTTACCAAACGACTCGAAAATATCGTGCTTAGGGCATACTAGGACATAAAAATGCCGATGCAATAGACGTGAACGAAACGTTTACGAACGTTTCGAAACGACTAAATTAGTTTCAATAAAATGAATACGCACTGCCATTAGAGTTCGTGTTTTTTCGTGTAGGTATATTTGAAAAAAATATTGAGACACAAATAAAATGTGATCGGATCAGGCAAAAATTAAGTAATACAAATCTTCGTCAAAATGATTAACTTCTGCATTAGTATTCGCAGTCTGTCCATTACATTGGCCACGACCAACCAAAGGATATTCTGCGACCTGATGATTGTCGGTGGATTGGGATTGAATTATTGACGAAAGTAGTTATGGATATCTAATATTTTATCAAATTCTTCGTACTTCCTGCCCTTTTCCTGTAGTTTTAATTATTGTTCGAATACAACAGGAAATGTCCAATGTAGGAAGGATAATGTTAATTTCACATATTTATTACTATAAACTTTTACTTTATAGTAAAATGTTTCTACATACTTGTGCTGTTTGTACACGTTTTCGTTTTTCAATACTTGCCTTTTAAATCTTGAAAACGTGGGTAATTAAAACTTAAGTTGGGACTTGGACCAAGAATTGCGTCTTATGGACGGTTCTTACGAATGAGAATATTGCATGTTCAAAATTCTGAATAATATAACGTGATAATCACGTAATCTGACGTCAGTGTATTGACTGGGACAGCTTGGAATCGATATGTAAAATTTTCAAAAATATTCGCCCACAGGATATATGAAATGACTGTTAAAGTAACAAAAAAAGTAATCGTTTGCAAAAAGACGAGCAAGCATTTTATTGTTCGTTCAAAAGTTGATATGAGACTTTATTGGCCCTTTTTTTGCTGACGGGATATTTTGAAAGCGGATGTAGTGAAATTACAAACTTTTAAGTGGACAAATCTAGAGCATTGATGAGCATGATGAGATGAGCAGAAAGTACCATTTGCTTTAAATTCCATATCCCACAATCTTTTAGCTGTACGTTTTTATCTAATTTGTGTTATTTCTACATTTTTTTGAATTCTTTGCGTTCAGAATTTGCGAATGCTAATTGAGTCCTGCAGTTCACTGAATAAGTTTAACTTTAGAAAATTGTTTAAATGAGCTTGTATTCTGGTGATTTGGGGGATCATGCTGGATGGCGAGCAGCAAGACTGAGAAGACATGAAAATTTGCAGAGGGAGAAGAAATATAAAATGTGTCTGGGGAAAATCCAATTACAAGTACTGTAGTGATTGCAAATATACACATTCTGAGAAAACAGTTATATATTTTTCATGATCAACGTGTCCAAGCGTGACAGAATGACGAACATTTTTATAAAAACCATTCAGCAAAGTGAATTTTGTATGTGAAACTCAGTAAACCAATTCTTAACCATGAAATTGATGGTTCAGAGTATCAGAGTTCCCATAGTTCTCAAAGTCACTGACTTATCAAACGATCTTCGTACCTAGTTCAAATTTTCAACTCTCTAATCTTGAAATAATTAATTTGCTTTTCTACATTATAAAATTTATTTATAGTCACGTTATCCACATGCTTTTATTGCCGAAAGAGCATCGTGGGACCTGAAAAATTTAACCGATATCGGTCCCAGGGTGGTAGGAAGTTACGAAAATGAAGTACTTGCTGTAGAATACTTGACCAAAACAATAAATTCTATCATGCAAGAGGCTCATCCAAATCAATATTTGGAGCAGGACATTCAAATGGTTACAGGGTCGTACTATTTAAGCGCTAAGCAGGGAGTTATCAATGTGTACGAGAATGTTCAAAATGTTGTTGTAAAACTGCATGGAAAAAATGGATCTGCTAGTGTGCTGGTCAATGCACATTTCGATTCTGTTCCCACAAGTCCAGGTAATATCAAAGTTATACGTACCTTATCTAGTCAGGAAATGATATATTTAATCTTGAAACCGTGAATATATGTAAACTTACTAAAAAAAAATTGAAACTATTTCCCGTATATTTATCACTCAACTGAACTGTACAGCTTGCTGCTACTTGAGACAACAGAAGATTCTATTCTATAAAAAACGCTAAAAAAAGTTGTTTTGAAGTTATAGAATATAATCCCAAAACAAATTTCGGAGTCACAGGTATACAGCTATGGAGATTTTTGCATTATACATTATATTTATAACGCCCGCAATACAAAAAAAAATGTGTAAAAAAAGTGGATGTGTAAAATTGTTGTTGTTTTTTCGAAAGGTGTACTTACAAAGCTGTTAAAATAATCCACTAGAATTTTGTTGCAGGTTTAACTAGTACAAAATGCATTGTAATAAATTATGAAGAAACAAATAGAGAACAAAAAATATTAAAAACCCTTTGTTTAATCGCAAAATTGTTGTTATTCAACTCTGTTAATTTTGTAATGAAGTAGCTGTGTATTTGTAAGATATTCTAATTAGTTACTTAAAGTTGGTTGTAAAGTAAGCTTACTAGGTAAGCTTACTTTTAACCATCTTTATTCCGCAAAATCATGTTATTAACATATTATTAAAGAGCGATAAGTATATTGTACACATCCTCCTGATTGCAGTTTGAAAATGTTTAGGAGCTAGTGATGATGGAATCAATGTGGCAGTTATGTTAGAGATTTTGAGAATAATGTCCAAACTGGAAGATAGACCGATCCACAATATTATTTTTCTTTTCAATGGTGCAGAAGAAACTCCGTTGCAGGCATCTCATGGTTTTATCACTCAACATAAATGGGCCAAAGAGTAAGTAACATTGCCGTTGTCCTTAACCTTAACTTGTGTTAAGTTTATCGGGATGATAATGATTATGATATGATTCATATCATCCCATTCTATACACACATTCAAGTGCGCTAAACAGCTATTTTTTTCATCTGTTGCTAATGACCTTTTACATACAAATCGCATCTAGTCAAGCATTCTTTTCACCGACTGCTTTTCGATTATTCTCGTTAGGCAGTAGCAGGCCATTGCAGGGTCTCAGTAAGTTTGATCTAAAAGGAAATGTCAGCAATATAATTATTTTTAACAAAACTTACTACTTGTTGCAGTTGCAAAGTTGTTATAAATCTGGATTCAACGGGGTCAGGCGGAAAAATCATACTCTTCCAAACAGGCCCCAAAACGCCATGGTTGTTGAAATACTATAACGACGTCCCACATCCCTATGGGCAAGTTGCTGGGGAAGAACTGTTTCAAAGTGGCTTGCTCCCATCCGGCACCGATTTTCGGATTTTTAGAGACTTTGGAAAGCTAGTGGGTAAGTTACCCATTATTTCTATTTATTTTCAGTAATAATCTTTTTCCACTTAGGCCTTGATATGGCTTTCATAAAAGACGGTTATCGATACCATACCAAGAACGACCAATTCGCGTATATTCCACTGGGGTCGTACCAGCACGTTGGCGACAATGCTTTATTTCTAATCAAATCGTTTTCTAATGCTCCTGAATTATATGAGCCAGTTCCAACAGGAGGAGAGACAGTTTATTTCGATTTTTTTGGATTATTTATGATATCTTACAGCAATTTTATTGGAGCTATTGTGAACATTTGTACTATCGTTTTATCAGTTGCTGTTTTCCTTTACTCCATATTCAGTTTGAAGTTGGGTAAGTGTACAGTCTTACGTAGGTAATTTTAATATATTTTCTTCATTTATGGAAAACATAAAAATGTTTTAGCTTTGTCAAAAGCTACCTTAAAGTTTCTTGGACTTGCAATGGTCGCTATATTGTGCAGCTGGATACTGTGCATTCTATTCATATTTGTACTTGCCGTAATTACTGATCTTTTGGGGAAAACAATGAGCTGGTATAGACATCCGTGGTTAGCGTTCGGATTGTACGCTATTCCAAGTACTGGCTTATCTGGATATTTGTTACTTTTAACTAATCATGAGGTAGACAAGTTGATATGAATACTTGAATGAAACCCCGTATATAAACGATCCTTGAGTAAAAGTAGTCTCTAAAACGATAATTGTTACCGATTCTGTTTTATAAACTAATCATCGATATAAAAGGCACGTCGTGTTTGCTAATAATCTCGTCCTTACAAAGCGTGAGACAAGCCTTGGTTTGAGATTCGTTTATAAATACGGGCCTGAGTTTTAAATAACATCCCCTTTATATTTTAGAACATATCTCTGAACATTCGCTGTCAAATTCAAGCTCATTTGGTGAGGCTGATATGGACAGTAGTTCTCTTGTTGGGAGTGTCTTTGAACATTAGAGCTTCATATGCTTTGATGATTCCGATCTTATTTTCTTCATTGGCCTTTATAGTCATTCATGTTATGCGCCTTCAGCATTCAGGTTAGTGTAAAATGCACAAGGAATAATATTTATTAGAGAAATAAAGTTTCAATACATGGATCAAATAAATAAATATAAGAGAACTTTTGACAAATAAAAGCATCTTAACTCTCTTACCTCAAATCTAATTTTAAAACATTTGCATAGCAATTTCGATTTAAGTGGGGCGACATTGCAGATATAGTTTACAAAAACTGAAAAATGAATCAGACTCAATTCATTTTTCAAAAACTTTGAGACATAATTTTTGTCTACCCAAATATTATTAAAGACCATTTTATCAAAATTTTCTAAAAATTTATGAAAATATAAATACAAATTAAGGTAATGAAGCAAAAACTTGATTGTTTTTTTTAATAATGCAAAGAAAAATAAAATAAATACTGCAAAATATTAGGTGCACAAAGTCTCAATTTTTATTGATATACTTTTGTTTGTCCTTTATTTATGAATAATTGCTATTAGTTTTTGTCGAAGAATTAACTGGTTTTTCATTAAAGATCACTAATTTTTAGTTAATATGTGGCGAGTTATGTACATAATATTCCTGGTTCCGCCAGCAATGAATCTAATGTATCAGAGTCTCACAACTTTTTCACTGATTATTCCAATGACTGGTTTTATTGGTTCAGACAAAAATCCGGATTTGATTATTGGATTGATGGTTGTTACGTTCACATTACTAATAGTATCTCCGCTGGTAAGTGTCGATTGAATTATCGACAAGGGATAAGTGCAAAATATCATTATCTTAGATCAAATTTATCAATCAATCATTTTATTCAAATCTACAGCCACCCAAACCGTTGTCATTCTGAGATAGGTATTTGAAATTAATGTGATCTTATTCCTATGCACCTTGTTCTTGTGGGGAAAAAATGATAACTATTTATTCTGCTTGAGAAATTTTATACATATTAATTCGGATTTTTTAGACTGCGTTGACCAATTTATTAAGGAATGTTAGATGCTACTTTATTTTTCTGGGAGCTATTTTCATTTTGTTTCTTTTATTGGTGTTCACTCCTATTGGATTTCCATATTCGGGAGACAACGATACTTGTACCCCGCAAAGGCAGTGGATATTGGTAAGCATTGATGGTTAATTTGATAATGGGTAAAATAAAAAAGATATTTACTCCAACCGAGCTCGTAATTTACACGTGCCATCAGAACAAAAATATTTTTTAGCTTTTTTGCGTTAAATATTATGAAACCTTGATATTTTTAGCACACTTCTAGAACATTTTACAATGAAACTGGAGCAACTGTTAAAACAGATGCCGGATTTTTCTTCCTAAATTTAGACCGAAATTCTCCTAGAATTTTGAAAAGATACGTAAAGGACTTAAGTAGGGCTGTACCGATAAGTGATGATTGTAAAAATTATCCCATGTGTGGAATGCCGTTATCACATCCTAGAATGGTAGAAATTGTGTAAGTACTTGGGGGGTCGCTATTTAATGGTGCGTCCTGACGAGCCGAGCCTGAGTCGCGGCAAATTCCTTTGATGTTTCGTCAAAACACCGGTGGTTTGACGAAATATCAAATGAATTTTGCCGCGGTTTAGTCTGCACGCACCATTAGAACAGTTTTGTAAGTTAAAGCTAATGTTTGCAATTTTGCAGAGAATATAGTACGTGGATTCCCGCAAGTCTACCAGTCTTGCCACAACCTGTAAACGTAGAAGTATTTTCATACAGTGCTTCAGAAAATGAACTTCAATATAATGTTTCTATTACTGGTAAGTTTTCTGATTAGCCTTTGTTTTACAAAATTTATCAATATGTTTATATATCTTTTATAATTTTCTAAAATTTGCTAGGACTAAAAAATAACTTTTTAGCGGCAATGTTATTATCGGCGAAAGGCGACTAAAACGCGATCAAGATTGAGAAGTGCAAAAATATTAAATCACTTATCAGACATCGAAAAATAACACAAATCTCGTATTGTCTGTCTCTATATTGTGCGGTGAAATAAAAAAAACATTGATCGGTGAGATTTGGGAATAAAAGTGCATAAAAGTGCTCGCAAATAAAGTGATATAATATGCAATGCTTTGATTTTTTTAGTAAATTGTTCAATTCATTCTTTAATGGCAAAGAAATTAAAATGAAAACTAATAATGATCGATAAACATTTTTTTTCAAATCAATCTGTCTTTTGAAAAAGATCTGATTGCTTTTCGCAACGTACCATTTCGTTTATTAGATATATTTAATTTTAAGGTTTGGAGAAAATATAAAACCTTTTGTACTCTCAGGGTATTGCATGCATCAATTTAATAAGCCCAATACTTTTCAACAGTACAAATATGTTTATGTTTTTAGGTCCTGATAGAATTACTGTCCTCATGTCGCCCAGAGAAAACATAACTTTTCTTAATATCAGTTTAGTTGATAAAGTTCATAAATCTGAAACAAAGTTTCACGATCGTCCATTATACTTTCTATGTTATCAATCTGGGAAAGGAGATATGAGATTTAATTTTACGTTTAATGTTCGAATACCTCTGAATTGGAAGGGGCCTACAATGAATCTAACTATAATTGGCCGATATGTGCACACTGATCAAATTAAGAAAACTGCTGAATATATTGAATTATTAGGACAAATGCCCAAATGGACTGATGTTACAGCTTGGTTAGGTTCGAGTTACTTTTATGTAATTTAGAATTTATCGAATTATTTTTTTATGGTGTATGACGCTCTGGTTTTAGGTTTATTGCATAGCCTTCATCTTTTTTATTGTATACAATTGCCAATGTTCAATTTTTTTTAAAGATGTATAATGAAATAAATTATGCTTGGAACTTATTTATCGAATTTTAATACTTCTGTTGCATCAGACAGAAAATATTGAGTTGATAAACGACAATCCGCTGAACCTACTCACGACTAATGTGTCTAGACAAATGCCGGTAAACATTGCTGCCGACTCAATCTCCTAAAATACTGGAATCAATGTCAACTGAAATGCACAAAGATTATGGTAAGTGTTTGAAAAATCTACAAAATGTTAAACAGTAAATCTAATAGTCATTACAGATGTTAATAGTCATCCAAATTAAGTATTTCAAACTTTTTTTTTAGTTAAAACAATCACAGACAAGTAAGTCTAAAGTATCTTATGTTCAGGTTAGAAAATTTAATTTAGTAATTACTAAATTATTCCATATTAAAGACATTTAGAATCCTTAAAAACTATTTTTATTCAAAGACAGTTTTATTAGTAAAATCTGTTTTATTAATAACTCAAATAAGTTAAGTGACAACTTTCTTTAATAACAATAACATTATTTTGTTACGCACTACACATAGATATTTTGTGTATATACATCATTATCTCGTATAATTTTTCTACTATTATTGGCAGGTATACCCCGAAAGTTTAATATTATAATACATCACACTACAAACCGTTAAATTTATAAACTAGCTAATAACAAGAAAATTCAAACTGCTCCTACATAATAATAAGTACAATAATTTTATTAAAATCCTGAACCATACATTTGCGAGTGTAGAAAAGAAGCAAAATCGGGAAATAGTTTGTGCCACTACCATTGGCAATTTGTTTTAATTTTCACATATACGCTTTTTTACATGATCAAAGACTCATAGGAACAAGTGGCAAAAACTAATCAGTTCCATATTGCTTTAATAAACAAACAGTATTACATAATACTAAACCGGACTTAATAATGTTAACTATGTATTTAATTGTGTAGTTTCTAAATTACATAAAATGAGAGATTGGTTGCTTAAAAGCGCAAAGCTCTTTCACATTTTTACTTTTGAGCATACTTCATTCGTAAAGCGTACCTTCACGAATGATGAATATCCTCTTAATCGAAATATTCTGTGATAAATATTTCTCAGAAGTATATTCAGTAAATCAAATACTAATTGCCTAGAATGTTTTATAATCCTTATTCAACGCTTAAAAGTAATCATTAAACTACTTTGTATAACTATATAGCAATGTAAGAGTGTTTAACATTATTCTTCGAGATTCATTGCCGCGTTTACATGCTTCTAAGGTTCTTGTCAATTCCATACAAATTGATCCCTGCACTTTGAAGGCTAGGCATAATGCTTTACAATTACCTTTGATACCGATTAATTTAGAAAAGTCTTTTAAGCAACCAAGGTATGCGATCGTAGCACAAGAATTATTCAAATATGGGATAAAATGTTGTGAAGTTTTGCTATAAAGGTAAGTCTTCGAATTCATCAATTATTTAGGTAAATTTTTTCACGCTATTAGTGTATATTGACTCATTTTTCATATGTTAATTTTGAAATATGAATCGACTGAAGATCGACTAGTGATTAGGTAATCCGGCGCAGTGTGAAATGGAATACCTCTTTCTTGAATAATTTTCACCATCAGTCTTAAAATGGCAACAGTTTTACATATTACTGGTACAAGCAGATGTTTGGATAAACAGTTACGTACGCAATGTAATTATTGATTTAAACTTTCACAACATCTTACTTTTAATACATTATGCAAAAGCGATCAAAAGGCATACAGCTTTTCGCAAGAAATTGAGTGCAATAATTACGTGTTGCTAGTTTAGGTGTAACTTGCGATCTGTTATGAAGATGCATGTCTAAATACGTGGAGAGCGCGATGGAAATATCCATATAGGGGCTTGAGGTCACAGTTTCTCCTTAGCCGGGATCCAGATGGTTGGGCCAGATTGCTCGTTTACAATATCTTTAACCTGAGTATAGATATCTTCTGGGGTATCGCCTTGGACTACAGCTGAAAAAATATGTGCAGATATATGGCACAATCCTATACAGTGTGGTACACTTTCATAGACTTGTATACAAAGTCTATGAAATTTCTATGAAACTTTGGATATTTAGGTACTTAATTAGGCCCGATCTAACTGTAAATATGGCATTGTTGTCATTTGTCTCGTTTGTCTCAAATTGACAAGAATTTATTTCTTTCTGTGAATTTTATGCGATTTTCGATTTCCGCTTGGAATTATGAATACTTCTTGTTGGAAGTATTTTTTCTAACATTTAAATTCATTGAAGAATTGGCGGCCAAAACTCATTATTTTAATCAATTGTACCTTAAATTATCGATTTTTCCATTTTGAACCATTCTTGGAAAATAAACAAAACTGATAATGTGTCAGAGATTTAAGCGAAGCTTTCGCTTACAGACAATTTAAAGTAAATTTCATTAGAATAATGATTTTTAACTTCCTTTTCTTCGATAACGTTACATGTAATAGTATTGTATCCCAAGCGGAATAAAATCGCAAAAAATGTATAGGTTTTGATTAGCAAGAAATACATTCCTGATGATTTCAAAAAAAACGAGACACTTGGTAACAATTCACTGTTAGATCGGGAGTAATTTGCTACCTAAATGGACAAAATCGGGTGGGCGAATTGCGAGATATTTTGATTATTCTAGACTTTTAATCACACTGTATAATAGATTTAAAGATGAAACAGATGATTGGAAGTTCAATAAGATCTCCTCGAATTCTCCTGAACATCCCCATGAACAAACATACTTGTTTTTTTCTTTCACACTATAGAATTAGCTTTATTATTATCTTATTATTATCAAATGTCTTCGACCTTTATCCAATATTGTATATTGGCTACACGATTGGATAAAGGTCGAAGAGATGATATATTGAACAATATTTTTTGACAAAAATAATGTTTAATTGAAATGGAAATCGGATAGTGTATGAATTGTAATCCATCAAGTGCAAACTCCACTGAATGTCGATTGATTTATAGATATATATATTTATAGATATGTTTTATACACATTTTGCCGTCATGACTCCAATCACTCATGACCATACGGATACACACATATTTGAAACATTGAAAAATAAAACGTGACATATCATGGAAAATTGACCCTAAACCGGATACAGAAAATTCAGAGTTGTTGGGACAAATGATCAGTTTATGGTAGCTTTCATTATAGCTTACCAGCGCTAAATATCTAGTTAGAAAAGAGTCTCGCATTGTCAAAAAATTGACAGAAATGGTGTCATGTAGATACATGTAGTAGTAAATGTAAATGTATGTAGTCGCCTGTAGCTCCTTAATTGCGCACATATGTATCCCTTATTTTGCTATTTTTCAGGCTCACTACTCATAGCCGTAATTGCCGAAATCCTAATAATGTTATTTTTGAACTTTTCGTCATTCTTACCTGTAAAATATTCACCAAACTCTTGTTCTGTTTTCAAAGCTCTTTCAAATGTTTTTTTAGCTTGTTCTTCAGTCATCCTCTTGTTCATTTCACTGAAAAAGTAGGAAATGTATTACACTTTTTGTACATTATAGTACTCATATTTTTGGTATAATAATAATAATATTATTTTTTTATATTAAGTTTTTATATTATTATTCCTTTTGTAATTAATTATAAATTAGAATCTATTATAAAATTGGCCAAATGTTGAGCAATTTTAATAAGGGAAGTCATTAAAGAATCACCAATGATCCCACTTTCTGAAATGTTGTTTTTCTTTTCAGGCCCAAAATAGAGAATAAATAACTGTCACGACCAGTCAATTAAAATGTAAATAAATCTACATATATGTGCCTTACAAGATTAATGTTGACGTCAAGCTAAAATATTATTGGAGTTGAAATTGAGAAAAAAAACACACCAGCAGTACTCAGTTTCTGTTTCTTTCTAAGAACCGAAACAAATTTTATCTTGATCTCATCAAGCTGGATTGATGACTCCATTTGTTAATTAATATTTGTGGGTTTTTTTTCTGCATTTATTTATGTCTAATTGACTTGTGTGACTGTTGTATTGGTAATGAACTTTCGATAATTTTGGACTGATCCACAATGCTGTTTCATAAATTTTTCTATCGTTTTCTTAATTTGTCCAAATAATAGTACACTTTTCAAATGATTAGAACGAATCAGTCATCAATTCCATAGGATTTTTAAGAAAATGTAGTAGTAAAGGAATAACCAAAAAAATGTAGACACAGGAAAGAGAGATAATATTTTGTCTCTGTAATTGTTTGACATTTTCACTCTTTAGTAGTAGTAGTAAACATCTTTATTTCTAAAAAAGGCTATCGACCTATCGGTCTTTCTGCCCTTGTTTAATACATGTAGTCTTAATCTAAATAAAAAACAAATATGAAAATTCTCTTATTCTAGGTTAACAATATTATTAAATAAAATTCCAATGACAAGAAAAAATTATTTTATTGTCCACTAGTCAGTTGCGTTTGTAAGTGTTCGAGTAGCGTTGATGTAGGGAAACGGAAGCGGGATTGTCTGGTTGGTCTTGTAAGACAAAGGGGATTCAGTATGGTCCAATTGTAGGGGTTGTTTGTCCATTTTGTCTGTAGATGTATGAGTCTTTCCGAGATCTTTGTCATGTTTGTGCGTTCGTATAGTAGTTGGGTGGGGGGGGGGGGGGGGGGGGGGGGGGGGGTTGTGCAGTGGGTTTGGGGGTGTCTTATTCGTGTTATTAGTCTTAGTGCAATTTGTTCTGTTGTTTGTGTATAACGTTTTGTCCTTTCTGTTCCGTTGGTCATGAGTATATGTCCAAAGTCTAGCAAGGGTCTACAAATCGCTTTATATATTTTGGTGGCGGTGTTTGTGCTAATTCCTCTGTCTTTGTAGGTTAGTGATCGGAAGTGTTTTGTTCTCTTTATTGTTTCTGCCCTGATGTTTCGTATGTGTTTAGTGAATTTAAGTTTGTGGTCAATTGTGATTCCAAGGTATTTTACGTCGTTTTTTGGTTGTGTCGTTTGGCCGTCTGCAGTTATCGTAGGGGAGTCAGCGTTGAGTCTGTGGTTTGTGAGCAGAAGTTGGTTTTTTGACGCGTTTGGTGTTAGTCTCCATTTATAAAACCATGTCATTGTGTTGTTTGTTAGTGTTTGGAGTCTTTGAGCTGCTCTCTCAGTAGTTTTGTCATGTACAATAAGTGCCGTGTCGTCTGCGTATTGTAATATGTATGCCGATCTGTCGATTTGATTTTTGTCTGGTAAGTTGTAATTGTATATGTCATGGCAGTATATATTGTAGAGAAACGGTGAAAGCGGGGATCCTTGAGGGAGCCCTTGTTCAGGGGAAAAAGAAAATGACAGTGTTTTGTCAATTCGTACTTGTAGTTGTCTGTTTTCTAGTAAGTTCTTTATGGTGTGTAGTAGATATGTTGGTGTGTGTAGTTTGTATAGTTTGTATAGTAAGCCTCTATGCCAGACACTATCGAAAGCCTTGTTAATGTCCATAAACAGGCAAGCTGTCTTTCTGTCAGTTAGGTGGGTAGTTTGTATATTGTTGGCCAAAATAAAGAGCGGATGAACAGTTGAGTGATGTTGTTTGAAACCAAATTGGTAGGTAGGTATATATTTTCCAATCACTTTTTCAAGCCGCTGCTTTATTATGTATTCAAAAATTTTGCTTAGTACTGGAAGTAGTGTAATTGGTCTGTAGTTGCTCGGTTGTGTATTGTCCAGTCCATTTTTGGGTATAGGGATTATTAAGCCGTTTTTCCATGTTTCTGGGATTCTGCCATTTGTGATGCAGTTGTTCAATTCAGTTAGGATCAGTTTGTGTGTTTCTTGAGTTAGGCTTTTCAAGAGTTTTGCCTTAATTTTATCTTTCCCCGGTGCAGTGTTTTTGGTGTGCGCTAGGGCTTCATCGTACTCTGCGTCTGTGATCAGTTTGTAGGTGTACTTTTGGTGAGCTGTTAAAATAGTTCAAGTATCAGTCGTTGATCAAGTTCCAGTTGTCATTGTCGAAGTTAAGGTTTGTCGATATGCTGAAGGCCCTTTGATAGTGTCTGGCGAATGCGTCCGCTTTCTAAAAAGTCTGTGTAGCGTTCTATACAAAGGCAAAACACTTTGTCCTTCTGTATTTCTTTACATGTTTCTAGCCATTTGTCTTGTTGGTATTGTCCAATCAGAGTTTTAATGTTTCTGTTAAGTTCAGGTTCAGTGTCTTTTTTAGGTCGTTATTTTGAGTGTTTGTATATAGTCTGTACAGTTCTCTCTTATGTTTTATTAGTCTCAGTATGTATTTGGGCAATGAATGTCGGTAGAAAGCATTTTTTATTTCCGGGCTAAATTTTTGTATGGCTAGTGTAAGTTGTTGTTGTATGGTTTCTATTGAAATGTGCTGTGCTTGTGATTGAATGAAGTCATGTATATGTTGTTTCACTTTGTCTATGTCAGTCTTTGTTAGGTTTAAGTTTTTCTCTATAGGAGGTGTATTGGAGGTAGGTTGCGTATGTTGTAAGTCTATGTTAAACGTAATAGCCAGGTGGTCGGATCCCAGCTCGTTGGTTAAGTTTATGTTGTTGATGGTGTTTGTCAAGTTTTTTGTGTGCAGTAGAACGTGTGGTGTTGAGTCTGGGTTTGCGGGCATCAGAAAAGTTGGTGGGGTGTGCTGTTTTATAAAGTCGGAATTTTGCCAACCAACGCAGTGATTGTTGCTACAAGCACTGTACTTTCTATGAATCGGGTAAATATAAATAATTTAAAAATGTACTTGAAATGGCAAGTTTACTAGCGCCGTTACATATGTAGATATGTTAAATTGGACATCGAGGAAAATTACTATCAGTTTTTGTTCAAGTTTTGATTCGTATTTCTTCCAAAAATATTCCACCTTAATAAAACTTGACTTACATTATAGATTCCACAGACTTCGGTTTGATAAATATTGCTATAGGATGCAGCTGTGCCACTTGCAGTCTCTTAATTGCATTTCCACTAACATCCAGAATGCAATGCTTTCCCTGCAAATATAAACCACTATAAATTTATGAACCTTTTTTCAGTACAATTTCTATTACCTTTTCCGCTACTTCTCTTACTGATGACACTGAAGTTCCATACAGGTTATCATTGTATTGGCCTGCTTCAATAAAAAGATGATTTTGAATATCTTTTTCCATCTGTTCTCGTGATGCAACGAAATGGTAATCTCGACCATCAACTTCATATTCACGTTTTGGTCTAGTAGTATCTGAAAGAGAAATTTATAAATGTGAAGAATTAAACTGGTTCAAACTTTCATGTGAATTAAATGATTTTTTTTTATTATTTGAAATTGTTGTATTCATATTTGTTCAAGTTTTATTTGAGTAGAATGTATTGTACCACATTGGGAAATCGTTCAATTTAAAAGCATTGTTTGATCGCTGAAAGTAGTCGAAATGCGATAGTATTTGACATAACGTGTGTTGTATGAGAAATAAAAATAATAATTCAAATATAAGAATAAGAATTTTTAATTATTGCACATTAATGCACGTGGTAAAAACTGAAACTGAATTAGGTATTAGTAAAAAACTCACGAGGCACGCAACTGCCAAACTTCTCTGGGAATTCTGATATAAGATCATCATTTATTCTATCTTTTAGAGGTCCCAAAATGATAACCGGTCTAGTGTACTGAATCTGCATTTGTTGTACTGCTTCGTAGGATAATACGGTTTCCTCATTGCCTGAAAAAAAATATTTGTTAGAATGCTTCTCCAATCGAACGTAAGAAGTTGTGAAATGTGTTGATATAATACATTCGGCAGTGAACATATATCATCGGTTCAGCTTTTATACAAGTTGAAAAAACTTCATAATAATTTATCTACTGCTATAAATTGATACTTGTAACTATAATGAAGAAAACATACATAAAAACTGGAAAATTTGCTATAAAAGAAGCCACAAGATGTAATTGTCAATATCAAATAGATACATACGTCACTAATGCTTGATATGAACAATAATTGAGGATACAAAATTAAAATATTGCAAATTTGCAAATAAAAATAAAGTGATATTGAGTAGAATCTACTTGGTCCCACAGCTGATTTATTAAAATTGAAAAATTATTAATTAAATGTAATATCAGTACGAAAAAACGTGTTTGTTGAAATGTGAAATCAATATAATCAGCTGAGGAACTAAACTATGTAGAAATTGACTACGATCTATTCTCTAAATGCAGAAAAACTTGTTGATCTAGAACGGAACGAGAGCTCTCTAATTATGCATTCAGTCTAAGAATTGTTCTACAATAATAATCGATTTATAAACGGAATGTGTAATTACTTAAATGTTTTTGAAATTTTATTAAAAGATCTTTTTTTTAGTAAATTATAGAGCCAATATAATTATAAACTTATTGAATCGCTTCAATTAAAACCGCAATCAACAACGTTTTGTTTAACAATGTCGCAAAGTTAATATTAATGAAAAGATCTTTTAGTACATGTACGATTATAAGTTTACCAGATTTTATCGGATTTTTTTGCAAATCTGTGAAACATCAAGGTTTTCACTGCAATCCAATTAAATCGGTAAACAATGCGACTGATGATTAATTTGTATGTATGTGTGTGTATTCAATGTTTGTTTAATGTAGTGACTGATCAAATGCGTGAATTAATCAATTAATAAGAAATAAAACTCACAAGTAAAAAACTCAATTTGAATACAATATAAAGACTTAATTAAGTCTAACCATGACACTTGCTTAAGTGTTGTGTAACTGTCAAGTTAAATACGGCCTGTGTAGTAGCTTTAATCAATTTTTATCGCAGTATTTTCGAAATTAAGATTAAGATGAAATTAGATTAAATACGACTAAAAAGGAATATGGATTGGAGTATTCGCATCAGCTTGCATACGTAAAGTAATTTCCGACTAATAAAATTGCTGGCGGGGCTCTAATAAGATACCAACAGCATGGTCATATTTAAAAAATAATTCCGAACCCAAATGGGAGCACTAATAAAAATGTTAATATGACTTCGCACTGACTATTTAATTGATTCTAGCTTTTATGGTCAATTACGAAATTGTAATTTGCAAATAATGAAACAATAATAAAAAACGAACCTTTAGCCTATAAATTCATAATAGATGGCATCAATAATAGATTTTAATATCAACTAGAAATTGGTGGCATGTAATTAGGCAGAATAACGGTCATCTGTTGATACATTTTATGAACTGTTGCGATAAATATTCATTGAATATAAAATTCCTCTTCCACATTCAGTGAGCAAATACGTAGATAAAAATTCATTAATATATACGTTGATGTTAGTAAAAATAATCATGTTTCAATCAAATAACAATAACATTTGAATAGACAATGTTCGAATTGCCAAATTGGTATTTGCATAAATTTAGTCTTTTCGATACTTTTTTTCTGTAGGATCTTTAAAACAGGGGTTCTTAACCTTTATGTA
This sequence comes from Dendroctonus valens, assembly GCA_024550625.1. Lineage (NCBI taxonomy): Eukaryota > Metazoa > Arthropoda > Insecta > Coleoptera > Curculionidae > Dendroctonus > Dendroctonus valens. The sequence goes on from JAJTJO010000108.1 coordinate 3,243,383, forward strand.
GTTGCGGACTAATTTCAAAATCAAAAGGGTTTGGCTCTTGTGGCCATTGACTTAATTCGCAATTGCAATTTCGGGCTTTTGGGCCGTCGTGGAAACGAATTTCTTCCTGGTGTTTCGCAATGCGTATCACACGGACCATTTTTCATATCCTTGTCGAAAAAAAACATACCCACAATCATAACAAGAAAATAATGTATGTTCTAAGTGAAATTAAAATCCAAGTTAATAATTGGAACATAACCATAAGCACATTTTAGGTTTAAGAGTTATTTTCGATTTTCTTGGCAGATCTTGCATCAACTGTTATTTTAATTGTCTTAAACACGCTAAAGTTAAGAACCCTGACTTAAAGCCAAGTTTTATGAAAAGCAAATTTAAACGGAAATCTCTATTATTGTTATTTGTTTATTTATAGGACAAAATAACAAACAAAACGATCATTACAAAAAGTCTAACGAAAAGACCAACATACAATTTTTGGAAATTTTATCTGTGAATTTTAATTGGTAGCCCATTTTCAGTGAGTTTTAATCGACTTATTCTTGCGTTTTACACATTTGGCTAATAAATGCAAAAATTGAAGGATATAGTGTAGGACGTCTACAGGTTTGTTTAATATTTAATTCAATTAATAATATTTAATAACTAATGCAAATATGAATTTAATTAATTGCTTGCAGTTGCGCGTTTAACTGGTAATAAGGTAATTGTTCAAAAGAAAACACCAGTATCTTAAGCATGTACTCAGGCACCCAAAATAAGCGTTAATACTATTCTTGGACGCTAATATAATCAGAATTCGAATAGTAATCACAGTTATGATTAGTGGTTTAAAAATTTTATGCTTAAATGAGGGATAATTTCTCATTAAAATGATTAAAATAATTAAATATTGACTGCAACTCGCCCTACGACATTCACTTCGCAAGTAAGCAATATCTGCGACTTTTTTGGTTCAACTTCAAATGCATGAAATGAGATAGCAATGTGATGTTGCAAAATAATATGAATTATTCGCGCCATCACAGTGCTGTAATCAAAAGTAAATTCCGAGAGAGAAAGTCCAAAATATTCTACCTTGTATGGCGTTTTCTAAATATATAAAAAAATATACGTATTAAATATTCTTGAAAGAAACTGACTCTGTTGATTTTGGGTACCTGAAAAACATCCGAACTATTTAGATTCACCCCCGATTATGGACCCATATTTGAATTGTTGCATAATTTCAATGTTTTTACGTTATTTCTTTAACTATCAGATGCATTTATTATCAAAAAGGCATTAGTTGCAGGCGTTTTGTATAAAAAATATCATAAAAAATGTTTGTTCGCTTGATAAATAGTATTCAATGTGGTACATATGAATACAGTTTAATGGCTGGTCTTTTGGTTATTTGTCACACAAAAATAATTGTTAATTGTATGTTAATATGACAATGTTCAGCTAGGCGAAAATGATCTTCAAATCGCGGGAGAACTAGTGCAAATTTTGGAGGGGTAAACTTTGCCGCCATGCATCACAACACTAAAACTTACTAAAGTCGTCAATATTGTCACTATTCTCCAGATATATTAGCGTAATTTCTTCCATGTAAGGGAGCTCAACCCGATATAATATTTCACCTGTACTAGGAAACACAGAAAGAAGCCAAAAAAGAAAAAAATATATATAGTAAATGAAAATACGACGATTCTTGCCTTACTATGTAATTTTTTTGACATTTAATCGGCGATATAAAATAAATATATACATTACCTTCATTATTCGAGTCTTCTTGTGTGTAACATAACATAAATGCTGAAAGAAAAAAAACGTAATTAATATTTTATATTAAAATGTTAAATTAATTGAATATTTATTAGGTAATTATAGCTTCGGCTCTTATGCAGTCTGAGACCAATGAACCAGCACACACTCTAACATTTTAAATGTACCGTGAATCAGCCTTATAACTAACTTCTTGAGTGTTATATATAAATATGGAAAAAATATTAAATATTACATTAAGTATTTCCATTGAAGATTCGGCAAAAATATCCGCATGTATAAAAAACTAAAGTAAAAAAATGTTATGTGGTCTTTCATCCATAGTTCAATCTAAATATAATTTTTTTCTCTGAAAGTATTTGTAAACAAAAAGATTATTAATTTCAAATATTTCATAAAACTCTGAAAATGAGTATAATACATATTACAGAATATAGGCCGATAAAAACCATACCATTCAATTTAAATTAAGCGAGTAAGTACTGTGTTTTACTTAATTTTTGTTATTCCATGCATTACTATTGTGCTGATGTGAATGTCCAATAACAAATAACCCAACAATATTTAACAACTATATAAAATTTATAGCACCAAAACAGCATTATTTGGAACTATATATACATTTTAAATAACACGTTATTGACTAGATCATAAATTTATGTTGTGGGAACAATATTAAACTGCGTTATGCTATTAACATTATGCAACTGATTTTAATATTTGGATATTATTATTCGATATGTAAAAATGTATATTTACGTAGTGAATATATTTCATATTAAAATATACTTAGTTTATTTAAGGTACTATTCAAAATTCTCATTAAAATTTTTTTGACCAACTAAGAAAAATAAGTGAATGCAAATATCAATTGAAATATCTTTATCTATTACTACGAATAATCTACTAGTTTTGCAAAGGTTAATTATATACGGATACATAATATTATGCATTATACTGTCTTATTACATACAGTACAAATGGATTATGCTTACTGATATTTAGTTGAAACTGGCAAAAATTAAGTAATATTATGATTAATGACAAAATTTGAAACTTCTGTGACCAAAGCCAGATTACATCTTAATATCAGTAAATATGCTCCACTCAGGAAAGGTCGCCTTAGAAAGGTGTCAGCAAAATACTTACTGGAAGAAGTTTTTTCATTACCGTTAGATTGCTGGTCAGACAAAGATGCTTCTAAAGGTAAAAATAAAAATAAGGTAAAAACAAAAATCTACATAACCATTAAGCATGCAAACTTTTGATAATTACTGAACTTTGTTCTAGTCAACCACGAATATATATGGAGTTTACTTCAAAAGTTTGCATGCCAGGATAAAAGAAATCAAAGAAGAATTATCACTAATAGACAAAGATAAAATTAATAGGGAATACATCAAAATACACAAAAACAGTGCATATTTATCTACAAGCTGTGCTTGGTACTGCAAACAAACAGGGTTAAAAATTGATCAACGTTAAAGGTTTCAAGTGCAAATATATCTTTAAAATAAAATTTTGATAAATTAATCCTAAAAGCTTCTTTTGAAAAATCAGATATATGGTTGATGGTACAAAAAATGTACAGAATAACGTCTTTATTGTCTGTAATTAACATTGAATTTATAAATTAAGTCCTGGCAGCGCAAGCGGTAGGAGTTTGAAACTTTTGTGTAAGCTTCAAACGATCTTGCTTTTATAGTATAAGTGAATTGTCAGTGTAAAACCAATAAATAAGGCTTGCCATAGTCATTAGAAAATGAAACCCCCTCGCATGTTTGTGCAAGCATTTACTACGACGAACTGGTGAGAAATTCCAATATAAAACTACGATTTTTTCGGTTTCTAGAAGCATTTCATTAACTTGTAGAAGTTTAGCGGTCTACTTACGTTCTTGGTCAGATCCATCTTCAGACTTTTCATCTTTGCTTTTCATAAACGGAAATTTACGACTGAATGAGTAACTTTTCTTTTTCCTATCCAATGTTGATTGCTGAAACGAAAGGCAGAAATATAAAATTTTTATGTTGCCACTAATTTGTCATAATTACTACAAGAAATACAATGTTAATAAAATGGTAACAATGCGAGAACAATGTTATCATATAAGGGTAACATTTGCCTATTACATATGAATACGTCGTACCTTTTCAGCTTGACCTCCTTGGCCCTGGAATTTAACAGATCGGTCTCTAGCTCTTTGTTTTCGTTCCCATCGTCTTTTGCTAGGCACTATGCCCATTCCCTGTTCATCTCCTGACGCTAGTACCCGCCTAGCTTGCCACCACTCATCGTCGCTCGCATTAGTTACATGTAAAATGTCGCCGTATTGGAATGCTAACCCTCGAGAGGGCAGGCCATCGTCCTTTACAGGGTCATAGTCAAATAAGGCTCTGCAATAATGTTAGGGAATCCAGATAATTGAGTTAATTCAGGCAGTATATGGTTTCAAAATCAGTAGAAACAATATAGAATCAGAAGAAAAATCCATCTTCATATATTAATAAGTTTGTCTTGGAGTAGAACTCACTTTTAAATTGTGGATGTTGGTAGAGACTCTCTTTATCTTGAAGATATAACAGTAAAAACAACAATTCTATTTTTTTAAGTTGCAAAATTAGAATATTTTAAGATTCACTCAAAAATAGAGAGTGAAAAGACACAGTTATATCTCGAATTCTAGCAATAGAAATCTCTAGATTTCTGGATTTCTTCACAAAACACCTCAATGCAAATGGCCGTTCTCATTGTCTAAAAATGAGTAATTCACTGCACTGCTTAATATATTTCTATAGAAACATTAAGCTTGAAGAGGATGGAAAACAAAATCCCTAAGACAAATTGTTAAACCTCAGGTGTACGCCGAGAATTCCCTCGGCACTAATCTATTAAGCAAAGTTAAATTGAAATTCTAGATTAGCTATAAGTTGCGAGGTGTCCCTTTTTATGAAAAATTAAAGGGCTAGTTGATCCACCTAGAAAAATTATATTCAATAGCCTGCGCTAGGAGGGAGAATTGTTGAGCGGGTAAATCAGTCAATTCTATTCAAAAAATGTTTACTTGTTTAGTGGTGGCAATATGTGTGGTGCCAGATTCAATAATAATATAATTGTTGTATATTCGGCAATGTTGAATTGAAGTTTTGCATTTAATATACCTAAACCATTCAGTTTACAAGATAAATTTCCATTACTAAATAAACCAAAAGCATTCGATGTAATTAACAAAGTAGCTATTTTGAATCACTTCCAACAATAAAACGAAATTAAATAGAAATTATCCAATTAAAGGATTATAAACGTGTTTGTTAGTTAAGCGAATTCGGTTCAATTTCCTGATTAAATGGGCAAAAAATTAACAGTGATCTGAAGAATTAATTATAAACCGACCGTTGATAACCACATGTTTTAGCCGGGGAATTTTGATTTAGATATGCAAATTTGTATTTGCTGTTGGCCTTTTCCTGTTAAAATCACAATTTGAAATAGAACTACAAAAAACAAATGATTAATGGGTTAGTGAAAATTATTACCACGTCTTACATGGAATAGATGATAATTTAATTAGCACTCGCTTTTGTTTCAAATTGGTTACCCGCTTTGAACAATTTTCACTCTATACACATTTGTTTGTTGTAAAATCCTAAATTCACTTTGTTTTAAACAAGAGCAACTTACCGAACATATAAAGATCGTTTCTGTGAGGTTCTGAGTAAGGTGCCCCCCGTGACAGGATTTGCCATTTGCTGCTTGAGGTCGTTTATTTTCGCTTCAAAGCGGTTGTACTCTTCAGGTCTGTATTGAACCACTATTGTTACCGTTTGACTAGTGCCCTTAAACAGACAAATATCACAATGTAGAATGAATAAAGTTCAAATCAGAAAATTAAATAAAAATCGTAGAAATCAAACTGAATGTAAATATTACTTGTTTGGCTAGAAACTGGACCTATCGCAAACACAGTGGACTTTTCTATATTTATCAGAGATCAAAGTGTAAACTTTCATTGTGATAAAATGGGAGATCACGAAGACCTGCAACCGAATCACCACTCCCGCTGTAATTATCATCATATAAATATATCAAAGTATTATTTGCTTTTTTATCATGATCTCTTCAGACGTATAATATTTTTTATGTTATATTAGCTGTCTGCATCGTGAACGTTGATTCTACGAAAATGCAATTATTTTCTTGAAATGTTGATAAAAAATTACATTAGAGAAAAAAAAATCATACAATATAGTTGCAGTGCAGTCTATCTTCTTTCAATGCAGGTTCAAATCTATCATTATTAGAATGTGTGAATCATCGAAATAATTAATGTTGATTGTTATCACTATCAAATATTATTAGCAACGCTCGAATGGGTAATGCTTATTACATGATAATAAAAAATATTAATAGATTTTTTGACTTGTAGAAATATAACAAATGTTGCAATTTACATTGCAGTTAATCTAAATAATTGTCCGTTTAATAGCGTAAGTAATCAGTAACTGTTAATCTTGCAATACAATTAATTACTTTCTAAAATTTGAATTATCACCTCATAATATAAAACAAAAACCTACTAGATTACTTCAGCACATTCACTTCCAAGGCACAATTTTCTTAGCAAATTCAATGAAATTCTGACATTTTTAAATATATACCATAAGTTTAACCATTAAGGAATTACAGCTATTATTTCTGCGCAGTTGACTGCAGAAGGGCAGTATCGCTAATTTAACAATTTCTTTATATTAAAAAAAATCTTTTAAACGTTTAATCACACGTTTCTTACAATATAAAATCAAATCAAGTTAGTATTGCGATTTAATAAATCAGAATATCGAAACTGAAATGCCTTGGTGAATTAATTGAAAATTCGTCAATAGTTTTTAAAATTTTGAAGTAGTAAACTTTTTACTATTAGCTTCAAAATTTGGCTCCCAAATAGCTCACAAATTAAAATTATTCCGCACAAATTAGACTGGAGGGCAAAAGATGATGTTATATTTTATGAGAACAATGCAGGAAATAAGCGCATACATGTTGCTAAAATTGAACATTTGCTTTCGAAGCCACAGAATCGTATTTATACGAACATAATTACACATTACCATCACTTTCATCCGATTGTTCCTTCTCACACCTTATGAAATTGTTTAATTAAAGGTTCTTTGTGAGAGATAATTTATTGTGACTAGTATTAACTAAAGAATCTGTTCTTGAACAGATGTGAATTTGTTGGATGTTCAGTTATTTAAGGACGTTTAATTTGTTTTGATGTGATATTATATTATGCACAACCGCCGGTCATAAAATAACTCATTTTGCATATTATAGAAATAAAACAACGGCTTTTGGAAAATGTTTACTGCCTAAAGATAGCTTTGCTTTTAACAGAAAAATTACCTTAAGTGCTTGAGCAGCATCTTCATGGGTCGCATTGCGAAGATTGACTCCATTGACGCTAATAATTTGATCTCCTCGTTTGAGTTCTCCGCTGAGATCTGCTGGTCCGCCAGCAAGAATAAACGAGACAAAAATTCCTTCTCCATCTTCTCCACCGACTATATTAAAGCCCAAACCGGTAGAGCTTTTTTGAAGAGTCACAGTTCGCACTTCCCTGAAACAAATTTCACATATTTTAATTTCCACTTCAACCAAATCGTTCCAGAAATATAATTTGAACCATTAGTTTTGATAATGCCCACATTGCAAAAAATATAGCGCTTTGACAACGATTGAATTATAAAATATAATTTTTATTAAACAATAACAAAGTATCGTCAACTGTCCCTCGCGAAAAGTGCAGTCATTTTTATTCACATTTCTTCATACAAACAGGTATAAAATAAACAGTTCTTATTTCTAAGAATGCACATTATTTCTTGCCAATCCATTATTCTTAGTAACTAAGCATAAGTATAACTCTTTAATGATAAAAACCGTTCAAGCGATCCAATAGGAGCAACAGACCATCATTTCTGTGGGACACACCATTTCTCATAGGAACAATATAAAAGATGTCGCGATAACTAAAATTATGAAATCTTGAATATCATGACATTAATTTAGAAAAGACATTTGTTGAAAAATGTGTTTCAAAGAAAAAATTTAATTCGGAAGTGACAATATTGGTCAACATCAAATCGAAATCAGTTTTGTATTTATAAAATACAAAAATCGATGTATATGTTTATAAACAAAATGACAATTAAACTATAAAAACGTATACTTTTAGTAAGAGAGAGAAGTAACCAGCATGAAATTGCACTCAAAGAAATTGAAGAGAAAAGAAAAAACATACAAATAGGAATATATTTTGAGATGATGGAAAGTTGTAGTTTCCTACAATAATAAATGAACAGATGTCCATTTCCACAAAACGCGGCGCATCGGTTTTTTGGTAAAGTCTTCAAACGTTTATATTAGTTAACCGATTTTAATACATTTTTATACAATTTGTATAACACGAACAACAACCAAATTTAGCCAATCTTTTTGAATATGCAACTTTTTGTGAACATTTGTATTTTTTTATCATTGCCTTAAAAATTGTCAAAATAAAAAATAATTTTAATTAATTATTTGGTTTCAAGTAAAACGTTATCGCACTTAGTGTCAAAACTGAAAATAAAGATGCCCTGCTGTCCTCGTCAGCATTTATCGTTGAAAATAACGATTCTACATTTCTTGCGCTTGAAATGATAGGCAAAGAATTAATTGGTAAACTAGAATGATGTGAACTTTACCAAAAAATCATCCATTTTTTTGGAATTACGTGTAAAATACCATAAAAATATTTACAGAGCAAATGAAAGTCGCAGTTAGCGGACAATGGACATACTAAATTAAGTTTTCTTCGAGACTATAATTTTAACCTCTTGGGCAACACGTAAGTCTTAACCTCCCTTGGAAGCAACTTAGATGAGGTAACCTTTAAGCCACCTAGAAGTTAATTGTACAGTTCACCTCTACAATAAGCTTGTTTCATATAGGAGTCAATTTATATGGGAATCTATTCATTATTATTGTTGCGTATTGAGTGGGTATGAATGGTTGCGTGCTGGGTAATCCTAGAAGCTTGCTTTTTAACCAAAAGAACCCCATGAGAAATTGTTATGCACAGAAGGAGCATTATAGCCGCTGTTGCACCACTCCAAAGGTTTGAAGGCAAATTTCCTTCCTATGAGCGCCCCCAGAAAATTAAAAAGCGTTAACAAATTAAATTGTTTCCAAATAGTTCGTCCAGTAGTTTATCTCAAATTTTAAAGACATTAAACTGAATAAGTTATCAATTCGATTGAGTACGTCGGTTTAATTGAGGATACATAAACAAAGCCTTGAAACATAACCGTTATTAAATTATAAAAAAAACTGTAACGTACGTCCTTTCTATCAAACTGTTAAAGATTAATTATTCCATTCATATACGTTGATAGAACCCGCCAATTATTAATAACTGATATACAGTTAATTAATTTTTAAAGTCACATTCTTCTGGCCTATCAATCAGCTTTAGCATATTCACGCATGACCCACTAACCTTAAAGACAATAAAAAATCTCATGCTTCCAACCGATTTGGAGTTAAAGCATGTACCGAAACGTATTCTTCCTTCCTGCGGTGATAAGAGCAAAAAATGGGTATTAATTATGAAAACTTTCTCGATGCCGACCGAGGAATGAATGCTTGAAGGTGTGAATAAAGATTGAATTCTGCATGTTTCGTTTATTTTTTGCCTAGAGCCTTAAGAGAATATTAAGAATCTATAGACTTTTTTGTCAATTTTTCATAAAATGTTAATACCATTGTCAACAGAAACTTTGCTGTGACGACTTTAAACAAAATCCAAGCCAAAACTGAAATTTAAAAGAACACATTTGCAATTCTCAGCAAGCTCAATTCACTGCATTCTCGGTCGAAACTTCAGACTCACAATACAATAATAATAATTCAAAACATTCTATTTATGCCAAGGATTTATTGAAGAATAAATTTGAATCTTTATATGTATACTGACTAGAAACATTGCGCTTTTGAATAAATTAAATTTTAGTATATTTTTGCGGTTTTTGTATGATTTAAATTTCGAGATTCTTAGCACAATTGCTGGGTAAAGATAATTCTGGATGCTCGCTCTCTCTACTAACCTAAACTGATTCTCTGAAACCATTAATTACTCTTAGCAGATCTTAAACCTAGAAACCCCGCTCTTGATATATCAGTATTTAAGCACCAGTTTTACTACTGACAATCCCCTTTTCTTATTAACTTTAGGTTCATTTAAAATGTCTTGTTGTCTATTAAGCAAAAAAATCGGGGTTTCAGATTCCACAGTTTAAATGTAGCCTACAATTAAAAGTTACGACACGCGTTCCTTTCCCATGATAGCGGCCATTAATTAAACGGCCTTATTCTAGGACATAATATTTGTCAGATGAATCTCGGTTATCGTTCCCAACTTCAAGTACAGTAGCATAATTATGTTTTGATTGTCATTTCCATTATTAGCACCGGATGTTTGTAGTATTAACTGATTTTTTTATGCCACTTACCGGTGTATACATAATGAGTAAGATAGCATGGAAATACCTTATAAGTGATAATAAATCAATGTCTTGTAGAAGATATGATCTTGAAATATCTTTGCTTGCTCTTCATTCAACAAAATACAACATTACAAAACGACCTATGACATTATTAAAATCCTATCAATCACTAACACTGCTACTGCCTAACAACTTTCACAGTTATTGCAAATGTTGTGTCCATTATAAAGTTTCAGTAAAGTAAGCTTATATTTGAATTTGACCCATGTAAATCATAATGAATAAACCAGTGGCAAATTATAACAACGTTCAAACGAAATATTCATCATCAAGCGCCATACATTGCGTAAATTATCACAAATGGGATTTGCATATTATTCGCATTGTCTTCTTGTGTCACATAACTCACGGAAAACCAGTTAAGCCGGGATATCTTGGAGGCCATGCGACAGGTCCACAACGACCACCTCGATCAAGCCTAAGTAAAATGTTGATTTTTTAAACTTTACGCTTAATTAATGATCATTAAATGGGGTACTAGTACATAATTCGCTATAACATGTTCATTTTCAGTGCTGGTTGCTGTTCATCTTACAATAAAGATATTGATTTATTAATCAAAACATGCTGGAAATTTGCAATGTTGAAGATTGAATTGAAAGTATTTTGTTAGATCCAAATTTAAACAGTTTTGGAAAGAAAACTATATAATGACTTCGAAGTATTAGTTTCTCTTAAATTAAAATATTTATGAATTGAATGTTTTAACGGATCAGCCACACTCACTACTAACAATAAATAATTTTTCGAAGAATTAGAATTCTAGAGTAATTACATACACATACAAGTGTGATGATAATAAAGGTAATTGATAATTCAAGATTTATGTTTATAATCACATTACTCTGATTATTACGAGGAAATACTACCAAAACTGCAACATTAACAAAAGCACAGAAGACCTTAATGTTGAACACAATTAAACAAAAATACATAATAATTCTAGTTTCACATTTAACGCACCACAAATCGCGCTGTTTACACTTTAACATTTTATTTTCAGTATTTAAATAATTTCGCACGTGAAATGGTTATTTACATTTTCAAATATTCAACAAGATGTTGCATTTTTGGACATAAAATTCTATAGAATGAACTTTAAACATAAATAATGTGTTTTATAAACAATTCAGCATTCCGATGATACTTTCTGTCGTTCAGCTCTCAAGAGTTAAGCACTTTTACAATCAAGGGGCCAAAAATTAGCATTTGTTATGTAAATCCGGCTTGTTAATGTGTAATGAACTGGCACCAACAATTATGCAATTCATTAAATCAAACTCCGGTTTCAAAACCACCTCTCTAATCAGATTAACCAATTCCTGGTATAAACTCAGCAGTTTTCGTTTTACAACGTTTTCATTATTATATTTATTTAAAAAATCGTATATTTTTCCGTTTTACTTAAGAGATTTTCCATTTTTTATTGTCTTCAAACTTTGTCTATCAAACCTTAGATGTAGTAATTATACTTTGATATAATTTTGTGATTTTTTGACATGCTATCTCTGTTTCATTACAAATATCTTAACTTAACACTAAATTGTGAATCAACACTGAAATATACACCACCAATAAAACATGAGTAGTTCGCAGCATGCCAACTTTTAAATAATAAAATGTTTTCAATACACCTAAATTACCTTTTCAATTTCTCCTTATTTTTAAACCTCCGACTAATAGTGGCAAATCCTGCCCGAATTGGGGATCTTTCACGGCTATTTTTCTTCGTCATCTTCGTCTAACTGACCAACACTTTCGATTTATTCATTGATTTCGTACAATCGACTTAACACATATTGTCACTCGTCAAACACATGAGTTTTACTTTGAACGGTCATCGCACTAGGAACTAAAATTTTATCACCATTGCCGCACATGTTTATTAATAATTCTGTAAACTTGGCCACGACAACCATGCATGGCAGGAGGTTACTGTATACTACCATGAATTGGTTTCAAAACGTTGCGGTAGACCTAGAGATTGGCAAAGTTAAATCATTGAAGCAATGAATGAATCATGGCATTTGCCATTGGGGAAAAATATGGCTTTCAAATCAAATTTCTACGCGGGGTATGTCTGGTGCTTTCCCGTCCTTCTGATTTATGAATGTCTTCGTGATTACTTGTAAATATCGGAAAGTTGAAGAAGCAATTGAAAATCAATGTAATTCGCTAAGTTAAATTAGCATTAGTCTAGTCTGGAGGTCAGTACTGCTACTAATCTACTGCTAAATAACAGAAAAATTACATACAAAATATAGGTCTAGGACAAATGATAATTTTTTGTTTTTATACCTACATATGTCCGGTTAATTAGTTACTTGAAAAAGTAGTATTACATTCGCTATTGTAGTATTGGACTGAAAAGAGATATGATTCTCTCAAAATCCATGTACACGTGTTTAAGTGTCTTGAATTTTTAATAGTAGTTCCAGATACAACCGATGTTTTGCTTGTCAATGTTCCAATCTAGCTCAAATTAAAACCGCTCCACATACAAAACCGCTCCACTAACAAACAAATTAAAAATATTAAAATCAAAGTACATTTCAAATGTTATTTTTTTGTGCAAATGGTTCGTTTCAGCCCACTTGCAACAAAGTAAGAATAGACTCAATGTCTATGTTTAAGTAGAAAATGTGCAAGATTTATATCCAGAATTTGTGTTTTGACCACAAAATTTTATACTTTCAATGTAAGTTGCGTATTTTATTTATTTATTTACAATGATCGCATATACAAAACAATATTTGTAAAATTATATGTAAGAATGTATTAGGGGCAAATAAGGTAGATACCACAATTTTTTTAAATTGTTTTAAATAAATTTTTAATAATTTAATAAACTCTTAATCCTTATTATCTAATTAAATATTTAATAAATAATTCTAAATGTAATTGTTTGCATGGCACGCTCTGTTAAAACTTTGGAAATAATTTAACGAGAGTTATTTCTTACACCATGCAAGACAATTTTAAAAGTAGACTTTCTCGAAAACGGCTCATTTTGGAGAGATGTGACAAGTAAACCTTTTTTACGCAAGTTTCAGCGCTCTTTTATTTTTTGAAACAATTCACAACAGAAAGCGAAAAATAAAAAAAGTTTTGGTTATTAAGTAGATGACATGGGTGAGTTAAATCCCTTAGCATTAACGGATAAATGTCAACTTTTGAACAATAATACAAATTATCATAAGTAATAAGTGTGCCAAATTTTAAAACAATCGGATAACTAACAAAAAATTAATTAAAAATAATTTTTAAAATCTAACTTTAACACCCTGTGGATTCGTTATTATTGGTTTTTTCCATTTATTTGGTTTGGTACTGGAGTTTTCCCAAAAGTGTTATATGAACTTGAGATACAAATTTTTGCTGTAGATTTGCCTTGTTAAGTGTTGATCGCATCTTTTCCGGACACCCTGTACAAGTTATTTCGTTTATATTAAAATAATAATTAATTATATTATTATACACAAAGTAAAAAAACACACAACTTAACAAGTTTTAGCTAAATTCTATACCTAAGAGTCAATTATATAAGAAAAAAGGCAAACGAAAATCAAATTGTAGTTTTGATTAAGCTTAAAGAAAGTATAATCTTAATTTTAACATATTTAATAAACAAGACGTGCAAAAGCTATTAAACCAATAACCACGGTAGTATAAAAAACAAAACATCTCACTAGAGGTGACCTGTTGTTATAAGGAATAATAAATGTCAACAATTGTATCACCTTTGCAGGATTTTCAAATTTTCTATTTGTTCAAATAAATGACTGTAAATATTTAGTGCTGTTATACCCAGAACGACGTACACATAAGTTAATTGAAAATAGCAGCTGGAAAGCTCGATTAACTTTAAAGTTTATCGCTTTCGGAAAATTTAGGACTTTAACACATTGATAAATATGCGCATACATGCAACTTCTATTAAATAAAGGATAGTAAAACGCTTATAACATGCCACTAAATCAATTGCTTGAATTAATCGAGTAAAATTTCCTGAAAACCAAAGCTAGGACTTATCACGTATTACCACGAGTCTAAAAAATTGGGAAAGGCTAAAACCTTATGTAGGTTATTAAATAAAAATACATAAAAAATGAGAGTATATGTTAATTTAATAGCCATTTTAACAAGAAAACCAAACAAGCCAACGTTGCTTTCGACTTGTGTGAATATAAATGTCAACAAAAAAGAAAGTTTTTCATAAAAACAAATTTATTTGATTAAATTGCCTTTAATCTAAAAAAATTAATTTGCGTAAACCAATATATACCGAAAGAGCTGTACGGTAGAAACGTATGAGACCTACTTTTGAGTCCATTCCTTGCGAAAATACATTTATGAACATTTACGTTCAACTCCCCATAGTTAATGATAAGCGGGCTAAGATGAGAATTTATATTTGTTTCTATTTTATCAATTTATGAAGTTCTAGAAGAACTGAAAGTTATGAAGACTTCCTATGTACAACTGATTATTTTCATTCAACACATTTTGAAAATAATAATAATCTAGCCATATACAGCAATCTGGGACGCGTGTGACGGTTTGGGGTCAATGAGCATGCAGAACTCAGAGCAGCAAGAAGGCTTTTCTCAACCATAACCATACCTCTTAAGAAGGTACTTAGTCTGATTTAAAAGTTTAAGTGAATCATGAATAAAACCATATAAATAGCTAAATAAAGATGGTCTCTGGAAACATGCACTATCAATGGTTAAATTCAGTTAATAAAAATTTCCAAGCAATAGTTATTAAAAAAAGTACGGCACTATTAAAAAAGAAAAAGCTCAGAAGTAAAGACCAACCAATGATTCCATATCCCAATGGTTTAAAATAGATGGTTGAACACTTAGATTAATGAAGTACGCATTGGGTTGAACGTTTTATATTCGAACAAATAGTCCGTCTACTTGATGTCAATTTGTTTAATTACCACAAATACTAGTTTCGAAATAATTAAGTAGTTTTCAAAAATATTATAAATTGAAACCACTGTAGAAGTTAGTTTTATTGCGGTTGTAGTCAATAGCAAGTGACTTGCAAATAATGCCATTCTTAAATTAGCATGAAGACTAGGGAAGCAGGGCATAGATTCAATATTACTACCATTAGAATAATTACTGTTAATAGCAATAGACAATGTCCCTATTTGTCGGCCTTATATTTGGTTTGTCTAACCGGTCATTTTTCGCGACCAGAAATAATATAATGCATTCAAAAATGCTTCATTGTTGGTATCAATAGAAACCGAAAAGTAAAATCTACATTATTCGAAATTAATTTTTCCTGCCAACCAATAAGTCAGTCGAACCCGATACAGGTAGAAGTAATGTCTACAGTGCCAAAGAATTCGATAAACAACACGTTGTGCCCATATCACCTGAGCGATAATAAACACCTAATCTCTGCCCAGCAGGAAAATAAATTCCTAGGTAGAGATATTTACGCTACTTCAGAGATTTACATTGTTTTGGACGTTAATTTGCTATTAGAAAGTGGGTCTTAAACCTTGCTGGAATATAAGATAAATGTTATAGTGGTTAAATAATGTCAGTCGCTTGCTAGTTGCAGAGAAAACATGATGCTGGCTATTTGGAAGAGTGACAACAGCAGCTATCACTCATCTGAAATCCATCTTTAAGAATTCCTAATAGATAATATTGGTAAATGCGTTGTCTGGAAAATGTAGTTTACACCGAAAACGAGTTCCTTCAAGTATAAATTTACAAGTAATTTACTAACAATAATGGCGTCAGCTCATTAACCTTTTGAGGATCTAAGCGAATAAATATCCTTCAAATAACAAAAATCCAATAGCAACAACTAAAACCGGAAATTAATGTTGATGAAGAATGCAGGTTGCTGTTTAATACACCGAAACGAAAAGATGACAATAAAATACAATTTATTTCTCATGGAAATATTAATATCAGAATCTACATAGTGATAAATACATCATTTAAATTAGTTCAGAGGTCATTTGGCATCTATTAATGTAGCTAAGCATTAAAAATAAAACATTGCTGCTCGAAACTTAAAATGTATAACAATGTCGAACATGCATAAAGTTTGCCATCCTTGGGAAAACTATAAATAAGTTCAAGTTATACAGGGTGATTCAAAAGTGACGTTATTCCTCTGGGGGTGTTGTCTGGGGGTGTTTTGGGAGTACAGGAAAAATAGTAAAAAAAATTCATTCTTATCAAAACGGAGATATTTGCCAAAAACTAGATCAGAATTACGGCAACGATGCGTTTCAAAGGAGGAAAGGAGCTTCAAAGTAAGTCACAGATTGACAAATGCTTGTTATTATTGACAAAGGCTATCTACCTGTAACTATCTGTTAATGACAAAAAACATCATTGCCGCTTTGACTTTTCATAAAAAAATTGTAGAAGAGGTCTTTTTTTAAATCAAAAATTTTCGTAATTTGAAGCAAAGATCGTAATTTTTCTTTTCGAATGGTTAATTAGTCCAAAAGGCTACCAAGCAAACATGGAACTATTTTAAAACAATACTTGATCACAAAGTTGAAATTCGATTTTCAACTGTTAATATCTTCTAGAAATTTTCGAAAAAAATTTTTTCAATATTTTTCTCGTACTCTCCAAGTGAGCCCCTATAACCCCTTAAAAGGAATGACGCCACTTTTGAATCACCGTGTATACGTGAAATGCGAGGAATCCACGGTGTGCTGTTTATTACAAGCTACCACCAGAACCAGACATGGAGAAGTCGCTCAGAGTTGCACTGATTTCGAACTTTTAAGGGAAGTATCAACTAATTGTTTGAAAAAAAGAGCTTCATCTCTACCGTTCCATGAATTTTTTCACGAGAAAACTGTTCTTACACGTGAAGCCGAGATATGAAAACAAAAATTCTAAGTAGCTATTCTGTGATAACTTGTGCACTTTTGTTTACATTATGAATCAATAAAAAAATTACATTTGCCTTTAATTATCTCCTGTTAACTTTGTCGATAAACGCAGAATGCAACAAGTGTGAAGGGACTATTAATGCGTCATTTGCAGGTGCTACATAATATTTTGTTGCCAAAGGTATAATTTAGTTTCTTTTTCAGTCAAGTTTTTTGTGAGAATTATTTATTTTAATAATTGCTTCTGCAATTCCGAAATACCCCCTTTAAAAGGTACGAGGATAAATGACGCCCGTTTTGAATCACCGTGTATATACTCACCAGAATAAGGCAGTGTTTGCAAATTTCGTATAAACTTCAAAAGTAAACCCGCCTTTAAATTATAATCTCAACATTTAAATTCAAGATCAAGTAATAATCATAATCTTGGAATCGGTTAAACAACATTGATTAATTTATGCAAGGTCGTAAAACACATAATTCGGTTGGCTTGAAGGATAAAGTTTTATTTTTAAACATTGTAAAAGTGGCTCAAATTCTGCAAATTTCAGAACCAGTTTCAAAATACATTCGAATGTCTAGCTCAACAGGTCTTCTCGACTGAACTAATTATTCAGTAAATGGAATTTGTTTTACATTTCCAATGTATACTTGGTGTCTACAATCAGTGGCTAAATATGTGGTGGTCTCTTGACAAGTGAGTGAAGCTGGAAGATCAGAGCAATTATTGTAAATGTGAAATATATGTAAAGAGATCACATTCAACGGCACAAACAGGGAAAGAGGGGTTTAAAACATGTGCTGAATCACCAACAGATCGATCTGTTGATAATTGCTTTTCTACTGTGCCGATAAAAACCAAAAGAAATTGTCCCTCCTCTCGAGGAATCGTCGGTTCTGCATCGTTGTCGCACTCAATTTTTGCTCCGAATACTCTGCTTTATCAACAATTTCATACCGTTCTTTCCCCTAACATCTTTTCCCACTAAGGCATTTGGAACTTCTACTGATTGTATTATAACGTCGATCTTGCTTCTCTAACAAGCTTCATCTGTTTCTCTGTACATTTTCATAGTAAGGGAATTTTCGTCTGGTTTCTTGCCCTCCACTTTCCCCGCTTGTTGTATATTTACACCATGAGACTCAATTGCAACTCCCGTCAAATCCTTTACATTGAATTCATCGGAACAGCATATATTAGACAGCTTAAAAGTTTCCAGCTGCCATGCTGCTTTTCAATTCACTTGTAGCAAGTCCTTTTGAGATGATCCTTTAAAAACATTTATAACAAGAATGCAATTTAATTGCGTCGTAAATTGTGCAATCGGTGATTATATTCTGTGCAAACTTTTATCAGTGCCCTTTTTACAATAGTTTTGTACATCCTTCGCATTAATGTATAAATCATGTTTATTTCAACAGGGGAGTTTATTCTTTATTTAACTATGTCTGGGTATGAATGCATATGCATACTAACCCCAACTTCGGTACTCCACCACGAAAAAATCGAGTAGTAGTAGTAAACATCTTTATTTCTTTATAGAAAAGGCTATCGACCTATCGGTCTTTCTGCCCTGGGTTAATTAAAATTATATTTATATGGAAAACTAATAACTAATGTATATAATGCAATTAACAAACATGTACACGATTTATGTCTGGAGATGCTCCAATAGGGTTGAGGTTGGGAAGAGGGAACGCGTTTGGTGAAAAAATCGATTATTCATGGATAATTCATTAAAGACACCGTTAAATACGTCGCAATGTATCAAGTTTAAGTAGGAAAATTGTAGACATTAAGTAAACAAAAGTGAATGATTATTAGAAAATGATGTTGCTTCTGCTCAATAAATACGTGACTTCACGTTGCAATTAGATACAAAAAATGTAAGAGAGAGGAATACAAAGGACATATATGGCGTGGATAATAGAACTCGATGAAGATTGCAATTAAATCAGTATCCGGCTTTAAACTGGCTACGCACGAGTGAAACTTATTTGAAATAAACCATTTGGATAGTTATCTGGCGGCATTTGTTAGTGGCGTACGTGGGTTTAAACTGATACGCCGTAAAGACAATAAAAAAATGGGGACAATTTGCAAAAAAAATCTGCTATATGTTATGTTGCAAATCAACACCCCAAAAGAATGGGACAAAGGGGTGCAAATTATAGAAAACACATCTCAACGTATTAGAAAATTTGCAATTTCATTTCAAGATTATTGATGGTAATCTATTACTTAAGCAATTAGGCCGGTTATAAGTTTGCCTAGTTATGAAACAATAACTGTTTGAACCCTTAAAGCAATATTTGAAACGGCCTGAATTATGACGGAAATTTTAAGCCGAACGTACATTCCGAATAATGATTTCGGAAATTTTATATTGAATGATTTAAGAGGAGGAATTTGTCTAGCCTTGAAACAGAAACAAAACTACTTAAACAAAACCAATCCTGAAAATTACATGGTGCATATAATGACCAGCAATTCGTATTTCGAAACCTCACATTATTTGTCAATAGCAACGAAATTAAGAAGATACTTTCAAGGGTGAATTTAAACATATACGGACTAATAAATAGTCACAAAAAAACTTGTTGGTAGAGTAACTTAGTAGAAAATGATAATTTAACAGCGCAAATGGGAACCTGGTTTGGATCATTATCTATTATAAACAATTGCCCAATAATTGAAAACGCTATAAGCACGGTTTTTGCAATTATAAATTCAACATTAGACGATTCAAATTACTGTTACAGCCTTCAAAAGGACTAAAGCAATAAGCACTCCAAACGAATTTAGAACACCGACTGCACAATACAATACTTTCAACGGATTTTCCTTTTTAGGACGAATTCTTATTTGTATTGAAACGATTAAAGAGCCGATGTTTGCGGGTGTGTGAGTACAGGAAAGTTGGCTTTTCGATAATTGACGATTGACAGACTTTCTATTCAGCCAGATCAATTACAAAAAAATACTTCTAGGTCACAAAGAACCATTTACACACAAATGGTGTAGTTAAATTTCTTCCGATTTTTCCGAGACAAAAAATCACTAACTATTTAACATTGCCTTGCGAGGTAAATAGCAATGCGTAAATTTAATTTCTTGCTTTTAAGACAATTGTTGTGTATATTTTCCTGACTGTTCGTCAATTTATTTCAAAATTTCCTGGGTTTCAGTCAATTTTATTGTTTATTATTTAAAATGTTACAAATACGTTTCGGTGTCTTTCTCCACCACGTATTTGTAACATTTTAAATAATAAACAATAAAATTGACTGAAACCCAGGAAATTTTGAAATAAATTTTACGACAATATTTACATATTCTAAACACCAGCAATCATTTTTAATGGAAAGTTCTTTGATGTTAAATGCATTTAAAAAGTATTCTGAGGTTATTGTTTTATTAATATCGCAGTTATTTGTTTGAAAAAAATATCTATCTTAAAATACAGAAAAACATGTTTTTCATACGTTCTATCTATTGCAAAAGTCAATTTTTTATTTTATTTTGTTGTTGAATAAGGCAATAGCATTTTTCTTGAAATAATAAAAAAATAATTTAAAAAACAACTTAAATATCATATTAATAAACTGATAATAATCCAGATTTTAAATTACTTACAATGCGATATAATTTGAAACTAAAATTCCTTTCAAATAAATAGTTTTAAATTGCAGGTTTTTCCTAAAAATCTCACGTTGTTTTGGTGTCATCGTATTGTTTGTTACGCAATTAAGATCTTGCATCAAAACGAATGATTGCTAAATCATTAACAGCTTATCTAAAACATGTGCACATTGTTAAATATACTGACGTTCGGAATGCAAAACGAAGCATAATAAATTATATGTTTAGAATGTATGTTAAATCAGACCTGCCATGAGATGTCTATTAAATAAGATCGAAATACAATATATCGTTAAAACGTCTTCAGGCCCAACGGGGATTTGCACATTCTAATGCTATAAATGTAAGTGTATTTTTAATGTTAAACTAAACTTAGCTGCCCTCAGCAGTTGGGTTCAAATTCCTGCCACGATCTCAGAAATAAAGGCAATTTATCTAATAAAAGACATTTTTACCATTTCATTAAATGGAATTCTTATCAAACTAGGCAATAGGTTGCAAACTATTGCAAGTTATGAACTGTTACACAGCACACTAGCAAATTGAATTTCCGGTAGATTTACACTTCCATTGTAAATTAATTTATCAGGAGTTAATTAATCAGGAGTAATTTCAATACATTGCTCCAACGTTCAATATGAAGTAATTAATGGGCACTTGCCAAATTAATTGAATAACAAGAATGTTGCAGTCCAAATTAAAAAGTCTCAAAAGTACACTGAAATAAAATTTAGCATATTAGCTCTTTCAGAAAAGATATAGCTGGGGAAAAATATAATCTCATCCATTATTCATGTTGCAAAAAGTTTCTTAATAAAGTACATATTTATCAAAATTGCCATTAATTATAAAAACGATGAAGAAGTTAAATTATGCTTTGTATCCCCAAAACTTGGGCCTGCTCCTAAAATATTGCAAAATTTTAAGACAATACGCAGTATTTTTACTAAATTGAGACAGCAGATTTGGTTCATACAGAAAGGGATCTTGAATGAAATAGAGTATCCGGGTCTGTCACGAACCATTTCTTTCAAATTGACCGAGCAATGTTTTAACACTGTCAGCTGGTTAACTAAATTTTATCCAAATGGCTACAAAATTATTATATCCGTTTCATTTGTTCAGAAATACTCACATTGAATGATGCCGTGACGTTCGATTCCCACGCTTACCTCATAAATTCAAACAATTTTTTGTATTGATTGGTTTATGCTCTGAATGAACATTGGAGCTCTTAGAGAGAAATTTATCTCAGCTTACTTGTTTCTACAAGGTAACATTATGTTTACTATTGGCATTGCACGACAGACATGCGAAACATTTTACATCTTATGAAATAGCATGGAACTAACTGTTGAACGTGAAAGAATCGAGGCTAGCTGAAAAACAACTTAGAGTCACATAAATTAAGATAATTTTTCACTAAACAAAGTAGTGAAGTAAACAAGAAAAGCAAAAAGTGAATTGAGGGAAATAGTATGTTTCAATGGAATTTCCTCGGCTAAATTAAAAACTGAATTCGCTTTCACAAGAGAGGAAACGTTCTCAATGCACTTTTGAAGCGTATTTTCATAGACATTCCAGATGGAAAATATTAGCGGTTAAAATTTACCGTGAAAGTTTGGTAAGTTAATCCCACGAAACCACGAAAACATTTAATAGCGCAATGTAATCGATACCAAGCAAATAGTATATGTGCGTTTTGTTTTTCTGATTATTTGAAGTACCAAACATAAACAATGAATAGGAAAGTGGCTTAATTCCGAAAATTATAAACCTGATTATTGCAAAAAAATTAAACTCTAATATTCACGAGAACCACTAGAACCACGAGAAAAACACTTGACTAAGAAACTTCGCAGTACGTGGGACTGAAACATATAGGTATTGTGCTCTATTTCTTAACATTGAAAATGAGAAAGATCTTTTATATTGGACGCATAAAATACTTTTAAAAATGTTGATTAAGAATTTCTGATTCTTTATTACTTAGTTTAATATTTCATGCTGATCCAGTTGATCTGAATAAATCAACTTTAAATATAGACATTTTTCCAATACGTAGCACCTTTCCGTATTACTAGGCGCCAGTAGAATTGTTGTCGTGGCTGCTCACTTTTTAAAATATGTACATACATTAAAATTAGCGATTCTAACTATTCTGCGATTTTTTTTGCGATCAAACTCTAAAACGATGAAACGAAAATTGTTTCGTGAAAGATTGTAAAGCATGTATGTTTTTAATTATATTTGAGAACGGGGAAAATTGAAATTTAATAAAATATTTAAAATAAAAGAACTGAAATATAGAAGTTGGCAATTAATTAAATAACGTCAAAAACAGACAAATTCTTGGCCCTCCCACAAACTCGGTAAATATGTCTTGAACACATCGGAATACATATTTAATATGAAATCTAAAAAAATTATATTGAAAAAACTAAAATCAATAAAACGGGATCAATGAAGCATTACAATTCATTATTTTATTACCTACGACCAAGTTTTATATGCAAATAATATTACGCTCATTCACAATATGCAAAAATAATTATTACAAGAAAACATTCTAGAGGTAAATACTAAAACAACTTAATTAGTTAATGTGACATTTATATTAATTCCTATTATACTTAAAGTTCATTGCAAATTAACTAAATCACATTTCCTCTATTGAGTCCAATTGTTAATTGACCTAAGGCCATCTAGATATAGTAGCTTGAAATAACATTTATATAACCAATTTAAAAGCCTGCAATTTGATTAGATCTATTATTTCGAAACCAGCGAAATTATTCGACTGAATGCAGCTATCATACGAGTTATTCAACAAACAATTAGCAAATGATTACATTTCAACAATGTTGTTGCTAATTCAATTATCAATTAACCTGAACGACATTGGGAAACAAATTTAGTGGAAAGTTGAACGATGTAATGGCGAAATTGTCCCGTTTGTGACAAGCTTTTACGGACCCCGTATTTCATTAAATTTATTTAGACAGATCATAATTATTATGTAATTAATATCTGAAGAACTTTGTTTCAAATTGTTCCAACGAACATATTGCAATTCATATAGCAAAACAAGTTTATTAGTCTAATGTTTTTCGTGTATGAAAAACATTGAAGTTTTTGCATATCTATCTATGTATCTATTATATGGAAGATGTTCTTAATAATGCGTCAATTTTAATTCATCTTAAATTAGGTATGTTTTTTTACGAAATTTGAATAGCGTATATATTAAGATTCTAAACCCCGTTTTTGCCAAATAGAAGCGTGTGTTTATATGCTAATGCATAAAACGACAACTTTTTCCCCAATGTTTAGGTAGCAAATACGCTACAATTGACTCATTAGTTTACCGCAAAAAGTTCAGATGTCTGAACTATAGGGGTTTAAAATTAAAAATACATCAAACTTAAACAATTTTGCAATTATTCCAATACTTTCCTTAAAAGACAAGAAAAGTACGTCTTCAATAATGAATTCATAGAAATTACAACCAAACAATAATGAACCAACAGTAGTTGTAAAAACGACGTGCAGAACCCATAATATAGTTTTTGCCACTTCAAAGATTTTTTCTTAAATCGGAAATTTTGCTTTGCGTTTTATTAATAGAATATACTTTAAAGCAAGAAAACATCTTAATAAATGTTTTGGAGTAATTTTTGCTTTTCTTATATATTTTTAACTTACAAAAAAAATTCTGAAAATCGTGCACTTACTTTTTGCACCTGATGACTTATTTTAATGAATTTTTCACAAAACAGTACAAGAATGTATGTACAAGTTTTTAGTACATATCTATATGTAGAAAAAAATCGGAACCCATATTTTAAATATTGTCGAAAAAAGCAGGTTTCTCCTTATTCCAAAAATTGATATTTTGCGATAAGCGGGTTTTTCCCAAAAAATCCTCATTAGCTTGCTGCATGTCCTTGAATAAGTCGCCTGTGAAACAATTATGAATTCGTCATACTAAATATATTTTTAATTGACCCTTATAATTTGGTTACGCTGAAGCGTCAGAAAGAGAAAGAAATACGTCCCTCTTAATAAGCAATAATAAAGTAAGTAAGTAAGAGGTTAGGTCGAGGTTATTTAACCTCGAATTTGTATAACATACTTTTTCAAATTTTATTCAAAAGCTTTAGGTCTTCATCAAAAATAACTTCAATCCATTAAAAAAGAATACTAAAACTTGGTGATTGGCATAACAATTCAGTGTATATCTTCTGGCATAATATAAGTTCGCTTGGATATAAATCTTAAGTGTTCAGTAAAATACAAAAGAACGAGATTGAAATCAAAATGGTATCTGACCCATTCAAACAGTATGTTATTATCCCAATGCTTTTAATACCAAAATAAACAGTTCCCATGTAACTTTCTAGATTATATTCACAAGCATATATTAGCGATTACGGTTTAGTGTAAAAGCTCCGAAATTACAAATTTAAATTAAAAACCTGAAATAGTATTATGTATATCAATGATTTCTTCTTAATTTAGAAAACTAAGTGTTTATGCCCCAAATTCGAACCTAAAACACTCTGTGATATAATGTTGATAAAAAAATAAGTAATTGCTAATTAATATCGGGAAGTTCTGATCGCTGTGCGTAAGTACATAGTTCACAAATGTCTACAAATTAATATTGATATTTATTGGACTGTGTCAAAGTGGAGTGAAACATCCAAAGTAATGTTATAATCAATATTTATAATAGTCATATACATAAAGCACAATACTCAATATTTACAGTCATTAAACCTTGAAACAAATGGGTTCACTCAAATTGATGAGAATTCACATTCGTGTTTTGAGTGGGCTGCATATAAGAATATATTAAAGTTGTTTGTTTCAGTTGCAAATACTTACAACACAAAGACATTCTAAATGTATAACCAAGCTTTATACCAAACATAACCGAAAACACAAGAATCCCTTTAAAATATACTTCTAATATAAGAAAAATAAACATTAGCTTTCCAGTTTAATTGGAAAGTAACGCCATGTTCTTTAATATAGCAGGATAAATTAGTAAAATAAGTAAACATCTTGAAAACTGCCTAAGGAATTTCGTACATCCAGGAACAGTTTATATAAGAACCATATAGTGAGTTAAATATTAAGATATGTTTTAGTTGTTGAATCAACAAAGACAACAATTCAAGAGATTTGGTCTAATTCAGTTTTAAACTTCAAGATAAAACTATAAACGATGGTTTTTATTTCATTATTGCTACAAGCACATCATAACAAAGATCAAGGCGGCAAATCCAGAAGCTTGCATTCCACTTTTTCATTTTAAACACCACAAGCATATATTCTAAATGCGGCATCTTCTAAGAAACAGAATCTTAATCACAGTAAAACACGACGTCTCTTGCCTTTGAAATCCTAACCATTGTGACGAATATTTCTTTTAATATCCATAATTTTTGCATTTGTACGTGTGTTTGCTTTGTACATCTTCAAAGTGCAGGCACGTAATTTTAAAGTCTGTTGAAGGAATTTTATGCAAGCCAAGGGCGTACAAACATTATGAATCTCACTGCAGCTGTTTGAAACCATCCAGTTTTTAAAAGCGAACTCCCGCAAGGTTTCGAGTTTTCATTTAAACATAAATAGTTCGCTCATTTTGCAGCCTTTTCATTTTTTTTTCCTTTGTGATGCCTCAGCCTTTTGTTGCATTTCTTGTTGACAATCAAAGGCTTCTTGCATTATTTACAGCTCAAATGTGCCACATGCTTCTAATTAACGAATCGTGACTGAAGCCTAAGTATATGTATGTTTTTATATATGTACTGCTTCAATACAAAAAAAATGGCTATTGTATTTCAGGATTTCTCTCATTATTATCGTAATTGCTGTTTATAAAATTACATTATATAATTTCCATAGTTTATCATCGCAATAAAATAATAATTAACACCGAGAGGAAACGGTTCTTTTTCTAATAAGTCAATTAAGTTTCCGTTCAGACATCCTAAATCAATTTGGTTTCACTTTATTAAATTTGATGATAAATGGAATACATTTTTTTTAAATATTTTTCTAACAAACTTTTTCTTCAATAAAAAAAATCAATATAATATTGAATTTAACTATCAAACGGCTGATCAATGTCAGTTTTTAAAACCATTTTGAATCACCAACTATTTTTCGATAACTGATCTCAAATGGGTATATTGAAAATGTCCCGAATTTATATCGACCAGTTGTTTAAATATAACAATAGCGAAACACGATACTCTTATTATTGTATGTTGCTGTAAAATATAAAAAAATCATATGTTAAGCAACATATCATAGCGCCTAAATAGTTACCCACTGATAATGAATATTAAGTATCGACTTACTAACACAATATCAATGCGGTCTTTGATGAAACATATTCGAACAATAAGGAAAGTATATGTAAATATTAATTAAATTACACATAATACGATTATGAATCATTAAAAATGAGTCGCTATTTGTACATGTGGATAACTTAATAATGCATTGTGTGTATCAGATATCCTATTAGCTTTATTGATTACGTTTAACTTAATGTCATTGGGAATATAAAATAAATTACGTTAATTTTTCATGTATCACCGTGTTTTAAAATTGGTTACATGCCTATGAAGGTTTTTTATGTATTAAAATATATAAACTATCACCATTTTAAAACAGGCATCTTTTTGATCAAAATGCAAAAGGAACCAGCCTGATATCGAAATTAAAAAATTGTTGTCGATCCAACTTTGAAATGCAGTGGGTGAATACGCTCTTATCTTTGAGTCTTTAAAATATGAAAACAACAACTGCATCTTCAAGTACTTCTGGTCACTCATATAATCTTTGAGAAGCAAAACCACATTTGTCAATGCAACAAATATCCTTAGTAAGGTTCGACTTTCTATGGATCAGGTTGCATCATCATCAATCAGCAAATTGATTCTTTCATCATAATTTACAGAAAACTTTCGAACTATGTATTTTTATAAGGTTACGAATTCCGAAAAGGAGCGTGTGATTTTAGAAATCAGGTTTAAAAAAGCACTTTAATCGAGCTCAAAATATCCAAGCCCATCAACATAAGCCATTTCATCAACTAGTCCGGGATACTTTTACTAGTTGGCACTGATCTGGATTCTTCGCATATTTGAAAGCCATTCGTTTATCTGGAGTCGCTCAATAAATAGTCCAGCAGCCGGCCCGAAGACAGAAGTGCATTTTACCATAAATAAAGACAACTTTCACTAGATCAACAAGACAATAAATAATTGCTATCTTACGCCACTGGAAAGGTCTTTGCTAAACTATTTGACACGTGGGGCGTAAATTGTAAACTATGTTTGAAATTGTTTGGAACTGTCTTAGAATCAGTTGCAAAATGGAAAAATCACTAACCTACTAAACTTTTAATATATATTTTAATAAATAGCAAATCCGGATATTAAAATAATTTTGGCATAAAAAATCGTCTGTCTTTGTGATATTTCGATATAACTGATACCGACTAGAAAAAAAACTATTTTTAATGCTCATATTTTGCATCATTCAGCACCAATCGTATTTGAAAAATTACAGTTTTTAATGGGTTCACTACTTTTACTATCAACAAAACAGTAATTAAGCGCGAATAAAAATTGAAAACAAAGAGTCATTAACAATAATTATTATTGATCTATGAGTGAGCAAGCATGAGAGCGCAAACATGACTCATTCCGACATGTCTCCCTATGCACATAAATATAATAAAAACACGGTTATCGCCTACCGTCAACCACACATTGTGATAGCCGTCTCCCAGGCACATTATTCGTTAATTACATTTGATTAAATGAAAAGCTTCACACTTTTCTATCAGTTCGATTGGGGATTTGTTACACTTTAGGGCACATCAACCGTGAAAGGGAATTCGCTTGGGCCTAAATTGGTTTTCCGTTCCGTTTCAACAGCTGCCCTGAGCAAGTTGCAACTACTCGGAATAGACGTTTTAAAACCCGATTTGCAGATATCGTCGAGTTGTTTGTAAGAAGAGATTCCCAGTTTCTTGAAATTAAAATCTAAATTGACTCATTCAGAAGTGTTAAAGTAAGGAGTCTACCACAAAAACTCAGGAATAATTCGCTAAGGTTATAATAATTGCATAATACGGCAACAAAATGAGCAGGCAATAATTGAATTATTAAGATTAATTTCTCACATGATATGAGGAATATCAATCAATATTAGGAAAACACTTGAATTGTCTATTGATCGAAGGAAGGAATCAATGAATAATTGGAGTTGATTTTGATCAGAAAGATAAGCAATATCTGAATAAAATCAAAGAAATTTTAAAAATTAAAAACAAGTAAAGTAGTGCACTTTTTGTAATACTGGATTTATTAATGCACTACAAGCTAATTTATTTTTTTAATTTAGAACTGCTGCAATATTTTTAGTTCATTCCAATTCCAAGTATTTTTAGTAAAATACCCTACAAAACCCCTCTGTTTAAATGTCACGTTACAAAAATAAAAGGAACACTGATAACATGAATTAAACAAAAATAAAATTAAAGACATTTACCACGTTTTCAATACATGGTATTATTGGAAAGCTCTAATAGGTACATAAATAAAAAACAACAAAATGGATCAGTGTGAAAGTTGGAAAGACTAGACAAGTTTATAAACAAACTTCTATGAATATGCAACTGAACTAAAATTACAAATTATACAGTTCACCACACATGTTTGCTGTATTTATTGGCTATGAATGTTGGAAAAGTAGAGGAGAGAACGGCGACTGAATACCAAAACGTGTTCAAAGTCAAAAATAGACTGAAATGTTTATTACTTTCTCCCCCCGTTCTGTACTGAAAGTCAATCTACAGAATTGCATCCAAACAAAAAATATGAAATACCGTTAAAAGATAAAAATAATCGTAGTCTCAAAGTTGCAAAACTAGCTAACAATTGTGAAGGAATGCAATACTTAATTTTGGAATGTCTTTAACTATATATATAGCAATCGCAGCATGTCAATAAAATACTTATACAGTATTAGCTGCAACTAGGCATTCTTTTAGTAATTGGTATGTTATTAAACGTATAACAAAATAACAGAGTATACTCTGTAAAGTAATGTTTTCAAATGTTTGTGAAACAAAATGTAAAGTTAATAGGCTTCAATAAGGACAAGAAAACAAACAAAAAAGTAATCACAATATCGTCTAACCATATCAAAATCATTACTCCCATTTGTTCGTGACATTTTCTGAACCCAAAATTAGATATTTGGGGTTGAACGGGTATCCAAATGAGTATATTTGTTCCTTAAAAGAGCCATATTAGAACAACAATCAAAGAAAATATTACTCTTTTGAGTCGTGTAGATCCGTCTTTAATGTGTCCATTCAAGGAGAGTATATTCACTATCTGTAAGTGCATTCAGTACCATTCAGTTGCCTAAATAAAGACAGAGTTGGTCTTTTTAATGCAATCAAATTATTTAAAAATAACCATTGGTGATTTTATTCAAAGAACGTTTACAGACGCATATCTTGCAGATAGCATATTTTCCGTTTCAGTTTTTTTACAGTTTCATCATTGGTTTCCTCGAAAACTCAACAGGACCTTATCAATTCACTTTTTTAGGCCTGTGGGGTGGGCACATTAAATTTTTGGTGTTCTCAATGTAACATTAAACGAAACTCTACCACAGATTCTTGGGGTGAAAACATGATGATTTAACATGAAAACATGATGATATAACATGAAAACATGCTGATTATGTCAATTCATATATTTGTATTATTTGATTCTTTTTGAAAGCAGAACGCTTCTTGACACAAAAATATGGAAATACATTTCAGAAAACCAATTCAAATATGGAAAATGCGATAAGGAAAGTGCAATAAACAATACATCTACCCATTTACAAAGAGCAATAAACAATAAAGAAGTAACATCGGTTAGTTAGTAACAATTGTGCATCGTCTCTAAAATATAGGTCAGTACAGCTGAACGACGAAGCAGCGATAAACCATGTAAAAGTACGGGCAATATTAAAAACCTTTATCGTCAAACATGGCAAATTTCACGTAGTTATCACAGCAGTTGCCGTCGACATGAAAGGAAAAAGAGATTACGTTACTGCAAGTGGTTAAGGGGCAAATTGATATAGGCATTGCTCCTTTGAAAACCATCTGATGAACTAATATGTACAATATTGCAAATTGAGGAGATTCCAATTTAAAAAAATAAGCAGAAAATGTTTCGATAGGCATAAAGGTCTCACAAATATGGGCAACTAACCCTATTTATATAATACAGTTACTGAAAATTGCAGGTCATACTAAATTCATAGTGGTCAACTCATCTACAATATTAATCAAAGTAGTTGGATCTTTGGATATACCGGAAATTGCGTTGTCTCTAATGTTAAATCGATTTTAAGGAATATATATTTTAAACACTTTTTGAGTGAAGAGGTCTCTGAAAAATTACTTATCTTATTAACTTTATATATTATTTTTAAAACCTTATAAGAGTAAGTATCGTTAATGTATTTCAAAATCTGAGTTGAGTCCACGTAAATAGCATACACCTCGGATTAGATAACCAATAAATGTGAAATGTTAAACAGATATTTTCATTTCGTAAAAACCGACCATATATTACCGACCGAACGCCAGAAAAAATCAGCGAATTTTCTAAGAGTTTTTGTTCTTAAATATTCAAAACACTGCACAAATTAACGAAGATTCAGTATACAAACAGCATACAAAATTACGTTTATCGAGTAATATTCATACCGAGATTTAACAAAGGCACAGACAACTGGTCGAAAATGCATGTAGCATCAACAGTTAATAGAAATGTCTGCTACTTGAAATTTACTTTTGCTTTTAAAAGGTTCCCTAATTTATTCAAAAAATGTTGCTCATTTAATTTTTTTTTAAATATACAAAAAATACCTAGTAAAATTAGCCACTTGCGTCAAACTGTGTTCCGAACACACAACTTGGTATAGACATCAACTTAAGTAACATTTTTCCTATATCTTCAGTTGTACATACAAGCAATATTTTTCCCCAATGATAAAAACGACGAATTGTGGCTCTGTAATATCAAATCTACGTTTACCATCCCGCATTTGAACACCACTAACGACCGTTTTTAAACGAGTCCGTCCGTAACACACCCTTTACACAGACACCCCATGTGAAAACTGAACTTTATGAGTCAACATTCACTGGTTAGGGGTCTTGCAGACACAGGCTGACATGCACTACCATTCAATTTCCTTCCAACCGAATATTGGACTGAATCGCATAAAGAACCGTACTATGGATAGATCGTATTCTAAAGGCTCTGGTTTTAAGTTTTAAGTGGAAGCCTGGCTGTTCATTCATTAGACACGATAGGGACTGTTGTCGAGATGATAGGCCGGTGAATACATTTATCACGCGTGTATTGAAATACTATAAGTTAAATAATAGTCAAAAGATAATTTTTAAACAATTTGTCACATTCGGATTAAAATAAACATAGTCTGATGCTGACGAAAACAATAATAAAGCGAATTAAATTAATAAAATAAATTATTTAAAGAGACATGAATATTTTAATGCTGGAATGTTATATTAATCACATGTAAATTGTTGTCACTAATTATTGCAGTTGATTCATTTTAATTCCATTTGCTAATCTAAATTGATTCTTACTTTACAAATTATTCAAATGCAATAGATATTTGCCAGATCGCCAAGACTGATCGATTTCTATCAGTTTAATACAATGCAATTCGTAATTCGACGACAGATTTTGTATAGTTTATAGTAGTAGTAAAATAGCAACAGCAATTTTAGTAGAAAGACATTTTTCCTTTAAAATAACAACTACTTTATGCAGTCTATGTAGTCTTATTTATACTAAAATAGGCACTAACCACAACACATCACACAAACTC
Organism: Dendroctonus valens; assembly: GCA_024550625.1. Lineage (NCBI taxonomy): Eukaryota > Metazoa > Arthropoda > Insecta > Coleoptera > Curculionidae > Dendroctonus > Dendroctonus valens. The sequence continues at coordinate 3,276,261 of JAJTJO010000108.1, forward strand.
TTAAATGGCCTCAAGTTCAATTTAAAAAAAAATTAACAAGCCGAGGTATAAAAGCAATTTTTTAATGAATCATATCAAAATATGCTGTATTGCCAAAGAAAAATTTAACCCAATTTTATGGACAAAGCGGATAACATGGTGGTGCGACACAGCGATTAACATGAAATGTTGAATTCATCAGCACTAGACGTTACGTATTTTTGTAGAAGTAGCTTGAAAACTAAGCAAAATAAGTAAATCTAGCAAATATTGTACTGCCGATATGTAAAAATAACAGGTGAACATATTTATTTTAATGTTTTTTCACACTAAAAGTAAGGAATACGATTTTGCCGATATACCAGGCCTATACTTCATGGCCCATCCCACCAATATCTACAGCGGCCTTCCAAAGTAGTCCAAGTTCACATTACAGCGAAAAGGCGTTCGTTCGTTCTTCGCTTAGCCTGTCGACCCTGCGATTCGGCCAAATAAGGTCGATTGTCGTTTATCACATGGTCGACGTGCAACATAATGTTTTCCTACAGGTAGTAAAGATAATTTGCCTAAAGATTTAGATGCAATTGCATGAACCATTGGCAAACCCGGATCTAAAGAGCACTATTTAAGAACTTTGATACTGCAGTACATGTAGCAGTTGTACCACTTACTCGATTTAATCATTATTTGGAGTTAATTTTTATTCGGAAATTATAAATCCAAGAAAAATTGGATAAGAGAACCAGGTTTCAAGGTAATAATATATTTAATTTGAAACCCAATCAATACGAGATAACAGTGAAATTAAGAAATTGTAGTTATGATGCAAACAGCAATCGAAAAATTCAGTTTACAAAGACAAAACGCGCAATTTTTGGAATCCCGAACAAAAAAATCACCTATAAGGAAATAAACCCTTCACTTTTCAAACCGTTTCATGCGCTTTATATATTCTAATTCTAAGTCTAATTTATATTTCTTCTTCCCATTTAGAAAAAAACCTGAAAAGTAACTAAAATCCATTTTACGCATAGTGTGGTTTACTACCGTAACGTCTAGTTGTTGGGTATTTCATAGACAAACCTTTTATTGAAATATTTGATACAAAGCGTGACAAATTGCAATTATTGTTCAAACAACATTAAAGCAAGAAAATGGCATACTGTGTGGGATGAAAGTACGGTTACATGTTACATGCAGATCTTGTGATTATTATGTGTTGCGACTATAATGTATTTATATTGATGGTAATAAGGCTAGATAAGTCATCGCAACTATAAATTGACGGCAAACATTTGAAATATTATATTTAGAAACAATGAAAATTGAATAATATGCATTTATTTCATCAACCGAATATTTTTTATACATTTATTAATTAATTATATAAATTAGATAGTTAATTAATGTAATTGTGACTTATACTGACGAAGACCTTTGAAGTATTTTTTATTTAGAATATTGAAATAAATATTGAAAACCTAAATCGCACATAGAACATTCTTAGAAAAAACTCAATGCGCTATCTATTCATTGTATCAATTAATTTTTAAATTATGATGTAGACTTAAAACTGTGTAGTTTTCTGGTTGAAAATCTCCCTCGCACATTCATAATGTTAATTCAAACATTTACTTTCTTGTAATATTAAGAAACACAAATGTATGCAACGAAATACGACATAACCAGGTTTAGTTAATCCGGCATATTTATTTTCGTAGTCAATTTAATAAATCCATCAGATACCGATAGAACTTTCCGTAATAAAACAACTGGACCAGATAAATCTATAACAGCACGTTACCACACGTAACGGGTTTGATATATCTAAACGGAGGCAATAACACAAAGCGGATTAATTAAATACATATCTGCATTCAACTTTTATTGAAATTACATTTCCATAAAGAGAGATTTCAATTTAAATGGTACCAGTTGTTTAAGGTCAAATGGCTTACTTTCTCTCTTTCCATTTTATTTTTAACGTGCATTATTTTGATTGATATGGTTTTTAACGTCAGTTTATAATTCAATTTTACAAGTTTGAATTTCCATTAAACGCCACAATAAAACGATAGTTCATATAACGCAGCACTTTAATTTAAATTAAACTTTTAACTGTTCTACAACTGTTAGTAAAGTAACTTTGACCCATATAGAGCTAACAAATATACCCCGTTGACATGCCGACAATTTGAATTTACCTATTAATCAACGAACTGATTTAACTTTACCTCAAGCAGGTTTCTAAAACTCATAGTTATGCCTCTGTTGAATTCCAATTAAAAACCAGTCGATTGGCTGAACTTTTAACAAGTCTGATACGCCATTAGGAGGAAAAATTAATTTTGCGCCAGTGGAAAATTATTTTCAACTTTAATGCCTTACTCTCGCCGTCGTGCAGTACACAATTTCGAAGATAATGAGTTATGAGAAAAAGCAACATAAAAGTATAAACTTTCTTTGAAAAATGTTTCAGATACTTTTCGATTACATAAGAATCAAACTCTATACCTCAATCAAAAAAATGTGATAAAGTATGGATTGAAATCGTGACGATAAAGCAAACATTAGAACATAAAGAAATATTAAACTGGAAAAAAACGTAGGAGAAATTGAAAAGGTAAGGATGGTCCAAACATGCCCCCTAATAACGAATAAGCGACTCAAATGAAGGGCACAAAATTGTAACAATTTTATATAATGATAATTCAGTGTTGTTTTATAAAATAAATTTTACACGCCTACAGTACTTGAAATTATCACGGCTTCATATTTTCCCGATCTAAAAGGCTAACCGTGCGCCTGTACAAAAAATTACAAAAGTTACGCCTGCTCGTTTCGAATAAATGTAGCACTAGCAACTCATTTTATGAGGAAAATTGTTTTAAAATATAGAGTTGAAAAAGTCTGTCTCACTTCTTTGTAGTTCATATTCCAAATTTACGACTCATTTACAGAGCTTAACATGCTCTAATAGCTATTTTTGCCCCTAACAGCCACTCGGTGGTATTAGAAGTCCGACCCCTTCCTCAATACATTTCTACGCAGGTTATTTTAATTTTGGACTTGGTTGAGCGCTTTTGTACTACAAACGGATCTAGAAATACTGCGAGGAAATATTGTAGTCGAAAATGTATTTGTGTAATATGTCTTATTCAACTAGCCCTTATAAGCACGATTACTGCACGTCTTATCTTATACCGAAATGTTCCTTTAGCGCCAAAGTACATTGTCAGAATTACTGCAATTTCAGCAAAGTGAATAATTATACTAACTAGCTATGAAATTATACAAACGTGGCAATGCACAATTATATTTGGCAAGTCAAGTTTAGTGCTATTAGTTTCAACATTCAGATTAAAATACAATTTATAATATTTACGCCACGCAAGTGAACATTTAAAGCTAAGAAATCCTTTATTTCACATCAAAATATCAATCTCAAGGGCCAAATCTTCCTTTATCCGGTAAATGCTAAATCAGATAATACTTCTTACTTTCGACACTTTGAGGATCATATTTTACCACGTGAGGCATCAGTATGAAATTTTCTTTCACAATGATTTATATGACTAGAGATTCTATTATTCTCCACGAGGGAAAAACATTTTCTTGGCAGACAATGAAAAACAGCCCAGATCGGTTGGGACACCTGGTAGAAAAGTAGAGATTTCAGATCCCATACATAATCCACGCAATATGCTCAAGCAATTTCCCTAAGCAATATGTGTGAGTTGGAAAGGCATTTAAAGCACGAAAGCAATTTCTACTTTGAATATGGATTTCGTTTCCAATTATGCAATATTTATAAAACTAGATTTTCACCAGTCAAACAGTTTGCATATTTTAATTAAAATTACGACTTACCTGGTAATATCTTCGGTGCTAACTGCTCTCGGAGTACCTATGGGCTGATGTAAGGCCAAATTGGATGAATGTGCAGAATGTAACGATTCTGGATAACAGCGGGACGCCTTAGTTGCTGAATATAAACAAGAACATTTACAGTAAGTTAAATAATAAAGTATGTTGCATTAATAGAAACAGTTCAATGTTAAAAACATTTAGTGTATCCAAAGTGACTTATTGTTGGACAAACTGTTAAAAATCGAATTTTCAAAGAAAGATATACATCAGTACCAAACGATAATTAATCTACCTGAATTCTGCATTAAATAAATTATTTGTCAAGTGCACGTTGGCGTGGCATCAGCGGGAAAATTAATTATTTTCATTTTAGAGGAAATGACGATATTCTAAATCCTGTTAATTAATTTCTAGGGGATTAACCAAACTTGTATATTTTTAGCAGCAATAGTCCCTTTTTCAAATTAAAAGTCCATTGGGCTACATTTAGCAGAAAGAGCAGAGCTCGATAATTTGAAATCCAAAATGGCATAAACTAGTATGTGGGTGTAGTAATTAATTGATTGTGACTGAAATCAAAAGGATTTTCAATCAATTAGTAATTTAAAAAATTTAATACATTTTTTTAATAAACGGATTTTTATAAATACCTAGAATGAAAGATTTTCAGTTATAAGTAGTTTTATTTTACACGAGTATTGTAAAAGTAAATTTATTAATTTATATACGCCTTATTTGGACTGGGTAACAGCACTGGTAACAGTCTGACTGCTTATACCTCAAATTGCTTTTGATGAACATTTATTAAGCTGTATGGTTGTGGAAGCGCACGCAATCTGTTTAGTTTAAATTATATGCATTTATAAGCACACAATCACAATCAATCAGCAGCTTCTTATCGTAAACATCTTTATCTATATAAAAAATTCGGTCGGTTTATTTAATAAACCACAACTCATCTTATCATGGTAAATTAATGACGTGGATCATATGGGTTGAAGAAGGTTCAATTATAAGTTTACATTCGCTGTTAAGTCTACATTTGTTGATTTTACCAACTTTTTACTAATCAAAGTAATAAGAGAAGATAAGGAATTGTCCGACAGTCGACATTAAAATTAATCCATTTAAAAGCCAAATACCCAATGTAATATAAAAATGAGAACTTGTACACGCACTTCTCGAAAATTATTCGATTACATAGTTTGCATTACTTGCCACCGAACTTTATAGAAGCAGCATCAAAAAGTAAATAATCATCGAGGTTGGACGCAACAACTTGACTAACTTTGCTAAAATCAAACGAAAAATTGCATACTTTTTGAAAAATCCAAATGCGAAAAATAACTTTAACAAATATTTAATTGTAATTACAACCCGCATGATTTCAGCGAAATTACTTCGATATAAAATAAAAGCAGATTCAAGTTTCACTGAAATAACGACGAAATAGTTAATCAAAGGCCAAACTGAAAATGCCTCTAACAGGTTAAACCGGATCCAAATCCTCGATAAATTTGCAATAAAAACCCAAAATCAAATACCAAATACATCGTTGACGCCCTATACCATGTTTGTGTTACTCAACTCAAAAACAAATCGGCAATATGTAGAAAGAACTCGGTTGGCGTAGCTTTTGAACTATTTTTTTTTAATCAAAGAGCGAAATATTTAGAGTGCCTTATTTAAATTTCACCGATCTGCGATGGACAAAATTGGAAATGCGAATTGGAATGGAATACTTTGTCTTTTTAACATTTAGTTGCCTAGGCCAAAAGGCAATACGAAAAATGTGAAATAAGATAACATAAGCTGATGCATTATTCATTTCTCCTAGCTAATTTTTACGATTATCCTCCATCCAAGTTAGTGAATATTTTTAATTTTAAAGTTCGACAACTTCCTCATACTTTGAGGCAGCAAGACTCAACTCAAAAGTTCAATTAACGTCATGAGAACCAACAACAGTTCCAAACAAGCAGCAAGTAATTTCAGGAAGTAATTGCTGTTTTGATTATTGATTGAACTCATTGCGCTGCTAATTACCAATTAACGTCGACGTAGGAAAACAATTGAAACTGCAGTTATACTCACACAATTGAGGCGAATAAGACGTATCAGAAGCGGGAGCTGTGAATCCAGTATCAGGTTTGGCAACTACAAGCACTACGCAATCCTGTGTGGTTTTGAGCGTGGCTACCGCCTCTTCATGTGTTACATTTTCTAAATTCACTTCCCCTTTCTGAAACAAAAATTAAAAACTTATTTCAATAATTCAATGAAAACGTTGGAAACAAAGACATGCTAAAAGGGTGTAGAGAACCCTATACCGTGAAATGTTGGCAGTTCATCTCAATGGCAGGTATTATATTAAATGCATTTATGATTCGTAAGAACAAGTTTAGTAAAAATTGTCGATTTCTATATAATAATATGGGCTTAATACTTTCAAACATTGCGATAGACCCTCAAAGTTTTGCAAATCCTATTTGGAAAATACCCTGGACGCATTTACTTTACTTGATATTTGTTAGCAACTTGTACAAGATGGTCCAGAAAGTTGTTTACTTTTTTATATGAATTTAAAAAAATACAAGATGGTAAATTTTAATTAATTTGTTTTGCAAATGTGCAAATATCCTCGAAATTTCATGGTTTGAATTTTTTTGACATTTTTCTCCTGGCGTTCCTCCAGCCAATGTAGAAAGTTTGCCATTATAATTATTTATTGACAAATATTGATTTCTAGGCCTTGTAGAGAAACATCGCGCTTGCAGAACACTTTACTTTTAAGGTGTTCTCATAAAAACGTTACTGGGACTCATATCGGGGCTTCAGGGGGGTGTCCTGTTCAAAAAAGTAATTTTCTAGAAAAAAAACAAACGACGGGCAAAGTGACATTGCACCCTTCGCAAGTTAAACTGTCTTTCAAATTGTATTCTATCCTTCAAATTCTTTAAGAGCAGAGACGTAACACAATTGTTATCATGTCGACATAACACTGATAATTCACAGTTAATGTGACCTTGCTGATCTTCCATACTTTTCGCTGATCTTGGACGGCTAGAAACGCGTTTTAACGTAGATCTACCTGCACTTAAGATCCACCTGCTTAATTTTTTTTTATTAGTTTGTTATAGCAATCTAGTTTACACCAATAAGCTACTTTTCTTTAACCTAAACTACTAGATGTACATTTGCAAAGTGTTATCCTATGATATTAACTTCGGCTTTGTCATTGGAGAGTCACTATTTTAATGTGTACATATATAAGCATATTTCTTCTACTTTGTTAAGAATCAACGATTAATTCCATGCACTAGTTCATAGGGTTTCACTCGATTTAGTCTTCTTGTTAAGCCATCGTTGTTCAAGAGCTGGATGGCCTCAATGTTGATGTGATTTTGTAGTCTTTGTTCATGACTTTTGGCACAATTTTTTATTACATTGTCCACTGTTTGCACATTTAGGTCTTTATGGAGGTTGTCATTCCGGATGTACCATGGCGCACCTACGATGCCGCGTAGAACTTTATTTTGATAACGTTGTATAATATTTCTGTTGCTTTGGCTGGTACAACCCCAGAGTTGAATACCATAACTCCACACCGGCTTGAGGACTTGGTGATACAGCAAGAGCTTATTATACACTGACAGGGCAGAATTACGACCCAATAGCCAGTACATTTTACGGTATATTAAATTTAATTCTTCTTGTTTTTTCTTGACATGGGCCTTCCACCTAAGTTTAGCATCCAGCGTCATGCCAATATATTTAGCTGTATTTTGGTATGGAACAATTTGATTGTTGATCTTAACTGGTTTGTATTCAACTTAACACCTGCTTAATAAAAGAAAAGCTTGGTCATCGCTGAACATCGTATATTTAAAATATCTGCGTAAAACAAGAATATGTTTTTTGGCTGTGTCACAAGCTCCTAGTAGTGCACTCCTAGAACAGGTTTCGTATCTATTAACCATCACCAACTGGGTTTGCTAAACCCAGCTGATGAGGGTTAATAGGTGTAAAACCGGTCTTGGAAGTGCTTCTTTGTAAAACAGTCAAAAACCTGTTCTTGTTTAAAGCATTCATGACAACAAATCAAAAAACTTTCATTAATCTAATGTTTATAAGTTCTTCTCCAGTAAACGCTCCATTAATGATACTGACGCCAAAATAGATAAAATCTAAATTAGAAAAAATAGAACAGGTTTCAGTACACTTTTGTAACACTAAATGCTGTCGATGTTAAGCTCTGACCCGCTTTTCTATTGTTTAATTTAAAAATGTCCAGTAGAGATTACTAGCCAAGCAAGTAAATTTATTTGAGTAACATTCCTAGCCCTTAATTAAAAAATGCTCCGCAGAGATGTAATATTGTAGAATTCAAATTAATATTTGAGAAATATTCTGTTTTACGTATACTATTTTTATGTTCATGTTTAAATATGAAAAAGATGCACCAGACAAAATAATATTGTAAATGTTTTAAAACTTATAAAGTAAAAATTTTAAAATTAATTTATTTCTATAGCCCTTTTTGTGTATATGATGTATGTGTCGGTGATCTCAATTTATGATGGTATGTCGGTCTGTGACCTCATAAGAAAAGATATGCGTTGAAAAATACGCCATTCCATTGAATTCTACTTTTTTCTGAACCTGTTTCAAAAGAGTAAAATTATATGTCTGGATCAATTACTTCTAACGCACTACTCGAAATGTACGATATCAGTATAAGTTTGTAAAGCAGAGATGAATTTGTTGTGTATGTAAACATTACTTTAGTTTGAAGATATTTATATTATCCTAAAACTCACATTTTGAAGTTAGTAATCAACGATTATATTCAATGTCACGTTAATCGCTCGCTCTAGATCGTCTGAATAATTTTTGTGAAAAGCAACTCTGATCGAGAAAAGTTTATATTAAATTCAGATTACCGAAGGATAAACGCTTTATGCAAGCAAAAGGAATTAAAATGCAATTTTCAATGTTTATTGATGATGACGACAAAATCTGCTCCATTGTAAAATCATAGACAAATGTCATATAAACGCGAAAGTTTCCATAAAATTTAAAGATTACTGGAAATATTGATTGCAACATTTTACACTTATGCTTTTGCTGACTTTTCTTACACAACATTTATTTGATATTTTCTGCACCTTTCATATTTAAACCGAAACTATTTTGTTATTAAAAGCTCAAAGGAATTAGCTATGCCAGATCTTTAAAGAAACGTTTAATTTTCAATTTTTTCTTGTAACAATGCCTTCGCATGAAATACTGACTCCTCATCAACTTTTTATGTTTTCTATTACAAAGTTCTGGCCCCTTACTACCGGCAACTGTTCACTATGATGAACGATTATTGTATCAGACTGTTTTATGAAATTTCAAAGATTGAGTACTATGCATTAAGACTACTTTTGTAAAGAAAAGTAATTAAAACATTTCCAAAGCAAGCTATAATTAGTTGTATATAAGTAGTCTATTCATAAAACACTTAAGAAGATAAGTTAAAAGAAGTTTAATATACTTGGCACGCGTTGCAATCTAAGGTAGTGTTCAGTATGATCCCTATTATAACGAAAACGAAAGCCCATTTAATTCAACCACACAAAAATTAAAGTTACAGCTAATGTAAGAAATGTTCATAAGTTCATTTAAGTTATTCTAGTCTAACCTTTGGGATCGTTTTAACTTTTGATTGGACAACCGGCAGAAATTTAGAAAATAGATAACATTTTCCAAATAACTTAAATTTCACAATCACACTTATGGAAAACCCGTTATCAGTTAGTCAACTTATCACTCATACTAAAAAATATATCTTCAGAAGTTGAACTTTTAAGTATTTCAATAGTAAATGTAAGTAAGAATACCTTGTGTATTTCATTCTTGCTAAAAAAACCAACATTATAAGATCTAAACCATCACCGATTTTTCAAGCGAAGTATAAACAACTTATTCATTAACATCAATATCAAGCAATGATCATTCATGACAACAACGATCATTCAAAACAAAAAATGGCAGAAATATGTGTTATTATCGCAAACAACGAAATATGTTTCAAAATCAGTGAAAAAAAATTAAATAGTGTAGTAAATGAAAACTATAACTATTCAGTAACAAAGAGAATATCTCTACTTCAAATTAAAGTTTTCAAACAACAAAATCTGCAGGATTAAAATTCCAGGAAGTTTCCACATTTCAAACTTCTTCCTCAACTTGCATTTTACCTGTAATTTTTCGGCGAAGACAGTGCAACGTTAATATCCGGATATTGCTTAATTCGAACTTAAGCCTTCCTAAGAACCGAGCAACAGAGAACAGTAGTTTTAATCAAAACTTTCTGGGCCAAAAAGAAATGCAGGTATTTTATGGTGGGAATTTAATTACAACAACTCTTGACTGGCAACGGAAATGAATGAGAATATTTTAATATTTCGTGATTTTTGCTAATGGGAGAGAAGCAGAGAACATCGTAGTCTTTATTTTGCTCTTTGTAATAACGTGCAGCAATGGCTAATTTAAAAACGGTTTTTTTTTCATTTTTAAAAATTTTTAAAACAATTTGCAGTTGGCAACAATTTATTCTTTGCAATGGATTAAGCGTTACTTTTGCATCTGCATTCACAACATTTCATTGGGGAACCTTGCCGATGAAGTTATAAAACATTTATTTTTGATTTGATTAACCGGTTAATGTCGAGATTAACATCATTTCGAACGTTAACCGAAACAGATATACAAAATTCTTAAGTTACATTCATATTTGTTGAGCATCATCGTACACAACTAAAAGAATTATATCCGGTTGCATTTTATCTATGCATTAGAATGAAATAAATAAGAATCACTTCTTTTCTGGAGGAGTTTTTTTTCACATACATATATGGCCACAAGTTAGGTGGGAATATTGCATATGTTAATATACTGTAGGAATTTCGATATTTTGACAGCTTAGTACTCAAAAAATATCCTGTATTCAGGTATTTTTTCACATTATGTAATCTCTGTTTATAAAACATCCTGTATATGGATCTGCTCAGGCAGTAAGCAAAGCCTAATTTCGAGGAAATTGTAGAGAGCGCAAAAAGTTAAATTGATGATACCAAGAAAAAAGCACTTACCACCGCATCTCTGACAGCTATCAATTTGTCCCCCACCATTAGTCTTCCATCAACTTGTGCAGCACCACCCTCCATAACTTTGGTGACGTAAATTCCATTATCACCTGGTATATGTTGATTTCCAATACCTCCTGCGATACTGAAGCCAAGCCCTTTGTTGCCCTTAAGTAGCTCTATTTCCATTAGTCTCATGTGACGAGGTTGCCGCCGACGTCTAATACTCTGCAAAACAGGAAATTACTATAATATATTTTTGCTTCGTTTTGGCAATATGGAGCAGCAGTTAATAACGAAGTCAAAATTCAATGTCATAAAATAGTGAGCAAAGTTTCAAAGATTTACAGCTTATATGGTCGATTTCTGTTATTACGGTTGCTCGAGGATCGACTTACACGAAAAGGCAATTTAAATGTCGGCTGTCAGAGAGACCTCGTATAGGTAAACCGAAAATATTTCTCCACAAAACCCAATCCGAGACGCGAGTTCGAATAAATGCAAACCGGAAAACTCAGTCGACTCAAGGAAAATATACTGGAAATCGGGGCACACTTTTCGACTTTAGATCTCCTAAGTGTGCAATCATTTTATTTGAGTGCAAGGATCGGAAATAACTTGCGAACGGCCAGTTGTAAGAAATGCTCTACTCCTAATCAAGATCAATGAATGGTAGTAAGTTGATTGAAAAACATCAGTTAGATAATGAGACATGAAACGTGAAGTATTTTTGTTTTATAGATATTGATAGCTGTGAATTCTAAGTGTATTTTAAAATATTAGTTATACACTTGCGTGCATAGAAATCGGCCCACAGTAAGCTTTTGACTTTAACTATATATTTTTTTTAACTATTCATCAGATCAAAAACAAAGTATGCTGTTTGAAAGACAATTTAATATGCTTTAATGTGAGTATAAATTATTGTGAGTATCTTATGTTTAACATAGTGAAATTAATGCATTAAGCAAATTAAGCCTTTTTATTATTAACATAAATAGGGTTATTGACAATTTAAAACTTAACCCTTAATTTTTTAATGACGGGTATGACCTCCTCTTTGCCTCATAACTTCTCTCATACGATTAGGCATAGATCTAATCAAGTTTGCTATTGTTTCTTGAGGGATGGAAAACCACTCTTCTTCTACTGCAACAATAAGCTCTGGGATCGAGTTTGGGGTATGAAGTCTAGCTCGAATTATTTGTTTTAGCTCATCCCATATGTGTTCGATCGGATTTAGGTCAGGACTGTATGTTGGCCGCTCCATAACCCGAAAACCCATTTCTGCAATGTAATCTTACACGATTCTTGCAGTGTGCGACCTGGCATTGTCATGCATAAAGGTAAATTCGTCTCCAATGTAGTTGACGTAAGGTACCACATGAATTGCTAAAATCTCATCGATTTATCTAACAGCCGTTAAACCACTTCTTCCGTGAACACGGTCGCCCCTACGAATGAACTCAGGGTCGGTTCGTGCTCCTATAGAAATTGCACCCTATATCATACAGGAAACACCTCCATAAGCACTCCGCTCTTCAAAGCAGCAATCTGCAAATCGCTCTCTTGGTCTTCGGTACACTTTCCTTCTTCGGTCGCTACCATGGAGGCATATTCTGGCCTCATCTGAGAACAGAACAGATCCCCATTGTTCCAACGTCCAATTAAGATGATCCCGTGCAAAACGCAGGCGTGCTTGCCGATGAGCTGGAGTAAGTTTTGGACCAATCGCAGGTGTTTTAGGGGTCAGGTTATTTTCCTGTAGTCTTCGTCTTACTGTCCACTGACTAATAGCCACTCCTCGCACCTCACGGAGCTGTCGTTGCACTTGAACGGAATTAAGGTGACGATTTCTTAGTGTTGTCGACACAATAAAGTGGTCATCACGAGCGGTTGTAAATCGCCTTCTGCCTGTTCCAGGTCGCCTATGAAAGGATCTAGTCTCCTCATAACGTTGTCACACTCTTCGAACCGCTGCGCGTGTCATATCTAATTGTCTAGAACAGCTCGCTGACTAAGTCCATTTTTGATTAAAGCAACAACTTGGCCGGCTTTTTGTCGTGTAGTATGCATTAAACTAACACACTTAAACACTATTGAGATTATGAAAAACGAATTAATATGCAAATTTCAGTTGCAAACGCAATAATTTTAATATTTGACATTTTTTTTAATTTTCGTTACAATCACCACATAACCACGTTTCATTTGTTTACCGGTTGATACGTATATAAACGACAAGCCTTCTTGATAAATTTATACTCACATTAAAGCATATTAAATTGTCTTTCAAACAGCATATTTCTTTTTTTGATCTGATGAATAGTTTTTTAAAAAAATATAGTTAAAGTCAAAAGTTCACACTGGGCCGATTTCTATGCACGCAAGTTTAGATTCGAATATATTCGAATGTCAGTTAATTATATATTTTTAGTAAAATTAGTAATTATTAGCTATATATTAGAGGTTACTCATAAATAGGAATTAATTTTAATGATCATTTCAAATGTTGACAAGCCTAAAACGAATTCCAATTTTTACTAAAATTGAACAAAATAGATTGTGCGTTCTGGATAACAACATATGAAAGATACAGAAAAACTTTAGAAATATTGGAACGAAATTATCTGTGCACGTTTAATTGAACAGCAAGCACCATTCTCACCGAAGTAAATGAGGACTGGCATTTGCCCGTATGGAACCATATAACGCATTTAAACAAAAAACAAAATTTAATTATTACTTTATTTAAATTAAAAATATTGGCCATATAAGTACATATTTGTAATGTATTATCTGCACGTTACTTATCGTTCAACATATTATCGTAGGCGGTAAAGCAGGCAGTAGTAGTAAACATCTTTATTTCTAAAAAAAGGCTATCGACCTATCGGTCTTTCTGCCCTTGTTTAATACATGCAGTCTTAATCTAGATAAAAAACCAATATGAAAATTCTCCTATTCTAGGTTAACAATAGTAGCAGTAAACATCCCTATTTCTAAAAAATGCCATCGACCTATCGGTATTTCTGCCCTTGTTTAATACATGCAGTCCCAATCCAGATAGAAAACAAACATGAAAATTCTCCCATTCTAGGTTAACAGTGTTATTGAATAAATAAGATTTCAGTGGCAAGAAGAAATTATTTTATTGTCCACTAGTCCGTTGCGTTTGTAAGTGTTCGAGTAGCGTTAATGTAGGGAAACGGAAGCGGGATTGTCTGGTTGGTCTTGTAAGACAAAGGGGATTCAGTATGGTCCAGTTGTAGGGGTTGTTTGTCCATTTTGTCTGTAGCTGTATGAGTCTCTCAGAGATCTTTGTCATGCTTGTGCGTTCGTATAGTAGTTGGGTGGGGGGGTTGTGTAGTGGGTTTTGGGGGTGTCTTATTCGTGTTATTAGTCTTAGTGCAATTTGCTCTGTTGTTTGTGTATAACGTTTTGTCCTTTCTGTTCCGTTGGTCATGAGTACATGTCCAAAGTCTAGCAAGGGTCTACAAATAGCTTTATATATTTTGGTGGCGGTGTTTGTGCTAATTCCTCTGTCTTTGTAGGTTAGTGATCGGAAGTGTTTCGCTCTCTTCATTGTTTCTGCCCTGATGTTTCGCATGTGTTTAGTGAATCTAAGTTTGTGGTCGATTGTGATTCCAAGGTATTTTACGTCGTTTTTTGGTTGTGTCGTTTGGCCGTCTGCTGTTATTGTAGGGGAATCAGCGTTGAGTCTGTGGTTTGTGAGCAGAAGTTGGTTTTTTGACGCGTTTGGTGTTAGTCTCCATTTATAAAACCATGTCATTGTGTTGTTTGTTAGTGTTTGGAGTCTTTGCGTTGCTCTCTCAGTAGTTTTGTCATGTACAATAAGTGCCGTGTCGTCTGCGTATTGTAATATGTATGCCGATCTGTCGATTTGATTTTTGTCTGGTAAGTTGTAATTGTATATGTCATGGCAGTATATATTGTAGAGAAACGGTGAGAGCGGGGATCCTTGAGGGAGCCCTTGTTCAGGGGAAAAAGAAAATGACAGTGTTTTGTCAATTCGTACTTGTAGTTGTCTGTTTTCTAGTAAGTTCTTTATGGTGTGTAGTAGATATGTTGGTGTGTGTAGTTTGTATAGTTTGTATAGTAAGCCTCTATGCCAGACACTGTCAAAAGCCTTGTTAATGTCCATAAACAGGCAAGCTGTCTTTCTGTCAGTTAGGTGGTTAGTTTGTATATTGTTGGCCAAAATAAAGAGCGGATGAACAGTCGAGTGATGCTGTTTGAAACCAAATTGGTAGGTAGGTACATATTTTCCAATCACTTTTTCAAGCCGCTGCTTTATTATGTATTCAAAAATTTTGCTTAGTACTGGAAGTAGTGTAATTGGTCTGTAGTTGCTCGGTTGTGTATTGTCCAGTCCATTTTTGGGTATAGGGATTATTAAGCCGTTTTTCCATGTTTCTGGGATTCTGCCATTTGTGATGCAGTTGTTCAACTCAGTCAGGATCAGTTTGTGTGCCTCCTGAGTCAGGCCCTTCAAGACTTTTGCCTTAATTTTATCTTTCCCCGGTGCAGTGTTCTTGATGTGCGCTAGGGCTTCATCGTACTCTGTGTCTGTGCTAAAGCAGGCATTTCTTGTATATATCATCAATAAACTAAAATACTAAATTATCATTTTTTGCATGTAACACGGTCTGGTGTCTTACAATGAGTCCATGAAGTGACTTTTCAGTGCTTAATGCTTTGTTTTTTAAATAAATGCATGTGCCATTGTTTGCTTAATTCTCAATTCCATTAAATCGAGTTGCAAAACCGCATTACTGCAATTATCTGAAGAAATAAAAGTATTTTTAACCGTTATCGATTATTTATTTTGTGGTGATGAAGGTGCGGTATTTATTGCTTGCCTCGTTTTCTAGTTCAACAGTTCAGATTATTGTATAATACAGGCGATAATCGATGATCCGGATGTAGAAGCAATAAAGTAGAGGTACGCGCTTTAATTCGGTATGAAATTGAATCTGAAAAAAGTTTCTTTTAACCGATCTTCATTTCAAATCGTTCTTTTTCAAACTGAGGTGTAACACTGCATTACTGAAAAACTTTGCATTCTTTTCTTGCGAAAGTAATTGCAAACTTAATTTAGCATCAAACTTACTAATTTTGACATGCAGGTACACATAAAAATTGTCAACTTTCGAAGTTCAATAAATGAAGGTTTTTATCACTATCGATGTAATCAGTCACCGTCATCTTTTCCTACCATGTTGAGGCATCCATTCAAGTATAATTTTTGCAACATTTCATATTCTGCGACCAATTAATGATAAAAAGGTTACTTATTAACAAGAGAATCAATGGCCACACTGCAGGTCTGATTTAATAATTTTCTGCAGGGTAAAACTGATAATGTGGTTTTCACTCCGACTCAAAGTTGCTATAAGAAAGTTTAGGCAGCTTTTCCCCAGCTTCCCAATAATATAAAATTCGGTTCTCCTGAAATAAGCCAGAAACGAGAATTCCTATCAAAAGTTTGAAAGAGCGATTTCTCCAGTCTTGTAATTACTCAACATTTTTCCGTTTATCCAACTTTGTGTCTTTTCCGGTTTCCGCTAATTCTATACTTATATACCTACGACCTTTCTTATATTGAAATTAGTTTTTTTTTTGTATATTTCTTTTTCCTGACTGTACTTTAATTCATTCCAATGTATTCCTGGGTTTTCAGTCAATTTTATTGTCACTAATTATGGTGTTATGTGATGAGCCCTGCGTTTCGTCCCGGGTCTACCTATTGGACTCGTCAGTAAGGCTTAGGTAGACCCTGCCTTATACGCCAGACATCGGTTCTACGTGTTCGGACGTAAATGAACCGAGCCGGTATAGATCTTCTGCGGTGAGATATTGGCAACCCGTGTTGCCGATTAGCATTAGATTGAAATCCACTCGTTTCATTCTGCTTTTTTTCTCCCAAGCATCTATATCTTTTTTGTATATTTCTTTTTCCTGACTGTACTTTAATTCATTCCAATGTATTCCTGGGTTTTCAGTCAATTTTATTGTCACTAATTATGGTGTTATGTGACACACATAAACGGCAACGTGTACTAGAAAGCCTCATTAAGAAATAGGGATCATTCTTGGATATTTATCATTATTTTTCTTAAAGGGCTAATGCTCCTGAAAGCGCCGAAAGAAGTAATAACAAGCAAACAAAATCGCAACAGAAAATGCAGAACTTTGCTGCGTAACTTGAACCAGCATGAATCAAAGCCAGTAAAAAATTTCGCTTTATTAATTTTTCTTAAACCATTTTAAATGGCAGAAAATTTCAAAAATATATGTAAACTAGAAACTTTTCACTGTGTGTTTATTAAAGCGAGAAAGTATGACTCATACGAGTATAAAAAAATGGGTTGCAATATTACACCCCCTAAATCTTGGAAAATCCGGATCACGAAACAAAATGACTGCAATTTCCTTTCGGCTTTAAACGGAGCTCTTTCGTAATAGAATTCTAGGGGCTACTAACGATACTTTTATGATAATTCATTGGATAAGCTAATAAAACCAACGGATACCGCCATATCACAAAAATGTTTATTCAATATATGTACTTATTTAATCAACATTATTTAAGTTAACAGTTTCCAGAGTAACTAGGTTGACCTCATTAGCAAGTCTCCTTACATTCCGGACATTCCATTAGTTCATAAACATTTATGCTTAATTCTTATTTAAAGACAAATAAGCTCGACAAAATTGCCATTGCTTATAATTCAATTAAAAGAATAATAGTAGTGAAGAGTACTTGGTAGACAAGCCTTATTAAATAACAGGCTACGGTGTTCATACAAAGCAAAAATCATATCCCGCCTAGCTGGGATTCTACACAAAGCAACTTAGAAAATATTTTAACAGAATAAAACATTCTGAAGCTTTATATCACACCATATATGGCTTAGATGCTCAGAATTAGTGACTCTAAACCAGGACACTACGAGACGAGTAGACGAGAAATAATTTGAATTCAACCAACAATGTATGCAGTTGAGATAATTCTACGTCGAAGAGCGATTAACAATTTGTCCTGCATGAAGAGAAAATAGCACTAAGCTTTTACAAGGTGGTCGGTCAGTTTCTATAGCAGTAGCTTTAGAGATGAATGGAAAATCGTAGAATAATATGAATTTGCTTTATAAAATCTTTTTAAAAAATGATGCGTTTTGTTAAATATACGGTGATTAAGTTTGTTCAAAAATAGTAATTAAATCTCATTTCAAACGTTAACTGTTTATAAAAAAATAATGCGGGTAACTGAAGTATTTTTTTCAAAACCTCCAAACGTAATAAATAATAGACGCCGTGTTCCACTTTCAAGAACAGACATTTTATAGTCCAAGAAAGAATCGAAAAATAATACGAGTGCTTTATAGACTACACTCGAAAAATAATCCGTTAAGGAAATACAGGTTCTTCTGTCTGGAAAAAAAATATTTTATTAATTGGTGCTAAACGTTCAAGATATTGGAATGAAATTTACTGGGCATTAATTACCATCGAAAAGTACGTTTTGTAATAAAAACAGTAACTTTTATTTTGTCAGCGGTGTCAGCTTGGTTTTAAAGAAAAAATGGATGCTACATTTAATCTGGGGAAAAAGCTGCTTTTCAATATTTCTGTCCAGCACACACTTTTCGAACGAAAAATTAAATAGCAATAAAGCGCGTTGGTCAAAAATTTGAATTAATAGTAACAAGGTTGCAAGTGAATTGTCATTAATAAAATTATTAGCCGTTTCATAATGGAAACAGCTCATATGTAACAATTAAGTAACAATCGATACAATATTTACAATGGCTATTTGACAATGAACAATTAATAAATTTGATTTT
This sequence comes from Dendroctonus valens, assembly GCA_024550625.1. NCBI lineage: Eukaryota > Metazoa > Arthropoda > Insecta > Coleoptera > Curculionidae > Dendroctonus > Dendroctonus valens. The sequence continues at coordinate 3,295,117 of JAJTJO010000108.1, forward strand.
AAAAAGCATTCTATTGCATCTGTACAACTATTTACACTTAATTGTTGCCTGCTAACTATTTCCATTATCAAATGTTTAATTCTTTAATTAATAAGTTTAATTCTTTATTTAATAATAATCGACTTGCAACTAACATTTCAACCTTTGCGTTAATACTCGGTAACCATGTCATTTTCTAGAAAACAGTGTGTTGAACAGAATAAAAATAAAACTAGTGAGAAATTCAATGGAGTATCCAAAACTGATTTTTATTTTATGAGAAAGCAGTGTTGTGCCGATTTTTCCTATAACAAATCCTGCGACGTAGCCGTACGTACGAAATTGGAAAATAAAAATTACTTTTTTTGCTGCAAAATGTTATTATCCGATGGTTGTTAGTACTATATTCTATTCAAATACCTTTGTCGATTTAGAATCAATTAATAATTTGTTTTTTACCAAACTTGAACACTTTAGATTTTGAGAACAAATTACTTGCAGTGTAGTTAATAAAGCAAACTTATATTATTTTTCGACTTTTCATTGATCTCTGAAGTTGTTGTGGACCCTGGACCTGTATATTATTTGTTAAATTAGGCGGTTTTGAAGCAATGCTTCAGTTAAAGACAGCATTTTTTTGTAATACTCAGAACTCGCTAAATTGGATTCAAAAATCCCATGCCCATTTGACGTTAAAATTTAGCAAATGTACTGGCACATTTAAACATATCTCTCTAAATGGTCCTATAAATAAAAGGTCATTAGGCGTTTAAACGGAGGCTACTGTAATTTCAATAACAGTGTACATTTGAGTATTATACTCAGAAATGCATAGGAAAGCTTATTAATCATTAGTGTTGTGTACAATTCCATACCAGCAACTTCAAGAGTTCTAGTACTATTCTAGAAAATTTAACAAAAGCTGGATAAGTGAAGAGTTTAAAGAAACAATACAGTTTGGAATGGTTTCACTGCGAAAGCAACATTATTGCATTTGCAAATGCAATTTCGTCGTTTTCCATGAACTCGAAATCCCAAACCAAAATACTTGGGGACAAATTAAAAATTATAATTGAATAGAAAATTTAATGTATGCAACAAAATATTATTAAATTCGTGTTTCTCATAGACTTTATATAAAGCACTCATTACATCTACAACATCAAACTATTTTCATAAAGGTGAAAAAAAAACCGGAAAGCATTTACTGATGAAGTTATAAAACTAAAATGAAATAGTTTATGCTATAAATTTAATATGTTACGAAAAGTAGATTATTGTAGACAAAAACAACTAAGTGGTGACTGAAATTTAAAGAGCTTGCAAACTTGATTTGTAGTTGTTTAAGGCGAAATCTATGAGGAACATTAATAACAACTAATTAACGACAATGCTAGACTTGTGGTTTGCAATTAACGGATCTTTTCATTGATCTTCTAGATCACTTTATTTATCGACATGAAAATATTGTGTTTGACTTGACTTTTTTACTGGGAAATTCAGTTCCAGGGGTAATTAGTTGCGAGCTCACACTGTATTGAAGCTAACTAATCACAAAATTCAATATTTTCTTTCTCCAAAAACGAGAGCTTATGGTCATAACTAACAAATTTGATATTGTGTTAAACTTACCAATTTAACATTATTTCCAGCCCTCTTCAAGGCTTCTACCGCCACGGCATGTGGAACATCCACCACGGGCTGATCATTGACACCCAGTATGGAGTCGCCAACAAGTAGCCTTCCATCAGCTGCAGCTGCACCTCCGCCTATCAGTTTCGTGACGTATATGGCAGTGTCATCGCCGACATGAGGATTATCCGTTCCACCAGCGATACTGAACCCTAGACCTGCACCTCCTCGTTCTAATATAATTTCTTCGTACTCCCATTCATCATCACCGTTAAGCTGAAATAAAAAAAATCCCCTTGAACTTGATTCATCTTGAACCCAACGATCAATTATTGACCTATTTTGTGAAATTGGTTAAACGTGTATAGGCATGCTTTGATCGTTTCAGTCAATTGTCTTGAAGAACAATTCTACTACCGTCTCTTGTCATTTTAATGAAGCAGCATAAAAGGATCGATTCGCAGATAAGGCTAGTACTGTTGTTGATACGACACAAATTTCCGAACGAACAATAGGCAAGCAGGAAACGATATTTAGATGCAGAATTTTAATTGTCTTTGACCATAAACAATTACTTGCTTAATGAGGGACCATCGAGTGGACAAGAATCGCTAATTGAAAACGAACGATCGTAGAACAGGGGAATTTACTTTTCGTGTATATCTGTAAAAAATTTCGTTGGGCACATAGCGGTCATTTACTCAAACAAAAATCGTAACTTGCACTTAATTAAATTATTATTTAATACAAGTTGGAAAAACTTTCCGGATTGCTGACTGCTTTGTAGTCGTATGTTCGATAAAGTATGCGTATTATTTGCAGTTAAAATGGTTTTCAGTATAAATTAAAATGTTTTACTAACCAGTCCTCACATATTTACACCCTACTTTTACAAAAGTAATCTGATTTTATTGCTTTAACTAAGCATCTAATGAACAACCAATTTAAATAAACCGTCCTCTAAATTCGAGCCAGGGGCCTGAGCTAATTAATGTCATAAATAAAGCTTTCCACTCATATTTTGCATCGTTAATAAGTTAATTAACTGGCCAAATAGTGGTAAAAAATCTTGCCAAAAATTATAAGGATTTTTTTGATCTGTTGCTAAGATAAGATAAGTGAAAAATAATTATTCAGAATTTATTAAGCAAATGAAAGCTCATTTCGTATTACAGCCCAGTTGAGTTCAATATTTCGCTTTTTGATTTTCGAGGATGTTAAACTGGTACCACCAAGTATCTTTCGATAATATGTTTGCTCCACTCGACTGTTCATCCGCTCTTTATTTTGGCCAACAATATACAAACTACCCACCTAACTGACAGAAAGACAGCTTGCCTGTTTATGGACATTAACAAGGCTTTTGACAGTGTCTGGCATAGAGGCTTACTATACAAACTATACAAACTACACACACCAACATATCTACTACACACCATAAAGAACTTACTAGAGAACAGACAACTACAAGTACGAATTGACAAAACACTGTCATTTTCTTTTTCCCCTGAACAAGGGCTCCCTCAAGGATCCCCGCTCTCACCGTTTCTCTACAATATATACTGCCATGACATATACAATTACAACTTACCAGACAAAAATCAAATCGACAGATCGGCATACATATTACAATACGCAGACGACACGGCACTTATTGTACATGACAAAACTACTGAGAGAGCAGCTCAAAGACTCCAAACACTAACAAACAACACAATGACATGGTTTTATAAATGGAGACTAACACCAAACGCGTCAAAAAACCAACTTCTGCTCACAAACCACAGACTCAACGCTGACTCCCCTACAATAACTGCAGACGGCCAAACGACACAACCAAAAAACGACGTAAAATACCTTGGAATCACAATTGACCACAAACTTAAATTCACTAAACACATACGAAACATCAGGGCAGAAACAATAAAGAGAACAAAACACTTCCGATCACTAACCTACAAAGACAGAGGAATTAGCACAAACACCGCCACCAAAATATATAAAGCTATTTGTAGACCCTTGCTAGACTTTGGACATATACTCATGACCAACGGAACAGAAAGGACAAAACGTTATATACAAACAACAGAACAAATTGCACTAAGACTAATAACACGAATAAGACACCCCCAAAACCCACTACACAACCCCCCCACCCAACTACTATACGAACGCACAAACATGACAAAGATCTCGGAAAGACTCATACAGCTACAGACAAAATGGACAAACAACCCCTACAACTGGACCATACTGAATCCCCTTTGTCTTACAAGACCAACCAGACAATCCCGCTTTCGTTTCCCTACATTAACGCTACTCGAACACTTACAAACGCTACGGACTAGTGGACAATAAAATAATTCCTTCTTGCCACTGAAATCTTATTTATTTAATAGTATTGTTAACCTAGAATAAGAGAATTTTCATATTTGTTTTTCATTTAGATTAAGACTGTATGTATTAAACAAGGGCAGAAAGACCGATAGGTCGATAGCCTTTTTTAGAAATAAAGATGTTTACTACTACTATGTTTGCTCTTTGAAGCACGCATCACGATTAAGGGAAAGTTTATTTAAGTATAAAAGCAGAAAAATTAAGTTGACGTTAAAGAAAAATTTTGCAGTTTAAATTTAAAATATACAACACTCAAAACATATCAGAAAATCGAGAAAAAATATTCATAAACATTGATAACTTTTTCAGAATTGAACTTCATTTTAAAATTTTCGTCAGGTTATGGCGTTAAATCAATAGCTTATTGAAAGCTGGACCATCTACTAAAAAAAATATTAGTTTCCCGTATAAAAATTCCAGAATTCTTTTATTACAGTCCATATCCTTTAAGTCGTTGCCGATGTAGAGGTTAAGGCCAGTATCGCTGAAATAACGCTTTATCTTTATTTTCGCCACATCACTCTGCTTCTTTTAATGGAACTTTTATTTGACAGCTATTAATTCCAATAAAATGAATTTCCAAATTGACCCGATAAATGCGTCCGAACGATTCGACGATAAATTTAATTACACTACAATAATTAAAACGCAGAAATTGCAATAATCAGACGACTTTTACTGCATGTTACCAAAATACAATTATTTGTTGCATTGATAATATTAAAAACAAAGCGAAAAATGTAAGTTGCAAATGGAAAAACGTTCAAAGGCTTTGAAGCAAATACCAAATGGCTGAACAGGAGAACATCATTTGAAATTATCCATGTGAGTATAACAAACTAATTGTTTTGAAAATATGATTCTCAAACACAACTTCCTTTTTCAGGATCCATATTGTTCACTGATCTTATTAATAATTGCGATATGTATTGTTAACTAGGAAGTCTATTCTTGGAAAAGCTCTATTGAACTAAGAATACTAATACCTTAACGTGGCGTCTTTTAATAATGAGAAAATATGTAAAATACACTTTATTGAGCGATGGTAGTCAGTTTTTCATACATACATAATTTGCTGAAATCTAATGAGAATCCGAATCTAAGTAAAATTATAACGGCAGTTTCTCAAAATATTCTATGCATGCGACCAAATACGAAAAAAAATTGAATCTTTGTACTAAATTTAATAAAATTAAAAAATGATATTTTTATTGATTAAAAATATTAATATAAATAATCAAAAGGTTCAATATATTCAGATTAATTGCGTAATTGCGGTACACGCTTGAAAGGTCATCCAACGGATCCATAAAACCTCATGTCAATTTCTACCGACCTTTTAGTAAAAAGTAAATAAGGAAAAAAGCCTTATAAATACATGATCTAAAAACCATAAAAAAATTATTTAAACTTACACTTACAAAAAGAGAAATTTTCGTTTAGCTTTTGCATTATTAAGTTTAATTTAGTAAGCGACTACCACCTGCATCAAAATAAAGCTGCAAATTATTTAATTTATAAAATATATGGAATGCAACACATTAACAAACTTATTAGCCGATTGAAGCTCGACTTCTTTCTTACAGAGATCAGTAAAACAGCTTTTACAATTTGGGAGGACAATTCCTATACAGGAAATACTTGCATAAAATTATTGAAAGCTAGAATAATGCAGGGCGATCCAGAAAAAAATGGAAATAGGAAACTCAAAATAAAATCATATGTTCAAGTCTGATTTTTATTTGTTCCATACATACAGATACATTGATAAAGTGTAATATAAAACGTACCAATTAAAAATAATTACAAAACAAAGAACGTGTATAAAAAGTTAAACAACATTACTTTGACAACCTTGTTTTAAAGGACAATTTGAAGTACAAGCGCTTTAGAATCTATATAAAATTGTCAAAATGTCTCATAAATTTACACGTAATGAATATATAAATTTGTTTATATTTATCTATGGTTTCTATATGGTAGTAACTGATCGTATCGACGTCGATTTCTACAGAGAAGAGTTCCTAAAAAGGAAACGTTTCAATCTGTTTCTAGACGTACTGGCGAAACTGGCATGCTTCCAAATGCAAGTAATATTTCTGAAAAACAACACAGTCTCGGATTGGAACGTGAAGAAGATATTCTAGATGTTGTAGACAATAATCCATAGAGAAGTTCAAGGCATATCGCAATTCAATTTCAAAATCCACCTACAGATGTTGGGAAAACGCTACAAGATTTGCGGGCTTTTCTTATGCAACAAGTAGAAAATCTCCAAGAAGACAGTTTTCCTTTAAGACACAATTTGGTCAATGAATTCGTGAAAACAGACGATTGCTTAATTAAATGCATTTTATTTGCGGACGAAGCTCAGTTTACTCGAGAGGAAACTAACAATTGTCATAATTATTGTCGATGACCGGAGGAAAAATTCCATGCTATGCAAGAAAACAATTTTCAATGTCGGTTTAGTATTAATGAATGATGCGGCATTTGATGTTCGGTCCTTTCGAATTGGATATGCGCCATAATGAGAATATTGTAGAGAAAATATTGGACGAAATGTCTATGGATATTCGGCCATGCATTGTGACAACAAACAAACAGAGCAGTATATAAACCCGCAAATAAGTTATCGAATTGGGACATAATGTTTTCGAACAAGCGTTATAAACTAATACCGTTTGTTTATAATTATTTGCTTTGTTTTGTTGGTTTACTTCTTTTTTACTGTTTCAAGTGGCAAAAGCATTTTTATATTTCAAAACTACGTTTCGCTTAACCCGAAATACAAATTAATTTTAATTAAATGCTTTAATTTAACTGCCCGCCATTATATCAAGAGATTCTCACTTTGATATACTCGTATTATCCATAGCTGACCGCTCTTTCAAAGTACAAAGGTTTATGAATACTTTCCATTATTTTTTTTTACTTATTAATATTGTTCTACACTTTAGGTGTATTTAATCAAGAAATAAGAGTATTAGTGAAACGTGCGGTAAGACAACGCATTTCTTGCAGGGAGTTTTTATACTAGTAATTTAGGGTATATTTTCTTAATATGTAATATTCCAAAAACGCTTCGATTCTGATCTACATGATCTTTTAAAAAACCTATTTAAACTCATTTAAGTCTCCATATTTCGGATATTTGCTCCGGTCATTTGCTCTTCTAAGTAACCAATTACAAATTAATAAACACACTGTCCATGTCTTTCTTTTTAATTAATATTTTAGGCTGCTTGTCGTTGTGCAAAAGGTATTTCTGCACAATTTTATTATAATGAACCTATACAGTGATTATACAGTGTTCTATATGCGACATTGAAGAAACATCCCATGGTTCCACATCTTTCTGACATAAATTAATTACAAAAAATATTATTCTAATACTTCGTTTCATTTAGATACTTCTGGCCTTCAGCACATAATTGCCAATGATTAATCAAAACCCCGGGTGTCATTTTATACTTATTTTATACTAACACTTTTCTCGAATGTGTGCTCATCATTATGTATAATAACATGGTTATACATTTATGGACGACGATATAATTAAATTAAAAATGTTCCGAATCCTGAACGAAATATCTATAATCAGGAAAAAATTGGAATCGAAAAATCGAATGGAAAAGTTTATAGCAATAGCAAAATATTTCTGTTTGCTTAATTATAGTTCTATTCTGCAAAATGAAATTCGGCTTCGAAATACGAAATTCAATTCGATTTTCCATAAAACTACCCATTTGGACTATTGCCAGGACGTCGACGATACACAAAAATATATATTTATATCATTTTTATTTCCAGTTACAGGGTGTCTAGGGTTTCTAGATCAAAATTGCTCGCAATTTTTGCAAACAAATTTGGTTGTGAGACAAGTTTGAAACCGGTATCTAATGAAATGTATTCAAATTTACTATTTGATACTCTCAATAAATGGGTATGGATGATCGCATATAACTAAACTCTGTCCTTGACCTAGGTAAACAGTGCATTGTTTTTCTTGATACGTTCGAAAAAAAGTAGCTTTGAAGCAAAAAAGGTCCCTGAATGTTAATATTGCGCAACTGTGCATATACTCACCATATTCATACTGGGAATTGTACCATTCTCATTCAGTTCCACACCGTAACCCATCAGTTATTGGTGTATCGAGCACAAATAAATTAGATCCAGAAACACCAAAACACAGGCAACGCAACACTACGCACTCTTGAAAAACCCTAATTATCGGTTATTTAACGTGACAATTAAACTTTAAAAGTATCGACCAGTCTTGAACAAAACACAACAAAACCACACTTAGTTCCCCCAACGCGATCTGGTCGAAGCGAACACAAATATTTCAATGTGATTCAAGTTTAATTAGGTAGTTTGTAATCGGAAAATAGCCAGCGGTCTAATCTAGCTGAAATGTATTATATAACAATAAACTGTTTGTTTATTATTCTAAGGTTGCACTTGTGTGAAATGTAGTGTACGCAATATTTATCATCACCGCTGTATTTTACTGAATCAACTTTACAACGCTGGAAACTGAAAATAAAACGCACATTTATACGATGTAAAGTGGAATATAGTTGAAATAACTAGAGGTTTTACGATCTACTGAAAACACTTTAAATAGCATATTATTTTGATGGCACGTAATAATATATTAAGTCTTAAAGCTAGAGTTTTCAAGCATGGAAATATTGTCAACAGAAATATTCGAAGATGTTCGAAGAGAAATTAGTAAGCATCAACTGGTACAAAATATGTTTTCGAAAACATGTTAGAAAACAAAAGATAATATAATTGAGAATTGATTTAAAAATTGAAAAAAAATTGTTTGTTAAATAACTTTTAAATAGCAAGAAAGAAATATTTCATATTTAGCACACACGTCATTTGATATACTCCTTAAGAAGAGTCAGAAAAAATTAGGATTTACATTAAAGAAAATAGTCGATGACATCATATCTCAACATTGGAACACGCTGTATAACTAATATTTTTTTAGATCCAAATGAGCGCAATTAGAATAACAGTCAGGGTGTCCAAGCATATTTCCAAAAAAACTCTCTTGGATTTGTACTGTATTTGTACAGTGTTATTTGGAAGAATTCATATTTGAATGAATTGTTTGTGAATTTGTCTCAGTCGAGTTAATTGATAACTAAGAAATCGAAAATCGTTCGAGTAACGTTCATCATTAATTGCATCTTCTTCATTAACTTGAGCCATAAACGTTTCTCCAAGTATCAACTTTTTGTTTTTAAGCTTTCAATTTTAAATGATACGAAAACTAACTTAAAACCTCGTTGAACATTTCATGTTCTACTGCATAATCCTGAATCATTGCGTTTGAAACATCAGTAAAGCAGCTTAGTTGAAGCTTTGAAACCTGGACATAGAACAAAAGGGCATTTTCTATTAAATTAAAGGACACTTCTGATGAAAACGATATGGAATTGCAGGAACTCTCCAAACTTCATGAACTGTACCAAAAACACGTAATCAAATCTTTCGGAGCAAATTATAGATTCGAATGTAACAGGAATGCTAGGAATACAAAAACGAGGTAGCTCCTCGTAAGTTGGAGCCAAACTGGAGGCAAGTTATGCTAGTTTCAAATTTGATGAATAATGAGATTCTCGCTCACCATAGCAAGGAAAGCATAGGAAATATTCCTAATTATTATATTTGAATCGGGCATGCAACTGGCCTGGAGAATAGGTGAGATTTTGATAATTTTACCGTCTTACAATTCTCGATGGAAAAGTTTTTACACTCGTGTTTGCGAAACGTGAGGGAGAAATGCTAATACACGATGGTCTAAAAACCCCAAAAACTGACCAGTTTTAGTTTTGTGAATATTTGCAACACGAGTAAATGGCATACAATGCATACATTCGTCTTTTTATAAACTAATAATAAACGTTTCAGCATTGTTATTAAACTGAATGGTGAGTAATCTATAACATTTACAGACTAATAAATATGCCATGTCCTATATATATACCGGCACGCTATTAGGGTGGTAGGAATCTTCAAAACAAACATTATTTGCTTAAAGACTTATGATCGTATCATTTTCGATCGACAGGATGTTAAAAATCGAACAAAAGATATATATGTTTTACCTAATTTACGGTTCGGGGAAATAGAGCCAAATGTCTGCAGTTTGCTGCTTACCAAACTAGGCATTTTTTTGAATCAATTACAATTGAAACAGAAATTTCAAATGCGTTCTCACTGGGCAACTCGCTAACTTACTGCAGAAGGGAACAACACTCGGTAATATATTTGCAATTTTGAAACGGAAACGAGGTAAAGGAGATCAGAAATTAACTTTTTCATTCAATAATGTTTTGCGTCATGCTTCGTTCTTTAGATAAAAACTCAGATTCATGTTATTCAAGTGAGTGAACCTGCGGTACGATTTGTATATTGAAGGAAATGATTGATATTTTCAATAAATATTCTAAACTATATAATTTTTTTAATTCCAAATTTCAACATCTTGTAAGTATTTTGAGAACGCTTTATTTCCAGACATATATTTATGAAGCATAATTTGTTTAAATAAGAACTTACACATTTTGTTACCCGATATGTCAATTAATTCAAAATATGTGTGTTTTTAAATTCTTCATCATCACTTAAAATGTGTCGGCATATTTATGGAATATCCTGAATTTTACGGAAATTGAAAAAAAAAACAGTTATAAACCTAGCTAAAATCCACATGTCTAGTATTGCGTGCGACAAAACATCAAAGTAAAAGCTAAATTTAAACGATTACATCAAATATGAAAATAATGTTTCGGCTTCCGCTACTTCTATTTTTAATAGTGAAGACGATTGTCGACCTATCATGTATTATACATTGCTTTATCCAGCAATATCATTAAAATCTTTATCTTTTAAAAATAGGTTATTTTTGACAATCTTTGTAGCAATAGTAAAACCATTACACCTTCAAAACGGATTCGAAAGCCTATTTAAACCAGAAAAATACCGGATAAATCTAACTAAATCTAAACCCATCAGAAACTTGCGGTCAAAGTTATTTTCGTACACCCAATTTTCATTTGTGAATATATCACATCTATAAGTTGAAAGTCTACTTCATTTGATTGAATTTTGTCTGGCGATAGAGAAATTGTCTGGCGCCCTTTCGAAATGCGAAATATCAGACAAAAATGTTTTTAGTGTAAAAAAAGGTCACGTCACGACACGGTAACACTATGGAATGGCGAAAACACGTAATACACACGAAAGCAAATCGCATTACGCGGTCCTATGCCAACTACTGAATTATCGGAGGCATAGCGAGAGAGTTCGATAACTAAACCGATTTCTGTTTTGAATACTTGCCAACAGTTAATAAATGAAACAATATTTAACAGGAAAAAAAAACAGAGACCTTGCTCCGAAACTCTACAAATGACGCACATTTAAGCCATTCAAAGCCAACCAATTAATCACATAATTTTTTGTGTAGATCCAACATTATAATAAAGTTATTAAACTTTGCATTTCATTAAGTGCTTGTGCTTTAGAAAGGGCTTTCATTCATTATAATCATGAAGGTTTTTATCTTCAGATAATAGAAAAATGGTTTTTACATCAGTTGCAATCCAAGTCAGGACTCTTCAAAAGAAGTTTCCTAATAATGTATACAGGGTGGTCCGTAACAAATACGTCATAGTTAACTGCAGATTCTAAATGTTAAAATAATAGGATTTAAACAAACATGCATGAGTAAAATATTGCTCTATTACAGAAAAACGATTTTGGATGATCCACTAGATATAAGGCAAAATATGTGGTTTATGCAAGATAGCGCACCACTCATTACACATTATCCTGTATCAGCTCGTAGTCCTGATCTTAATCCCTTAGATTTTTACTTTGGGGCACTTAAAAGATCTGTTTTATGAGAAAGAAACTGAATCGGCGCGGAGACCATCTCCAGAAAATTTACGCCGTAGTTAATACCATAAGGAAGCAAGAAGGTATTTTATTTCCAGTAATACAAAACTTAAATAAAGGATTTAGATCATGTATTAAGGTACATTATGGACAATTTGCTGAGTAAATTAAAGTGCACTGATTACATTGGAATTACCAAATGGTTGATTCATTAATTGGGCAATATTTCGAAAATGTTTGTTTATCGGCAACAAACAGGTGCATCTTTTTATCTTTCAAACAATCATTCTAGCAAATGCGTTATTTAAAAATTAGTCATGTAACCACTAATAAGTTTTGATGAAAAATAACCAAACAGCATAGCGCGTGTAGCGCCCTCTAGCAGGTACCTTAAACTAAGTTTAGATTCGAATTTTCCACCACCAAAATCCCATTATTCCAACTTTTTGAAAACTTTCAATCGAAATTGCTTTTACCTTTATCATCGTAACCAGGCAATATTTTCCTAAGACATGGAGGGTTAAATCCTCTTATTTTGACATCTAGAACCTGGAGTTAGACTATGACGCATTCATTACGGCCCACTCAGTATATTCCTGCGTACGATTTACCAGATGGTTTTTTGAATTTTCTGAAGCGTTTTTCTTTTTCCTACAGCAGAGCGTTCAATTATAGAAACATATATGCACGAGATGCTGAAAATCCTCAGTAGTGAGAACGTGATTTGCTACAAGAGTTTAAGATTAACGTTTCGTGGGGTTTACTGACACGCACTTACTGCATTCGATTACCATCCAATTATAGTAAAATGCGAACCATACTTCAACGTTCTGAAAATTCAGTTTTCACTACATTTATCTAGACTTATATCTGAATAGATAACATCCTCCCGAACTCTCACAGAATATTTCGATATTTATTTTGAATATGCCCGGAAAGCTCGAGGATTTGAAGCTTATTAAAGCGAGTCGAGTGGGGATTAGCAACTCAATTCGCTCTGATTTAGCAGCAAATGTGATCCAAAGTAACATACCGGAAACAGCCGAAGGTTTCATTAAGTATAAATGTACAGTAAGCCAAAATACGGTACTCCCTTGATATTGTGAAATGTAACAACTCGGTCAGACTCAGCAAGAAAGAATTTTCTATAATGGAATCTGTTGCACTCTTATTTGGTTCATATTACAAGCATGAACCAACCATACTCTGAGAATACGGACTAAAAATAATCCTTCTTACTTAGGTGTTCAGTTTTACTAAAATGGCTTACTTAAGGTTACTTAAAAGAAATTTATCAATTAGATCAACCAAGAAACAAAATAATTTAATGAAGAGAAAATCGTATCAACAATTAAAAGTCGAACAATCACTTGCGCCAACGACAAAATTGTGAGAAATAAATTAAATATGAAAACTCAAACAGTATGAAGGTAAGTTTGGGAGAAATACTCATTCAGAAATACGCGACTTCAGAAGAACAGAAGGATATGGAATATGATAAGAAATCTTAATAAATCGATGAATAAACATGTTTATATCAAAAGAATAACATCAGAGAAATAGAAATGGCATTTTACCCTCTTTATGTCAATACAATAAATGAGCCCAATACCGCAACAAAAACAGGAAAGTCAAACTTTTTGACGGTGTTAGACCCAGGGAGAACTTTTAAGAATTACGCAGAAAACGACAGTGCGATCAATTGCGTGTGAGTAGCTCAAAGACAAAATAACAAGCAATTACATCATAGTATATGACGGCCCAGATACAGTAAGAATAGCGAGTAAGTGTAAGAACGACTTGATAAACTTACCAAGAAAAAGAGACGTAATACCAATAGACCCCCTGGAAGAATAGACCTCCTGCTCGTTTGAAAGAAAATCAAGCATAATTTTAAAACAAAAAGAAGTAGATACAGTAGGTATATAATATATTGGTAGAAGTCATGGAATAAATGTGAAATGTAAATAAGAACTTAAACGGTTTGTACTTCAGAGCTAAGAAACAATCGACTAAATCGTATTATTTTGAAATCTGGGATCTGCGGTTATCTGGCCCGTTTGCTTATACAGTGTGATCGAGTTAAGAACATGCCATCCATCCTTTGTAAAATCTTAATTTTTAGATATATTTAAATTATGCTTTCTTTGTTAGTTAGATATTCAAAATGCGCACTCGACTAGTGAGTGCCTTCAATATAGCTGACTATGTACATTTTCATGTTGTCAAAATTCAAAAATATCACTAGAACAAATTTTAGGAAAAAAGGGCCATTGGTGCTTGCTTAAAATGATCTAAAATATTATATGTGTAATATTTCCTGCTCAGGAAATATCTTTCAAACAAAACTGATTGAAAGTATTAATTAAGCATCGCTCAAATATTATTAAATTAACAAAATTATCTGTAATAACTTTCATTGTTCATGACGGTACAAGCAGTTTAAGAAGATTCTAGTATTTTTTTCGAAATGACAACTTTTTCTAAATGGATTTACGATTGATGCTTTAATTCTTGAAACAAATGTTTAAAAAAATTGTAACAAAAAATATGTTGGTAGTTCTCAGGTAGTAGCTCGTCATTTCGTAATCACCAATTTTACGCCAGTAAAAAATTGTAATGAGGTTATAGTTACTGCAGAAAACATAAAAAGATAAGTTTTGTAAAATAGTAGTTACATTTGTATTTTGAGCAGTGAGTATCGGTAGGTGCAGTTATTTTATGCCTTGAGCGATTATTAAAAAAATTATTTTGTCAATTTTTTTATGAAAAAATTCTAAACTAATATTTTTAAATATAAAACTATTTGATTGTTTTTTTGCACACCTGGTATCCCATTATAATGAAAATCGATTGAGACGGATTTAAGGCACTTTTAAGCCAGAATCGAAGAACATCTTTTCTCCTGAAAATTGTCCTAATGGTAATTTTTGAAATTTAACAACTTAAAAATTTACATATTTAGCCATGACTAGAGGTGAATATTGAAAGCACAGACTAGTCGAATGAACATTTTGAATATTTAACTAATAAAATAAACATTATTGAAATCCATAAAAAAATAAAGATTTTAGAAAGGAGTTTCTTAACCCGAACACACTGTATATGTCGAGCATTAATGAAAACTTTATCAGACATAAAGTCTTTTCAATTCAGAAAAACAACTTTATTTTTGAAAGTTTCAGTCTAAGTCTACCAGTCATGAATAAAATCTATCTATTACAAAGAAAAAAATTCTTCATGAAAACTGTGGTTATGAAAATACTACCATCAACTTATCAGTCCCTAGAATAAAAAGCAGCAGCCGTTGAAATGAAACTGTACTTTCTTTAAATATTTTCGTTTCTTTCAAATCTGAAGAAATGAAGCGGAAGCAGCTTCGAAACGGAAGCAGCTGAAATTAGTACTTGTTCTTATAAACCCTACCAATGCGGAAACCAACACAATCTGAATAATGAGTCTTAAAGATGCAATTAAAACGGAATTAAAGTCTTCAGCAGCTCCGAGTCCCATGGTATTCAGTAGTAGTAGTAGTAGTAAATATCTTTATTTCTAAAAAAGGCTATCGACCTATCGGTCTTTCTGCCCTTGTTTAATACATATAGTCTTAGTCTAAATGAAAACAAATATGAGATTCTCTTATTCTAGGTTAGCAATACTATTAAATAAATAAGATTTCAGTGGCAAGAAGGAATTATTTTATTGTCCACTAGTCTGTAGCGTTTGTAAGTGTTCGAGTGGCGTTAGTGTAGGGAAACGAAAGCGGGATTGTCTGGTTGGTCTTGTAAGACAAAGGGGATTCAGTATGGTCCAGTTGTAGGGGTTGTTTGTCCATTTTGTCTGTAGCTGTATGAGTCTTTCCGAGATCTTTGTCATGTTTGTGCGTTCGTATAGTAGTTGGGTGGGGGGGTTGTGTAGTGGGTTTTGGGGGTGTCTTATTCGTGTTATTAGTCTTAGTGCAATTTGTTCTGTTGTTTGTATATAACGTTTTGTCCTTTCTGTTCCGTTGGTCATGAGTATATGTCCATAGTCTAGTAAGGGTCTACAAATAGCTTTATATATTTTGGTAGCGGATTCAGTACTATTATCCACTAATTAATCCATTGAGTTGCATAGCACTAAATGATTGTAACTTTTGTTGAGTATTCAATGGTGGCTTGATTCATCCAGAAATTAAATTTTCATTCTGATTTATCTTGATTCTCCTTTTAATTATTTTCCTGGCCATGCCAGGCAGTCAGCGGTCGAGTGAAAAGTGAAATCAATTAGCTTCGGGCACTGAGGCCGGAAATTCCCGGCAAAAATTAAAAAACCAAGTTACGCATGGTAATATCTGGTGGGTTCGGGTTTTACTTTTTTAATCAGTTTGATAGCCAATCACAATAATTTTCATATTTTTCATTTTAACGGAAAATTGTTACACAGTTGAAGTACACAGTGTAAACAGAGGTCTTTACACTTGTCGCTGACAATTCACTGAAATATCTAAAATAAAATAAAATGAGCTTTTAATTCGCATATTTGCAAACAATCAACGTTATTTTAGTTCTTCAGTAAATATGATGCATCCTGCACTGCGCAACGACGATTACGAGAAGGACTTTTTAAAAACGTGACAGCAATATTATATGTAACCGAAATTCGTTGCCAATCTTTACATCTGCATGCATTGTTTTTGAAGTAGTAACAATAGCGAACTTAAAATGAAACTTTATTTATGGACGACCTCCAATTATTGTAAATCGTAAATTTAGCTTTAAAATAGTAATTGAAAATTATTATTTTCCGTGCTGATGCCAAGTAATAACACATGGCTAATTAATAATATTTAATTGGTCTCGAAATGTTTAAAGCATATCAAACATCATAAATAACTACCGATGGATATTTACATAATTCAGGCAAATAATAATGGATTGCATTAGACAAACGAAATCATTGAAGTGCACATAATTTCCCCTCAGTAAATTGTCACATATTTTGAATGTTGGGTTATTTAAATAAAAATAAATACTGTTTTTCTAATTATTTTAACTCTTGATGTATTTATAATGCCACCCAGTGCAACAATCTGTGTAATTCCATATAAGCAACGATAAACTAATTGAAAAAATATGAAAAAATATTATTCAAACGTGATGTTGAATATAGTCGTTCGATTAAGTGTGCATGAATGGTTGGTAATCATATTAAGAAATAAACACTATGACAATAAGTACTAAACAATAACGTATTTTAATGATTCCCCTCCCATAATAACATCGGATCAATTTTAATTTCCAAACCAAAGTCTGAGCTCATTGTTCCTGTCCCCACTATTTCTGATGCTACTCATTTTGTAAAACAAATTTTGTCTACATATTAATCAAAGTTAATGTCACAGTTAACGTTTTTCTATTATAACGTAGCATCAAAAATGTACGGTGATACGCAATAATTAATGTTGGAAAGATAAAGGTCAGATACGAGACAAAGCATATGGTACGACACAAAGCATATGGTACGACACAAAGCATATGATCCCAAACATTCATTCAAACATATCAAATTAACATTATATGATACATACCTGACGATTTTCGCCCGAACCCAGTAAAGGAGAATGAGCCTGAAATAGAAGAAAATACATGTTAAGCCTTTGTTTGCACTGCGATGAATATCCAATATTATATTAACATTGTGCATCTTCCTGCAATTTTTTGCAGTTTAGTTAGAATCGATGGATAACTATCAGAAAGGTAACCTCTTATTAATATTAATAAATAACAACGGTAACATGCTAATTTTTATTAAAAAAAGTTTTTCAGTAAACAAATTTAAAATAAGAAAATGTTCCTGATATGGTCAGCTTCCACATCTAGGAAATAAAAAACATCAAGCAGACGACTTGCCCCGACTTGAAAGTTTTTAACCAGTTTTATTTATTATTTTTTATTATTCATTATTCCGACTAATGTAAACAAGTGCTGATCGCTAGGGATGGTAATCTCAGGCATCCCCAGGGCCGGTTTCGAGCCTATTGGCTCTCGACAGCTGAGTACAGCCTGAAAATAGCACTTTCAAAACCTGCACTTCATTTCGCCAATGTATGTTATTTCGTTCCAACAAATGAAAAAAGATAATTAAAAAATTATGCACAAAGGAACTAGAAAAAATCCCGCTGGTAAAAAACCAACATGGTTTATCAATTGAAATTCTGTAATTTTAACAATGTTTTGCAACATATTTCTCTTAGTTTATTAAATATGGCGAGTTTTTCATTTAAAAATCAGTAAACACTTTACTATCTGTGAACTACGTGTTTTCTCGGTGAACCTTATTATTCTAATAAGTAAGTAAGTGTGCATTTCGTACTAATAAATAAAAAATATTTTATATGTGAAGAAGCAACCCAAATCGGCGTAGGAAAACCGATACAACGTTTCAATTCAGATTTAATTCGTTTCCCATAATTTTCGTTCAAAAAGGACGGTACAATTTACACTCCATTTGCATTATAGTAGTAATTCAGAAAACAATTCAAGATCGTTCTTGATTTATAAATCGGACAATTTTTGGTGTGTTGTTTATTGCTAGTAACGCTGGATGAAAGTTTACAGCTTTTACTTATAACCGCCCCTTAAACAGCCAGAACTCAATAATGGTCGGATCGAATAAAACCGACACCAGTCGACTTATGGTAAAAAACATTATATGTGTGGTTCTCAATGCATTTTTGAAAACATCGAGCTAAAGCTTAGCTCACACTTAGGGCCCGGACAAGTAAAATACTTTACTTTAAGACACTGAAATTGAACGACCGATTTGTCTTGCGGAAATGTAACCATTTGTATGGAATCTATCGTAAGAACATGTGGTGAACTTTAGTTCATTATTAAAAAACATTATCTTGATGCAAAAAAATTTCGTTGTCTCCTTCGAGGGGTCTGGTATTTCCGAAATGGTTCAAAATATCAGATCAATTTCAATGATCTTTTCGCTTTCCCATTTCAAGAACTGTCTTTCACGGATTAGGTTTTATTTAAAATGTATAACCTTCAAAGAGATAGGAGCAAACATGCTAAGGAGGATGCTTGTGGTTTAAACTTCGAAACGGTTTGAAAGATCTAACCAGACCGTAGGACCTTTCCGAGTACCCGCATGGAGCCATCTTTCACTAATTACACTGTTTCAGAACGAACTATATAACCTCGAAAGAAATAAAAGAAAAAAATCAACGTTTTGAAGCCTCTCGAAGTCTAAAACACCATCGATCTGTTTGCTAGACAGTGTCGAGAACTAATTTTCGAAGATTCGGTTATATGACAAATTCCTAATATCAAACGAAATCGAAGCAAAAATTTGAAAATTCTAAGAGGTTTCGAAGTTTAAAACACCCTACATCTCAAAAACAGTTTGAAATATCCAGTCAATCCCTAGAACCTATTGGATAGCCCGTCGGTAGAACTGTATTGCATTAATCAAGTTTCATCAGAAATTGAAAAATAATAATAATATAATATATATAGTAGTAGTAAACATCTTTATTTCTAAAAAAGGCTATCGACCTATCGGTCTTTCTGCCCTTGTTTAATACATGTAGTCTTAATCTAAATAAAAAACAAAGATGAAAATTATCTTATTCTAGGTTAATAATCTTATTAAATAAACTTTCCAATTCTAATGACAAGAAAAAATTATTTTATTGTCCAGTAGTCAGTTGCGTT
The DNA here is from genome assembly GCA_024550625.1 of Dendroctonus valens. Classification (NCBI taxonomy): domain Eukaryota; kingdom Metazoa; phylum Arthropoda; class Insecta; order Coleoptera; family Curculionidae; genus Dendroctonus; species Dendroctonus valens. The sequence continues at coordinate 3,314,757 of JAJTJO010000108.1, forward strand.
TGTAAGTGTTCGAGTAGCGTTGATGTAGGGAAACGGAAGCGGGATTGTCTGGTTGGTCTTGTAAGGCAAAGGGGATTCAGTATGGTCCAGTTGTAGGGGTTGTTTGTCCATTTTGTCTGTAGATGTATGAGTCTTTCCGAAATCTTTGTCATGTTTGTGCGTTCGTATAGTACTTGGGTGGAGGGGTTGTGTAGTGGGTTTTGGGGGTGTCTTATTCGTGTTATTAGTCTTAGTGCAATTTGTTCTGTTGTTTGTATATAACGTTTTGTCCTTTCTGTTCCGTTGGTCATGAGTATATGTCCATAGTCTAGCAAGAGTCTACAAATAGCTTTATATAATTTGGTGGCGGTGTTTGTGCCAATTCCTCTGTCTTTGTAAGTTAGTGATCGGAAGTGTTTTGTTCTCTTTATTGTTTCTGCCCTGATGTTTCGTATGTGTTAAGTTAATTTAAGTTTGTGGTCAATTGTGATTCCAAGGTATTTTTCGTCGTTTTTTGGTTGTGTCGTTTGGCCGTCTGCAGTTATTGTAGGGGAGTCAGCGTTGAGTCTGTGGTTTGTGAGCAGAAGTTGGTTTTTTGACGCGTTTGGTGTTAGTCTCCATTTATAAAACCATGTCATTGTGTTGTTTGTTAGTGTTTGGAGTCTTTGAGCTGCTCTCTCAGTAGTTTTGTCATGTACAATAAGTGCCGTGTCGTCTGCGTATTGTAATATGTATGCCGATCTGTCGATTTGATTTTTGTCTGGTAATTGTATAATATATATAAATATATGTAATAAGAACAAAAAATAATTGATAAGCAGAAACAGATCGAGTGTCAGCTTTTGCTCTCAGCTTGGCGAAAAAACTCAAAAAAAAAATGGATATATTCTCCAGATTCGTTTGAGACTATTTTGATAAAAGTTCCAGATGCCACTTTTTGTTGATAAAATCGTAAATATTATAATTGCTAAAGAAAAATTGGCTACATTTTAGACTTTTTTATTCTGAAGATTTATTTTGGTAAATTTTTATAAAACCTTAAGTTTGGAAATACCCGGAGTTCAGGTACTGACATACCATATAGTTGACTTCTTTTAGTGTTCAAGCAAAGTTATGGAAAGTTGACTTTATCGCGTAGTTTCAAACACAAGGAAAAAAGCCTAAAATGCACAAGAACTATGATTCGATCCAAAATCATGTAGCATAAAATAGAAAGCGATCTGATCGTAACTCAAAAAATTTTATTTCAAGTTTTGGACATGCTAATTGTTATAAATGTAAAAACATCATGCAAATCAAAAAAAAAACAGTTCCAGCATTTATTTTCAAAGTAACAGAAATTTATGAATCGCATAAACTAAAACGAGGGACAAATTTGAGATTTGATCTTGCAGCTAAGCATGCACTGTAGGCTAACTCACTATCCCAGTGTTCACGTATTCCATTTCATTATTAAAATTACTTAGCTGTTTATTTATCTCTCGGGCTCCAGATACAGCCGCAGACTTGTGTGTGCGAATCTGCAGATACACGGGGATGGATTCAACGCAAATATGTTAACAGTTTCGCCATATGTTCCGCCTGGCCTCTCACCAACACAATATCCCGAGATTAAATGGTGACTAAAGGGTGAATAATCCAATGTAATTTAACATCAATTCAGATCCAAGAGTTTCTATAATGCAGTTTATTTTAGATTATATACCAAATTATATGTGGTGCAATTAAAAATAGTATTAAATTGCATTTGCTTACTCTTCAGAGTAGATTAAGATGTTAAAGTGGCGTTTATTTATCGGACGAGAAACCCGGAAAGGCCAAAGAACATTTATTTATTTTCTCAGATAATTTTTTATTTTAAAGCAATTATACGGACGAGAAATTAGGATAGCTGAAAAATAGCGACTTCAGTTGCAAAAGAAATCAAAATTGTTTAGTATGTAATTAAGCAACGGATATCGAATCTCCAGCTGGTAAATTATCAGATTGATTCGTCACTAAGATTCAATGAATCTGACCTCCGTTATCTTCCAAAAGATACAAATGGAATTTGCAAAACTGATAAACAATACAAAAACCTAGAATATACAGGGGACCACCCTCAACTAATGTGCCAAAAATCACTGACATATTATTTATGCAAAAATATTGCGTTTCAGGCAAATTTCAGGCAAGTTTCCGAGATACAGGGTGTCAAAGTGTAAATAAAATTTTCGTTTTTTCTAAATAGATTTTTAACCACTTTTACTACTACCAAAAAAATTGTGCTTGGGGTTTTTTTAGATCAACAAATCCAAATTTTCTATTTCCTAACTTGTCGTTTCGAGAAGCCGATAACTGAATAGTCTGGAGCGATTTAAAACATCAGAAATTTTTGGGGGTTCAAATATCGCTATTATCTTCTGCTCAAATTTTCAATAAAGCAAAACTTTATAAACATTAAACAGTATTTATTTAAGCACGTTAAGAACTATTTTAAACTACTTTTTAAACTTCATTCAGCAAAAACTGAATTATTATTTCTGTACCTGAAAATTGCTGAACCTGAACTCGTCTGACTCCAATACAGTTACTAACTCTTTTAATAAATGATTGTCGTAATGAAAGAATTAATTGTTTTTTCTGAAGCCTTCTGCAGCATTTAAAATTATCTTGCGCATAAACGCAAACCATATCGCGCATTTCTTCATGCTAAATTAAGTTATGTAGGGGCATTTTCAATAAATTCAAAGTACCTAATAGTAAAAGTAAAAATATTTGTTCTAGCCTTAACTGACGATAAACTCACAGTAAAACAAATTTTGTTTTACAGTCAATCTCAATTTACGACAATTTTAGGGATCGAATTTGAGTTCACAGTTGAGTCACAATGAAATATCTCGAAACCAGTGAGAGATATCAACTTGGACAACAAAAAAGCGATATTTTTAAACGCAAAAAAATCCTGATGTTTTAAATGGCTCCAGACAATTGCAGCTAGCGCCTTCTAGGATTTACAAGATAGATACCAGGAAATTTGGTTTTGTCGGTCTAAAAAACTCTCAAACACAAATTTTGATGATCATAGCAGAACTGGTTAAGAATCTATTAAAAAGAAACGAAAATTTTATTCCCACTTTAACACCCTGTATCTCGGAAACTTGCCTGAAACGTAACGTTTTTGCATAAATAATATGTCAGTGATTTTTGGCACATTAGTTGGGGACCACCCTGTATATAAAGTACAAAGCAATTTCCTCAATCGCCTAATTTCACTAATTTCAAAATTTGCAACTGGGCCTGTATTTAATGCCCTCCCTACAATGAGCCAACCTAATATGATTTCCAGTACTCAAACATAATTATAACAAGAAACAATATGGACGTTACCCGGTTCAGTTGAATCGGGCGAATCATAATTGTTATGAAAATTTACGATTAGGATCTGCGTATTCTAATGTGATGGGTTCAATTGGTTTTATGCGCGTTTCGAATTGAACATTTTCTTGTCGGAATATCACGAAAGCCAACGTTATGATAAATCTGACGAAATGGAAATACATCGAAGAAACTTGATGTGAAGTTCTTATTGGAATTTAATGTTTGATATAATTCTTGGATAGTTCTTAGAATCATTATTCGCTTTTATACGACATACTCTATTAACTCACCGAACATCTGACGCTCAGGAATTGTTTCGAAAGAAGTATTAAGATAAATGCTTGGACCTAAATTGCGATTTCAGTGAGAAAAAGTGATTGTACTTATTTTTTAATTAACCGTGCTATTACAGCAACACTAATGTTAATCTCTCGTTTAATGTTGTTCTGTCCGCTGAACGCACACAACTCAGAGCATTTGGTAATCTAAAGAATACTCTTGAATTTCCTTCTGTCTACATTCTAAAAGGATACACTAATAAAAATGAATCAAAATTCAAAGTAACTATTCGTTAGTAGAGGAGGCTTTCCGAACGGCGAGTCGAAAACGATGTGAACACTTATCGAGAATCGTTAATTATTCAGCAATTTTCCAATTAAAGTATATGTATATGTTCTATGATCTATGGCGAGAAAATGATTAGGTAGTATGCAGTTGACTAATATATGCTTAATAAAGGGTGACCCAAAATTAACGCAAGATTTGAATTAAATAGAAAACACAGTTTTAGTGTTCAGATTGTGATTTTTTTATTGAATCATAAAATACATAGGATAGGGTTATTTATGGAATAACACACTTTGCTGGCACATACGCGCTCTTTTATCGAAGTTCTTCATAACCTTTTTGCATAAATGTGGCTGAATTTCGTTGATCCAGCGTTTAATTTCCTCCTGTAATGCACGGGGGGTTGCGGGCTTGTTGACATGGACCTTTAAATGACCCCATCGAAAGAAATCTAATGGTGTTAAATCACAAGTTCTAGGGGGCCACTTCTGATCACCGAAACGAGAGAGTACACAACTAGGAAATGTCTCATGCAGTAATTGAATTGTTTCACGGGCTGTATGGCATGTGGCACCAGCTTGGTGATACCACATGTCGTCTATATTAATATCAACCAACTGAGGCAGAAAGAAGTGTGTTATCATGTAGCGATATCGAGCACCAGTAACAGTTTACTGCTTGACCAGCCTCTTTTTGAAAAAAGTATGGTCCAATGATGCCTCCAGCCCAAAATCCGCACCAAACAGTGAGACGCTGTGGGTGCATTTGTTTTTCGACAATCACATGTGGGTTATCTGGACCCCAAATGCGGCAATTTTCGCTATTAACAAAGCCATCAAGGTGAATATGCTTCATCGCTTAAGATGATTTTGCTCGAAAAATCAATCAATAATTTACAAGGCTACATTTCAAAACAAACCGCCTTAAATATTTTTGAAATTGAAGAGTTACGCAAAATACAAAAAGTTTTTCAACTTACTACAAGGCAAGGAACACGTAGACAAATCAGAATATATACTACAATATGCAGACGACAATGCACTGGTCGCACATGACAAAACCACACATAGGGGCGCAGACAAACTTCACGCAATGACATGGTTTTGCAAATGCATACTAACACCAATACCCACAAAAAAATTAATCTCTACTGACAAATAATTTTATTAAACCGGACTCCCCCACAATACAATCCATTGCCAACTTAGATAAGCACTACTATCACTTTAAAGTTTTAAATGGCCCCCACAGAGTTACACATCATATTAAATAGAAAAACATATTTGTCCAATGATACATAGAAAAGAGTAAAGAGTTGAAAAAAGGAAAATCGGACGGTCATAGGATGTAAAAGAAAAAAAGGGTTATGTTAACACAGAAATGTTGTTAATCGACGAGATTCATGGTAATTTATTGATTTGACTTTTCAAATTCAAAAAATTTAAAAAAAGTAGGTAGTAGATAATTAGCGGTATTTCGGCAAATGAATAAAGACTAACTTTTTGACTTTTTAACTAGAAATTATAAAAATTCGACTGCCACAAATGTTTTTCTAAATTTTGGTCAATGTTTATGAAAAATTTCAAGACAGACTTTACTATTGCCTTGCCTAGCCAATAACGGCGGACATTTTCGACAATTCCCAAATTAAATTAAAACGTCCCCAATAAATTACCAGATATTTTGCCGATTAATATTTTTTTATGATACATTTCCTCTTCTAAATTCTAAATCCTGAACCCACCGTCCGATTTTTTTTTCATCCACCATTGAATAGAGAATGTGATAATAGAGAAAATGATGTGTCAGTCTCTGGGGGTGCCAATTGCTAAGCTGAAATTTAGTAGGGAAGTTGGAGGCGCAAAACCGACTCTTAGAATTAAATTAAACATGCCACTGAAGTTCACCCTGCTTATCTAAGTCGACATTTTCTTTGTATATCATATAATTCTTCAAAGTTAAAATAATTTAAGGTGGTTCGTTTAAAATGAAGAATATTTATGATCCTGCAAATGACATTTTGGAAATAAAATTTGATAATTTTACCTAGTTAAGTTTATTAATGACATTTGAATCATTTCAATTTTCAAACAAATTACCTTCTTAACTGTAATATCTCCGAATGAATTACATTGTTGAACACAAGTTTGTACTATGTAATTTTTTTATCGAATAAATGAGTCATAAAGAATGGAAGTGCTGTTTATGAGATAATTTACTTAACTTAATTGCAGCTAATGAAGATTGAGTGTGATTTTAAAGTAGGGAGGTAGGTAGATAAAATATAAAAAGCTAAGCAAACATATTTATTAGTTTTTTATAATACCTACAAATTTATTGTATAAAACTCGTAAACTAAATTAAATTGAAAAATAGTCAGGTATGATACATTAAGTGTGGAAATCAACCATTCATTCCAAGTTTTATCCCATACCATAATACCAAATAAAAATTAATACTCACAGTGTCTAAATTAAATAAGGATGATACTTTCTTCATAAATCCTTCCTTTTCCTGTTTGCTCTTTTTTCTTCTTGTCGTCATCTTGAAAAACTCGGTAGTTCTTGACTTTTCCGTTCACAGTTCATTTAATTTAAAAATTTTCCAATATGCAGTAATTGCCGCTCTTCAAAAAATAGGGAATCCCAATAATTTGATATTTTTAATAAATCAGGATATGAAACAGAGCTATGTACTTGATTAGAAATCTTGTAATTGCATTAGAATTATCAATGTATAACTGAGAACATCAATTCTCTTTATATTTTTATTACCAAATATAATAGAGAGTAATTGGAAATTATAAATACTGTAATGCAGTAATAAGCTTAATCCTTATTTTAATACTGCATTAGCTTTATTTCGTTAACGAAATGATAGTATTGGAATGTCTAGTTCACTGCTTTCAGTATTAAAGACTCTAACCTTTAACCTAACCTCTGTGCCTGCCCTTACAGAATTTTACGTTGTTGACTTTGTATATTTACCTTTTTTAATGGATTTTTGATGCTGTTTGAGCATTTATCATTCAAAAAAAAATTCTCAATTGAAAAACACGTGTATCTAAAAACCGGGTTATGTTTCGCGGACGTTAGACACAGAGGTTAGAAATGTCAACTGCCAGTTTAAGGTAGAAATAAGACCTGCAGTATCGCTGCACAATTAGCACAGAACAGTATCCTTATTAAGGGGTCCCTTATTTTTAGACACAAGTGCGCCGGCGTTTGAGTCAAAATACCACAAACTTTATTACTGCATCCCCTTATTGACCGTCCAATAACTCTCTAATGTTTTCATTTTTAAGTTTAAGAAATCACCATCAATTTTTAAAAAGTGTAAAAGAACAGTAAATAAATTTTTGCTATAGCCGAAGCAGAGCCATCTGTCAATCCGATAGAAAGAGAAAAAAAACGAACCCAAAATAAACAATGAACAAATCAACGTTCTAGGAGTAGATCCGAATAACTGCGAGAAACACTAAGTAATTCGGTGTTCAATTTTTGTGACTAAACAAATTTGTTTTATTTCGTTTATTTATACGATGAATACTGGAATTTTTTTTATATATTTATATTATTTTTTATGATGATCGATATAAATGCTAAAGTGCTTTTGTTACAATGATTTGACTATTCATCAATAGTTTTCAGAAAATGAAGAACTACACTTGTATCAATTGGCAAAGTATCTGAATCAATGTTGTAGCGAACTTGAATATTCATTATATTAAATACAACCGATGACGAACCGAATACAAGAGAAATGCACAGATCTGATTCACCTGTCTATCAAATATCTGTATAGCGTCTTTTAAAATGGACTTATAGCAAAATTTAAGAATTATTATTTGCATTGCTGATAAGTAGATGTGTTACAATTTAGCCCAAAATCTATTCAATTCTTAATCTACTCATATAGAGGGTACTACTGGTATGGGCTAGAACACTTTATTTATTAATTACAAATCATTATCAGTTTACAATCATGTCAGATTTTTAAAAACCTTAATCAATAAATTTGGAATACTTTCACCAAATTATAATCGCAGTGGTAAACCTAACTTTACTCTTGCTTGTTTTCTTGAAGAGACAAAACTCCACATGGATATAAATTCACCGTATCCAATTCACGTCTAGTGACATAAAATATAAGGAAACAGCGCTATGCATAAACCACATGTTGATGACCTATTTCTATAACTGCAAGTGGATTTGCTTCCACCCAAACGGGAATATTACGAAAATTGAAAATTCTGATTGTGGTAAAGCCGGCTGAACGGTAAATTAAATATCTCTTCAAAATGGAAAACTATTTGGTCTTCGGATTTAAAAAGTCGTATTTTCAGCATTTCTTCGGAAACGAAGCGTTTCCTAACTAATGGTGCTAGGAACGTTTTTTCTTATTGTAAGTTGGAAACACGATCCCTAAGTTTTACGTTTTACTTTTGAATAATTTTGGTATATGTAGAATGAAAAAGGGAAATAATTTATTTTATTTCTACTTAATTAAATGTGTGCTTAATTCAATTGGTGTTTAAATAACAGTTGATTTAGTTCGTGGGAGTAAAATTGAATTTACATCCAGGCAAAACCTAAATGTTTTGAAACTTAGTAGGACGGCGCTTTATAAAACAGTAAAAAGTAGATCTTTTGAATTTGGCCACCTTTGGAATCCGTTTTTTTATAAACTTTTTATTGATGAATTCAAATTTTGTAACTAGTGCAGTCTAATTTATTTAACATACAATATTTGTTGGTATAGGGGAATTCAGATTCAAGTAGCAGAGTAAACTTCTTTTTCATACAATCTCCTAAGTACTTTCGTAATACAGATTCGAATTCTACCTTAAATTCTGCGCCCATTTGATATAAAAGTTTTGTGTTTGAGTTAATGGTCATTATTTATTGAATGTTGGCCTCAGCCTTTTGATTCGCAATTATAAATGTAAGTAAACATGTTAAATAGGAAAGGTGTAGTACCTCTTAAAGTTTAGTTACCAAACTAATTTTTTCTCAGAATTCTAGTCTCATTTCATCTAAATAATCAAATATTTCCCATTTAAATCGACCCTTTACATAGAGTCAAAATTAAAAAACTACTTTTATTTGAGGAAAAATATAAAATGATATTTGTTCTATTTTTTGATTCGCCAGATGAACTGAGCATTTGAACATTACGCTTTCTTGGACAGCAAATTGTTTCTGAAGACTTTCAATCGGACAACCTTTAACCACGTTTTTTTTTTCATTTAATGAAAAATAACTTATCTCGTTTACAAATATAATATTTAACATAAATTAGAGTTAATAAAATCCACAATAAGAACAACAATTATTACTCGGCATAATTGAGACCAATATGCTTAATAGCAACATATGAACTTGGACTAAATTATTCTGCTTGTCCATTATTCGACTCGCACGATCAGATCGGAATGCAAATTTAATTATTCTTCGTAAAAGCTTCGGAAACTAATTACCTAATAATTTCATATTTATAATTGCTCAAGATGACTTCCGTTTCTTTCGAACCAGATACCCTTCTGTCTCTTAAAGATAGAATTCTGCAAGTTGAATTTGAGCCACTTTATCAACACATATTTTAAAATAAACTAGACTTTAATCTACAGCTTTTCTGTTTAATATATTTGTCCAAATTTAACATGACGAATCCTGGGAAGTCGTTAAAATTCAACCAATAATTCTCAATTTATTTAATTATTAATTTAGGTACATTACGACTAGGAGGTTAAAAACAAGTATTTTAACTAATTCGCAGATTTGAGATGCATTTTAATAAGACATCAATTTAGTTTGTCAGTTACCTATGAAGTTATGTTTTCGTGAATTGACACAGTTAGTGACTGCGAGAAACTGCTAAAAATTATTTGTGTTTAATTGAGTTGAATCATAAGTAAATCAACTGCAAAAATGAGCAAACTTGGAAGTTATTTATTTTAAACTATACTGCAATTAGAATAAACTCTTCAACAAAATAAACGTTACACGGCCAACAGTTCCCTAATTTTGGAAATGGATAAATTCTGAGTGCTGCGAGCGATTTGATTTCTGTTGCGTTATCTAGTCCAATTATTGTCCTGTAGGTCCGTGTTATTGCAAAAAATTAGTTCGTCGGATAAATTTCCTACAAGGTAGAATATGAAACAATGAAAAATTTCAGCATTCTCTCAGTTGAATAAATGAGCCTTTTTTTGGATTTTACACCAAATACATCAATATACAAGGTGATTCGAAAGTGGCGTCATTCCTTTTAAGGGTTTATAGGAGCTGACTTGGAGAGTACGAGCAAAATATTGAAAAACATTTTTTCGAAAATTTCTAGAAGATATTAGCAGTTGAAAGTCGAATTTCAACTTTCTTGAAAGGGCTAGAGACACTGGACAAATGGCTCCAGGAATTGACGCAGACAGTGGACGATATAAACGTGCTCGAGTTCCAGACCTAGAGGAGATAATTGCAGCTGAGCATTCCAGGAGTACTCGAAGCCTTGCACAACAACCGACACTTCCTCGGGCACAGGATAATGATCCCAATAACTCCTCCGAGGAAGGGCTACTTTACTACCATGTATGTAAGATACACAGGACGCAAGGACACATTAAATCTCTGATCTACCGAACACCGGTACAAATTGAACAGGAGTTCAGTAACCGAATACGAGAAGCTGCTCAAAATGTGAGCACAGACCACTACGAAGAGTGCACAATAAAGTGATTGGTGCCCAAACATATTTGGCGTTAAATGGACAGAACTTTGAACACCCTTGGTGATTTAACAACTTAATTGTATGTTATTAGATTAAAATTGATCATTGATACATAAGCTTCCACAGGAGGTTTTTGATGACATATGTGGCGGATTTAAGTATATCACTCATCTGTCCCAAAAAGGGTGGCAGCACTGACGGCAAAGTGACAACGTTATCCTAACCTCAAAATATTTCATTGTACTTTCACTTTTTCTGTTTTGTGTTTACCCATGGTTACAACAGTTGCGAATAATTAAGAAGCAACAGGTACTAACGTAATGTTAATGAGGCAGATTACCTTGAAAAACATTGTTGCCATCCTTCTGATCTAGTTATTTGCAAATATCTCAGTTTTGAATAACAATTTTTTTTTTGGTATTCTTCCTGCACTCCTAAAACACCCCCAGAGGAATGACGCCAATTTTGAGTCACCCTGTAGATATCACATATCAAAACGGTTTTTCGCATATCTCTTTTATTTACAGGGTGATCTCAAAAAATCAGCTTTTTGGTATTGCAGTGATAACATGTTTTCTAATGTTCTAAATTTCTATAAAATTTAGAGCTCATGTTGAAGCTAAAACTTATTAAAAACTTAAAAAATAATCGCCGTAAAACAAAAATTCATTATACAAGGTTGCATTAAAAGTGATCCAAATCAAGAAGTCCTCAAAATCTCAGATTCCGGCAGGCTTTCATCTAGAATTGTTTACTTTCAAACCAACTGCTGATACTGAACACTTTACGTTCCATGCTTGCATGAGTTTAGATTGCATGATTGATGGAGTAACAGAATTACAACTCAATATTTGCAAAATAGAATAAGACCCTTGCTGATGCTCATCTGAAAATTCACATAACCATGCAATGTAATGAATATCAGAATAATCGGACTGGCTTGTTGCGGGTACTCTATCATCAAAATGTTTGCCAATTAAGACGAGCTTTCTTAGAATGGGCGTGTTTTGGTGTGGAGAATAAAGAAAGAAATATGCAGTCTTAATTTTGTCCTCCACAAATCAAATTTAACTCATCCAGCGAGCCAGGACCACAGGATAATGTGTTCAGGACAAACGGGGTTGTTTGAAAGTGAACTTCACTGTAATCGAAGGTCTGCGAGAATATCAGATTTGGGGGGGCAGTTCTGATTTGGGTCACTCATCATATGAAATGTTGAATGAAAACATATGAAATGTTTGCTTCATTATGAGTTCTAGGTTTTGAAAATAGGTCCAAGAACAAAGATTTTATCACTGCATGATCAAAAAGTTGTTTATTTGAGATAATCCTGTCAATAAAAATAGTAGGCAAAATGTTTATCTTTGTTTTGGATCTAAAAAGCCAAAAACTATTTTTTTGTGTTTAACTGGGAATTTCAGATCAAAAACAATTTGCCACCTGCACAAATTTTATCTGGAGTAATTAATTCCATGTTTAGTTCTTTATTTTTGCAAAAACATGGACTAACATAAATATAATTAGACGAAATAACGCTTTAAACAAAAATCAAATCATTCGCAGTAAAAGTACTTAAAGGCAAATTTGGTTCTGTATGGTTTATTTTGCTGAGGAGTTTAATTTAAAATATACACCTATTTAAAGTAGGCAAACAATTTGGACTTCGACATAGTAGGTGTCGAGTGAAAATGAAATTGTTTATTAAATAAACGCATGAACCATTTATCAGCAATAACAAATTAACAATTCCGATTTGCCTAAATTCGAAATTGCCTCAACAAATGCTAGTACCTATATAAGGATGGAGCAAATATGTAATTTACTTTACACAAACACATGTAGTACAGAAATAACTTCCCTTCTTATGTATCTCGATACATAGAAACATGACTCTGCTAAACTAGATTTCCACCTGGCTTAGTTTTTATTAGGAATAAAGATATAAAGTAGTACTTAGGTACTAAGTACCTAAACAGTTATTTCCCGAGATGAGAATAGCTGCAAGATGTAGCATGTTTTGTAAGGGTATTTTAATTAAACAGGTTTAAGACCTTTATAAGGAATAGAATTAAAGTGCTTGATACTTTCCAAGATAATTTAATCATGACATTTGTTTATAATACCTAGGCAATATCTAACATTTCCTGAGGCAAATCTGATATAATAGGCATACCTTTAATAGGCCAAAAAAATATGTAGAAATTCTTAACGGTTGTAGGTACCAGTCAACGTGTAGGCGTAGCACCGTGACTCAATCTAAAAACCTTTATCTTTCGCATTGAATTTGAGGTTATGTCCGACTAAACACCAATAATTCCATGTTTTATGGTTTAGCACTGTCCCCGAACGAGTTATTAACACATTCTGATACGAAAACCATGCCCACTTTACATGGCTGATACAAAATACCCAACTACAATACCGAAACTAGTAGATACAGGCTGATTATTGACAAAACTTTGCCTTAGAAAATTAACGCTCTTTTCACAACACTTCACACTCCACGTGGACAATTTTTCGTTTGCCTATTGTAGATGTAGTGGCGAAAGGAACACTTTCTAATTTAAAATTCACCGTAAACATACAAAAATGTCAAAATTTAATTTTCGGACACTTGTAGCTTCACGGAAACTGCAACGGTTTTACTTTGCTATGTTGTCAAGTCTACAAGAAAAAATCTGAGAAAGTTACCATTTGTATGGTACCATGGATTAACTAAGTATGGTACTACATGCGTAGATTTCTCTCACCACACCCCAATCTTTATTTCATGCATTTGAGTTCATTTTTCTGATATTATTTGATGAAAATTACTTTCATTCATTCAGACAATAACACATTTAAAACTCAGCGTTAATTGAAATTCTTAGTAATCGTTTCCAAATTATGCCAAAATAGATTTAGATAAGAATCCCCAGTTGAAATCAAATTAGATTATTTACTTTGGTCGTATTTCTTCAATGTCCTTAGAAAAAGTATACATTATCACCACAAAAAGGTACCTTTTATTGTTTTTGATTCATTGTGTATACTTTCCTGACTGTATTTTAATTTAATTCAAAATAAAATTCCTGGGTTTCAGGCAATTATTTGTTACTATTTTATGTTAAAAACGTTTCGGTGCCTTTCTCCACCATCATCAGTTTGTATGTGTAGTTGTTGCTACCTTCAGTTTTGGCATGAAATTGGAATATTCATCCAAATTCGATGAATGAATGAAATGAATGAATTGTTTTTTATATTGTCTTTTCTCTTGGATATTTCAGTAAAAAATATGTAGGTACACCAGAAAAAAATTGAGTTTTTTAAAAATTATTTTAATTTTAATTTTAATTTAATTTAACAAAATGTAGGAAAGCGTTAAGAAACAATAAAACATTATCTGTCAAGTCTGATTAAGTTCCGTCTCATTGACTTGGTACAGCCGCTCTAAAGTTTACACGTTCGAGAATGTTTGGGAACCTTTAAGAGAGTAGCATAAAAATATACAAGTTAATATTTAAAAACACAATGTTTCATAATGTTTACGTACGTATAAGAATCTATTAACCGCACCTATTTAATACCGTCTTAGATAAAATTCGACTGTAACAAAGACCCCAATAAACCCGCTTTAATTCCGTTAGAAGTTTTATAACAACGCAAAAAAATCACATTCATGTTGCGTAAAAGCGCTCATTTTCTGTGGAAAACTATACATAATATGCCTCAAAATTTGTTGAAAAATTACTATTATAGGTTGATTCAGAACAAAAGCGAAAAACTTATTGAGAATATAAAGTCGTGTGGTCAATCACCTGGGACAATTTGTTTCTCTTAATAAAAATAACTGAAAAGTTTCGTTTATATTGCTACATTTTCTCAATGGTTGGCTTACGACCTAACATTTTTTAACTACCTTATAGTGAATACCAACTGACCCCGCCTCCTTTTTGGCATTAGTTTTGAAGCAGCTCGTATAAATAGAATAATAAATAAAAAAATACAGTAAGAAACAATCCTTGACTTCGTTAACAGAAATCAATGAAATCTTAACCCAGCACACTAGTTTTTCCTTCTAATGCGAATATTTTCCATTTTTGCTAGTTGGTGATGACATTGTTACCATTTTTCGCATTTGCACTTTGACTGTCTTGACTAAAGGACAGAAAACATTTTCCTGAATCACTCCCTGTTTAGACTTCACCACGGATTCTTTTCCTATTCACGAAAATTATTTCAATTTGATTGCTTTGCGTTATATATTTAAATTTAAATATAATATTAGCAGGAACATAAACTTTTATAACGTGTATTATAATATAACAAAATGTAATGTGAATTATAATAAAATAATTGGTTGAATAGTTAAAAGAACTTCTCATTTTAAACATTGCACTCATTAATGTATATTCCAATGGAATGAAAACTTGTTGATGATAAATTCATTACCTTTTCATGGATTATATTTATCGCTTATATACATTGTTTACTTGTTGTCGACCAGCAATTTTGGCGTTATAATTTTTACACTATATACTTTTTGAAATTTGTGAGAACAAACCAAAGCAAATGAGGAACGCCAGCTCTCAGGATCCCAAAAGCTTAAATAGTGGATTAATTGCGCAATTATCGACATAAAGAAAACGTCAGCAACGCATTTTGGATACCGATAGATTGCAACCTTTGAAAACGACATTCGAAATTACTTACATAATGTTTTTCCTTAGAAGTACAAGAATTTTGTGCTGGTGCTATTCAAATGGGCAATAATGGTGTATAGTTAAATAACTGAATTATCGGGGCTATATGTTTTAATTTTTGTTCTGTGAGAGGTTTTTTGAGGTATTTGGGTTAAATGGTTTTGGTGTGAAAAGTTTTTTCTTATTTGGTTCAGCACAACTAAAAAATAATTTATAATGATCTTTTAATGAGCTCACAAACTGAAGAAATACTTAACCCAGTGAGTGATAAAATGTAAATTAACGGGGTACTTTATTATAGGGTTGTTAATATATTTATTTAATAAGCTAGTTCAGTTTGTTCATTTCAGTTTTTGTTCATGATGAGCATAATTAAATACCTTCAAAAACACTTCTAAATATATCGGAGATGTGCAACAATAATATATATTAAGTGCACTTATAATATATAAGATTTTGTAAACTCACTGCAAAATGTAAATTTGGGTAATAATCAGCTCTACAGTTTATCCAATCCCACCCAGATATTCTGTCCTAGACACCACATTCTAATCGATCTTTTAATGACTAATTGCTAGATTTGCTCCGAAATTTTCCATATTCCAACAAACCTTTCTTAGATTATTGATTTATTAATTGGTTAATGGGACGCAAGGCAGGAAAGGACAATTAAAATTCGGGGAAATAATGCCCTTATTGGATATTTACAGAGTATTAATATAATTAACTTTGCAACGAAAATGAAAACTTCATTTAAAGACAAATTGAAAAACTACTTAATTACAATTTTATCTTGGGAAGTATCACTTAAGTTCTATATTATATATCTAATTTGGATACTAGAACAGCACCAACAATATTACTTTCTAGTTACTACTGTATCTATCTATTCTAGTTACAATCAAAGTAAATATAGTATAAGCATAGTGACTACTTATAAACGCTAAAAATCTCGAAGAGAAAAATTTAAAACTTTTAAAAGTAACCCTTGAAAAATAGGTCTATATTTATCTTACATTTTGTTGTGTCCTCACGGATGACATGACATACCTTGAGGGTAGTTTTTGG